>SJYV01030546.1:992236-1131418 GCA_006410875.1 Neotragus pygmaeus
CGCTGCTCCCAAACCACCCTGAACCTTGGGGTGGTGAACCAGTCCAAGAGGCTGTGGTGTCCAGCTTCACTGGTTCAGTTAAATTAGCCATGTACCTCCTAAGAGGGAAGCCTTGTGGTGGCCAGGCTGAGAACTGTCAGAAACGGGCTGAACGCATCTCAGCCAACAACTGAAACAACCTGGTGAGCCTCGCGAGAACGCCCATGTCCTTTGCTGTCTTCGGCCTTTAGGGAAAAGCACTCCCACTCTCTGAAGCCCAGCAGTGGCCTTCAAGTCACCCTCACTTACCTGAAATCATTCAGCGGATGATTCAGTCGATGGTTATTTAATGGTATCATACAGCTTGGCCTAAACAGGCAACAAGCCCCGGGCTGTGGGGGCCGAGCCCCTGACACACGGCTGGTGAGTCTGGCAGGGGGACCTGGGCTGAGCACCACCCACTGTGGCCTCAGATACTCACCGGCCTTGCACACGTGGATGACCTCAAACCCAATGTTTTCACCCTCTCTGTCGCAGTCGGTCCAGATCACCAGGGCCTGGCATTGCCGGGCCTCTCGCTCCAGAGTTTTCTGAAATACGCGGTTGGGATACGAGGGTAAGAGCAGGACCCGCAGAGCGACCACCCGACACCCCTGCACTGGACCTGCCCAATGCTGGCGAGGCTCCTCGAGACGCCAGCTCGGTGAGGCTTGTCCCCACCGGGTGCACCGAGGAGGCTAGGTCACCAGAGCAGCCAGCCTGCCCGGGAGCTCCTAGAAAACGGGGTTTATACCACAACACCCACGTGAGGAGCCCTGAAACTTGGCTCTAACACACACTTTCAGCTCTAGAGTTCTGACCATGCCCTGGGTTAAAAAAAAAAAAATCAACCCTGAATTGAGATTCATCCCAAGAAGGGCCCCCAGTCGGGAGTGGACCAAGGACAGGTGCCCTAACAGCCTGAGAAACCAGAGCTCAGGACCAGATGACCACTCAGGGGATGCAGGCTCTCCCTCCAGTGCGGCGACAGCAGGAGCTGCTCTGACCGAAGCACGCTCATCCCCAAGATCTCCTTGGCGGCCACAGTCCACAAAAAGGCTCATCCAGGCCCTAGGCCACTTAGCCGAAGTGGCCTCACCTCTACAGAATGGACGGAATGTTTTAAACCATGGTGCCTTGTTTAGTGGAAAACCTCAGTTCTAATGCCATCAAAATACAGAAATCTCTCCATTTAATTACGTGGTGGTTATTCAACTGCAGGGCCATGTGTCTCCCAAGATCCTACCTTGATGTCTACAAAATTCTCTGGGCAGTACTTTTCAATTTCTGCTTCAAAGAGGACAAGAGGATTGCAGCTCTGCCTGGAAAGGAAAACACAAAATCTTAACTCGGCACAGGAGGGAGAAAGCCATCCCAGTGCCCTGGTGGTGCGTCCCCCCACCCCGAGACACAGGCCCCGAGAAAAAGCCAGAGGACATGAGTGAGACTGTGACCTTCGGAGAAGCACTTCCCCTGGGGATTAACAGGAGCTGCTGAGAAGAAATTCTGGAGCTCTTTGCTACATATCCGCAACAGGGTAAACGCAACCCAAGGTCTGGGTGGAGAGTTCCCTAGTTGTCCAGTGGCTAGGACTTGGCATTTTCCCTATACAGCCCTGGTTCAATCCCTGCGCGGTCAGGGGTCTGGGTATTTTGGGGAACACATCTGAAAGTGTGTATTTATTCTAAGCGTGTGGTAAAAAGTCACAGCAAACAAGTTACTCCTAGGTCACTGCCATGGTATCTGCAGTTTGTGTCTTCCTAGATTCACAGGCTGGAATCCCAACAACTGTGGGACGGTGCCAGAAGGTGGGGCCTCCTGGAGGCCACTTAAGCTCTTATAAAGGTCCCTGGCCGGCTCTCGAGACCACTCAGTGCTCCGACCTTTGACCTCTGTATGTGGGAGAAATGTGTTTCTGTCTTGCACAAGACACCCACCGCCTGTGTTTTGCTACAGTAGCCGAATGGACTCAGTCATCTTACTGCTGTAAGTTACCTAACACTGACATGCCTAAGACTTCCCCTGATGCTTTACAGGTCACTGTAATAATCAGAATGTTCTGCCCCCAGGGATTGAACTGACCATTTGCGAAACTGCATCCGGAAATCATGGGCCAGCAAGTGTCCTGAGACTGAGGTCATTACCATGGTGACATTCTGAATGAGGACAAAATTCACGTTAGCCTTGTTTTTCCTTAAAGGTCAAACTTTTTATTTTGAATTGGGGTACAGCCAATTTAACAATGTTGTGACAGTTCAGGTGAATGGGGAAGGGACTCAGACACACACAGACGTGTATCCATTTCCCTGCCAAAGCCCCGTCCCATGCAGGCTGGCACGTAACACTGGGTAGAGTTCCACGTGATACACAATAGGTCTTTGTTGGTTACCCACTTTACATCAGTCTTTTAGCAATTAGATTTGCCAAGTCAAAGTAGGGAACTTCTATGCTGCTGCTGCTGCTAAGTCGCTTCAGTCGTGTCCGACTCTGTGCGACCCCACAGACGGCAGCCCATTGGGCTCCGTCATCCCTGGGATTCTCCAGGCAAGAACACTGGAGTGGGTTGCCATTTCCTTCTCCAATGCATGAAAGTGAAAAGTGAAAGTGAAGTCGCTCAGTCGTGTCTGACTCAGCGACCCCATGGACTGCAGCCTACCAGGCTCCTCCATCCATGGGAGTTTCCAGGCAAGAGTACTGGAGTGAGGTGCCATTGCCTTCTCCACTGTTATGTCCTATGTCCACAGAATTCTTGCCAGAGTCTCCTGCACTGGCATGCGGATTATTTACCATTAGTGTCACCTGCAAAGCCCATGGTTATTCCACTAGTTTCTGCTTATACTTCTCTGTGTTGAACAAGTGCTTGGTAACGCCCCGTTACAGAAGATAATTTAGTATTCTTATCCTTCCTGCTGCTAACTTTCCCTTTCCTTCCTTAATTTGTCTTGTTTAATGTAATTTCTGCATCTGGTGTTTTTAGACTTTTAAAGAAATGAGTTAAACTTGTTTTTTTTCTCTTTGAAACAATTTCAAATTTATGGAAAAGTTACAAGGATACTACAAAAAATAATTCTAGATACTCTTTGATTCACCAATTAATAAGACTTTGACACCTTTGCTTTCTCTGTCTTGTCCTCATGCTCCCATTCATATATATTTATACATACATATATATGCACAAAATTAGCATAGCTATATATCTACATAGATATATGAAATTGAAACTGTTAGTCATTCAATCGTGTCCAACTCACGATTCCATTGATTGTAGTCCAACCAGCTCCTCTGGCTATGGAATCCTCCAGACAAGAATAGCAGAGTGGGTTGCCATTTGCTTCTCCAGGGGTTCTTCCCCACCCAGGGATCAAACTTGGGTGTCCAATACTGCAGGCAGACTCTATCAACTGAGCCACCAGGGAAGCTTATGTCAATATAACTATTTAAGAGTAAATTGAAGACATCATGAATCATTACCCCCTAAATAATTCAGTGTTCATGTGTATTTTCTAATGTTTCTAAAGGAAATATTTTCCTCACTGAAAAATAATCAAATTTGGGAAATTTAACGTAGATATGCTATTTTCTAATACAGAGTCTGTGTTCAAATTCTGATGATTTTCCCAGTAATGTCTTGTAAACTGCCCACCACCTGTTTGCTTCAAGATCTAAATCTGCTTTAATTTGGACAGGGCCCTTAACCTTTCTTTGCCTTTTGCTGATGGTTTTGAACATTCACAGGCAGTTGTTCTTTAGAATCTCTCTCAAATTTGTCTGATGAATCCCCATGCACTCAGGTCATGCATATTTTGTAGGACTATATACAGGTGACATTTTTTCTTAGTGCATCACATCAGAAGGTGCTGCTTTGACCCATTATAGATGGTGTTACCTTTACTTCTTTGATTAATGCTCTTTTCAAAAAATGTCTCTGACTTGCAAGTATTGAATAGTATGAGGTGATAAACTCTGCACTTACATAAGTATCTTGTTCCAAATGAAATCGTATTGAGTAATTTTAGAATCCATTGACAATCCTTGCCTGAAATAATTATTTTCTAATGGTTGTAAAATGACTTATCTAAATATATAATGTCTTCGGCATCTATTTATTGGTTGATTTGCTTTCTCATTTGTTTTATTATCAACTATGGAATTGTATTAAATAAATTATAATACATTACTATTATTACTCATTATATGTTCATTTTCTCCACAGATTTGGTCTGTTGGAAGGTTTTCATGCTGACTGGGTTTTATGTTTTGAAAGACCTTTATCTCTTGTTTCTTCTTTTAATTTTTAGCACTTTTTCCCTGACACAACTCATTATTCTCTTCCATGTCTCTTGTATCAATCATATCACCAATAAGTCCTAGTTTTATTTGAAGCAGAATGTTATTTAGAAACTAGGCTCTCCAGGTAGCAATTTTTATAATGCTCTCTGAGTTTAATACATGTGAGGATCCAGGGGGGAGGCGGAAAGTGGAAAAAGGTGTGGAAAACCTTCAACTGTCACTCTGCTGAATCCTTGTTCTTACTTTTGTCCTTGGAAGTCAGTTGATTCTGATCTTAGAGCCTCTGAAAGGTTCTACTGGCTGTTCAACTAAATCCTTCACTGAAGCTCTTTCCTGTTTGTTTTGAGTCATTGCCTCCACTTTCTGTTATTCCTTGGCAGATATCCATTCACTTCCTACGATCTAGATAAATGTGGATGTCTTTTGTACACTGATATCTTTCATACCATTCTCCTATTCTTTTTGTTCTCCTGTGGGGTGAGGAAAGAGTGGAGAACCTTCCAGAAAACTCACTTCATTGTGAACTAGAAATATTTACAAAAGCACATTCTGAGATTACATCTATATACATATGCATACACACACATAGACCATAAACAATGTCTCAATAAAGTGCTGCACTTAGAAACTATCTTGTTCTCGTTCAGTCACTAAGCTATGTCTGGCTCTTTGTGACCACATCAACTGCAGCACATCTGGCTTCCCTGTCCTTCACCATCTCCCAGAGTTTGCTCAAACTCATGTCCATTGAGTTGGGGATGCCATCCAACCATCTCATCCTCTGTCACCCTCTTCTCCTCCTGCCCTTTGAAAAGATGAGAAAATTTTTTTTCAAAAGATTAGCTTTGTCTTTTTCCTTATTGTGAATTTCAGGTCATGAGATGTTTAAACTAAAAGTGTCTCTGTTAAATTAAAATTGTAAATTTTTAAAATATCCTGATAAGGCTAAGTTTGTGGTCCAGAGTTACAGTGTAGGAAGGAAAGCTGATATTATACAGTTGGATCTGATTCTTTGTTTCTGTCTGTTGGAAATTAATAGATAAAAGTTGGGCTAATTTTACAATTAGTAGCCAACAAAAGTTGAGCTACTGAAAGAACATACCATACACCGGGCAGTGATAGAAACTATATCTAACAGTAATTTACTTCTCACAGTTTTGGAGATTGGGAATTCTAAGATCAAGTCACCAGAATGGTCCAATTCTGGTAAAAGTCCTCTTCCCAGTTCATGGCCAGTGCCGAGTGCTTTCTCACTGAATCCTCACATGGTGGAAGGAACTAGGGATTTTTAGATCCTCCTTCATAAACACTAATCCCACTCATGAGGGCTCCATCTTCATGACTTAAAGTGAAAGTCATTCAGTCTTGTCTGACTCTTTGACACTCCGTGGACTGTAGCCTGCCAGACTCCTCTTTCCATGGAATTCTCCAGGCCAGAATACTGGAGTGGGTAGCCATTTCCTTCTCTAGGGGATCTTCCCAACCCAGGGATTGAACCCAGGTCTCCCTCATTGGAGAGGGAGACTTTACCATCTGAGCCACCAGGGAAGCTTCCTGACTTAAGCACTTTCTAAAGGCCCTGTCTCCTAATACCATCATCTCTGGGAGCTGCAACATATAAATTTGAGGGAAACAAAAGCATTGTAAAATAACATTTTTTAAGAGAAATGTTAATTCTGTAAAAGCATTTTATAATTACAAAATCTGTTACCCAGTAAGTTGATTTATGAGAAAAAGTGGAAGTGTTAGTCCCTTATCATGTCTGACTCTTTATGACACCAGTTCCTCTATCCATGGAATTCTCCAGGCAAGAATACTGAAGTGGGTAGCCATTCTCTTCTCCAGGGCATCTTTCTGACACAGGGATTGAACCTGGGGTCTCCTGCATTGCAGGCAGATTCTTTCTCATCTGAGCCAGCAGGGAAGCCCATTTATATATTTTACCAAAACACTGATTGTATATCCCTTTATTTTAACTTAATTGTACAATCCAGCTCATTTGTTATATAGAGCAAATCAGATCTTTGAATCTAGGTAGCATAGAACTGAGCTCATCAGCAAAAATCAGAGCCAATATATTAATTCATAATTACCACTTTATTTAGATAAAAACATGCTCAAATCATAAAATACTAAGATTCCTAGAATATGCAGATTCTACCTCCCCAAATAAATTACTGTTATTTAAAATATTTGGTAGTAGGTTAACACAATTTAGACTTTACCTGTGTAAAGTGGAATGTCAGAAGGAAAAATATAACATTTGTAGGCTTGCAGTGGAAGTGAATCCTTATAAATCTAACTTAGAATAATGCAATTGATTATTTCCAGGTTGGCTTTCTAACAGAGCATTGCTAAAGAAAATTACGGGATGTTTCTGCTAGTTTGCAATTAGATGCAATCATGTTTATTTGTATTTGCAAGTGAAAACTGTAATTTACCAGTAGCTCTTCTGAGAATGACTGTGTACAGAAGGATTTTTAGCAAATCACTATGTATGATCGAACTTGCCAGGTTATCCTTTGGGGAAATCAAGTTGCCCAGTTTTTTCTTTATGAAAGGATTCTGCTACAAATTGAATGTTTGTGTTCCCTCAAAATTCATATATTGAGACCTTCATTCCTAAAGTGTTGGTATTTGGGCGTGGGGTCTGGGAGATAATTAGGTCATACATTTGGAGCCCTCATGATGGGATTACTACCTATAAGGAAAGAATTTGTGCTTACTTCTCTCTCTCCTTCCTGCCCCTCTCCCTCTGCCAGGTGAGAACACAGAAACCAGGAGATGGCCATCTGCAGGCAGAATGAAGACTATCACCAGAACCTGAGCTTGGACTTTGCAGCCTCCAGAAATCTCTTTCTGAGATTTCTGTTGTTTTAAGCCACCTGGTCTGTGGCAATTTGTTACAACACTCCAAGGCGCCTCACTCTAGGCTTCTACCTCTGTAATGACTGTCAACTTAAAAAATAGCCACAGCCTAGAAATTGAAAGTTATGTTTACTTTGGTGGGAATTTTTAGGAAAATTTCACAAAACTTAGAGAAGAGATCAACTGCGAACCTTTTCTTTTAGGCACAGGAGCGTGTACTAATCCTGAATTTAAGGATTTTTTTTCCTTCTCTCTTTCTTTAATAATTGTTAGGAAATATTGAAGATATAAATCAATTTAATAAGTCAAAATATACTTTGGCATTCTCACAGCCTCTCCACTGTTAATGTGATTGTGGATATGAAAACATTGGATGGAATTAGTAAAAAGGAATATAAACAGCTTGAGACAGAATTCAAGACAGCATGCTGGGCAATTACCAATCTACATCAGAAATGATGACCCTAGTGTAGACGCCCTCAGAGTCGTCGCAATCTGGCTGCAGCAAACACAAGAGCTGCCCGCTCAACGCGCCCACCCGGCCCCACAGCATGTGCAGCGTGGAAAGCACTTGCGGGTCTCGTCTTCAGATGCTTAGATTATTTTTTTCAGAACAGTTTCTATTTGAAAGGTTCAGATGGATTTATTCAACATGACATTTATGGCACAGAGGACAATATACCTAATCTTGATCCTAGAAATGTGAAATGATATTGTTTGGGGACATTTGTTTTCCAGAGGTCTTACAACCACTGAATTTTGTAGCTCCTGTTACTAGGAAATATGTCACTTAGTTTATGTCTGTTTAAAAAATCTGCTCTGGCTTATGGTGAGAGTGATTATAGAATTTAAAACACTTTAATCAGTCCAATTGTGGAAGTGGGTTGTTGTGTTATTTGTTGTTTTTTAAAAAATGTCTTCCCCGTTGAACATCAGACCTCTGCTTTGGATTTAGAGGAAAAGCTGGCTATTTCCAGATAGGCAGCAGAGAATAGAGAGTAAGCAGAGAGTATCAGTAACTCAGAGCAAAACAGAGCGAAGGCAAATTGCCAAGAGCCTGCTCTTGAAAGAATCAGTAGCTTGTTTTCTAGATAAACATCTCCCATTTTGTTTAATCCATCAGATAAAGCGTTCTTGCAAATGTAGCCATTTGAATCCCTGTGATCTCAGTGTTTGTATTTTAACAGCTAGAAAACCTTGAAAATATGTTCCCTTTCATTCTTACCCCATTAGTTTAAAATGATGAGACTATTCATTGATGATGGATTCCTGCTGAAGAAGAACAGGGCTTAGGTGTTAAAAAAGAAGCTAACAATTTGCTATCCATCTCCTCTACCAGACAGGTCATATTACAGAAACGTATGTTACTATTCTAACTGTTCCCCTCAGATATTGGATATTTTGTCTTCCACCCTTTTCAAGACACAGCACCATTTCAGTAAAAATTACAGTACCCACTCCAACAGTGACTTGAGTTAAATTAGGATTCCACTGATCAGGTTGATGTGGCCAAGTCCATTTCTTGGTTAGTTGGCTAGTATGAATAAGCAGAAGTGAATGAGAATGCTTTTTGTATCATCAAAAAAGGAAAAGCAAAAACAAAGAAAGGTAAAGCCCCAACCAATTCTTGCAGAAGCGTTATTTAATCTAATATTGATAATAATGTTAATATTGAATTTTTGTTAACATTCCAGATGTTCTGCTAATCAGGAAACATGCTTTATTTGGCTTAATCCTTCTAAAAATACCTTGAATTAGGCATTGTTGTTATTTAATAGCTATGTCCTGTCTGACTCTTTATGACCCCATGGACTATAGCCCGATAGGCTCCTCTGTCCATGGGGTTTTCCAGGCTAGAATACTGGAGTGGTTTGCCATTTCCTTCTTCAGGGGATCTTCCCGACCCCCCAGTGATTGAACCTGCATCTCATGCATTGGCAGGTGGATTCTTTACCTCTGAGGCACCTGGGAAGCCCCTTTAACAAATAAAGAAACTGAGTCTTAGAGATATTGCATTATTTATAATGAATAGTACCCAGTTCTCTTTTCTGTATTCCTCTGACCCCAACAAATATACATTAGTGACACCTCTATATTTATTGTTTTACATTAATAATATAGATAATATCAACATTGGAAAAATAAACATCATGGTCCAAAATATTATGGTAATTTAACATGTCTTGTTTTGGGCTGAAACTACTACATAATAGGATTCCTTAGGTTTGCTGCTATAGAAAACTCTCCTAATTGTGTCTGGTGAGGAGAGGTTATCATTTTTATCTTTGTTTTTAATACTTTATTTTCTTATAGCAAATTTTAGGTTGACACAAAACTGAGAGGAAGGTACAGATATTTCCCCTCAAGCCCCCGACCACATGTATGCATAGCTTTTTCTCTTAGCAACGTCACTCCACAGAATAGTTTTTTTGTTTGTTTGTTTGTTTGTTTGTTTATGGGGATGAACCTACATTGATACATCATTACCCAAAGTTCAGAGTTTATCTTACATTTCGTGTTTGATGTTGTATAGTCTTAGGATTTGGACAAATGTATAATGACACATATCTATTATTCTAATATTATACAAGGTATTTTCTTTACTCCAAAAATCTTCTGTGTTCCACCTATTCATCTCTCACCATTCATCCCCCAATAACATATAATGTGGAGTCTCTTTTATTTGCCATCTGTGTTTCTTTGGGGAAGTAAGGTATATTATGGTTGACAACCCTTTATCAGAAGTCTTTTCCAAATATTTTCTCCCAGTCCTTTGGCTTGTGTTCTAATTCTCTTGATACTGTTTTTACACAGAAGTTTTAATTTTAATGAATTCCATCTTATTGGCTATTTTATGGACTGTGTCTTTGTATTATATCTAAAAAGACATCACCATGCCCTGGAATGTCTAGGTTTTCTCCTATATTATCATCTTAAAAGTTTTATATTTTGTGTTTTGATTTTAGGTCTAGGATTCATGAGGGTTATCTTTTTATTAATGTTGGGATGAGAAACCGTAAGGGTTCTTTGTGAGGGTATACTTTGCATACCCTCACTAAAAGCAGCAGCTGAAGAAATTTAAAACAGCTTGGAAGAATTTGGTGGAGTGAGTTTCTACGCTCTTGCCTCTCTGTCCTCACTCCAGGAAAGCAGCTAGTCTGACTGGTGAGCACATGAGCTAGGTATGTTAGAATCACAGGCCAGACCAGAGGACCTAAGCTCAACCTCCAGTCCCAGCAGCTGACTCTTTTTGTGAACTTGAATAACTGACCTGACGTCTCTATATCTGTTTTCTTTGTAGCAAAGTAAGGTTCAAATTGCATCACCTTGTAGGTTTGTTGTAAAGATTTTATGAGTTAATAGATGCCAAGTACTTGGAACTGTGCTAGATCCATAGCAAATACTCAAAATACATTAGAACAGGTAGGCTTGTTACCTGGCTGTATTACCAGTGGGCATTGTTATTGTGCTTTAAAATCAACAGTTGGACCAAACCCCACATCTTAATTTTGACTCGACTAAAAATCTCCTTGCTGCCTGATCTTATATTTTCCTCCCTATAAGTTCAAGGGAAGAAGTTCTCCTGATTCTGGTGTAAGCACAAATGTTGTCATTGTTGTTGTTTAGTTGCTAAGTCATGTCCAACTCTTTGTGACCCTATGGACTGCATCACACCAAGCTTCCCTGTCCTTTACTATCTCCCAGAGTTGGCTCAAACTCATGTCCATTGAGTTAGTGATGGCATCCAACCATTTCATCCTCTGTCGTCCCCTTCTCCTCCTGCCCTCAATCTTTCCCAGCAACAGGGTCTTTTCCAATGAGTCAGCTCTTCGAATCAGGTGGCCAAAGTATTAGCTTCAGCTTCAACATCAGTCCTTCCAATGAATATTCAGGGTTGATTTCCTTTAGGATTGATTGGTTTGATGTCCTTGCTGTCCAAGGGACTCTCAAGAGTCTTTTCCAGCACCACAGTTTGAAAGCATCCATTCTTTGGCACTCAGCCTTCTTTATGGCCCAATTCTCACATACATACATGACTACTGGAAAAACCATAGCTTTGACTGTATGGATGTTTGTCAGCAGAGTGATGTTTCTGCTTTTTAATATGCTGTCTAGGTTTGTCATAGCTTTTCTTCCAAGGAGCAAGAGTCTTTTTTGCTCACCATTAGCTCTATTCTTTGATTGATGCTGTGGGAAAAGAATGGAAGGAGGCCCAATTGAACAATATTGTAAAGTAATTAGCCTCCAATTAAAATAAATAAATTAATTTAAAAAACAATTAGAAAGTGACATGTTATAAATAAAAATGCAAGCTTAAAAAAAAAAACACAACAAAGAAATGCTCTCTTTTTGATCAAGTGTTTATAGGGGAAACTTGTTATGGATATAAATGTTTCCTTACAGGGCCATTAACATAAAGCCTATAATTTGATTTGCATTTAACTGCTGTTTCTTGTATGTAGTCCATACATAAAAAGCCAGAACAGAATAAGAGGATTGGGTTATAAGAATGTGTCACCTGACCAAAGAAGTTCACATTTTAAAAAATCTATAAAATATGAAACATTCATTATTTCCAATTATTTCCCCTCAACAAAGCATCATTTTTATGGAATTTAACAGGCTATGTTGGAGGTGAAAGGGATTATAGTCATCAGCTAGCCTAGAGGTCTTCTATCTTCAGTAGACTTCTTTTGCATTGTGAGGTTTTGGACTTCTTTATAAAATAGTATATTTAAATGTATAATATAAAATATGTGGAATGATTAAAATATGTGTAGATCATTATCTATCTTTACTAATAAATGACAGGATATACCGGTAGGTCTAATGGTTACTATAATTTTGAAGCAGTGATGAACTTAAATGACAGTATGAAATATCTATAGTATCTTAATGCAATATGAAATACCGTCATTTCTATTGTGATAAAATCACAGGTACTACTGATAACTTTGTGGTTTATATCTATACTCAAAATTGATATAAATGCTAAATTTCAGATGGAAGGTCATTAATGTCACGTAGTTGTAATTTCCTGTCTGAGATGCCATCCTCCTTTTCCTCACCTCACCCCGCAAGGAGTACGTTAGACCATGGTTAGGTACCTTGAATCTCAGGTTCAGGGTCTAGGATCTAGCCAGTGTGATTACTTAACAGACATGGACACTGAGGCTCAGAGAGTTAGAGTTCATCCTTTGTTAATTTCAGGCAAAGCTGAATTCAGAAGGAAAAGTCCCTGATTACTAATCCATTCATTGTTCATTGTCTCATGCTGTTCTGTCTGCAGTGAAGCTATTTCAAGTGAAGATGAAGAAAGATTTCCTATCATTATTTTCTAGCTATTGAATTAATTTCATTCCAAACTGACTAGTACTAAAGAAGTTGTAAAAAATCGGCATCTTCAGCAGATTAAGATCCACTATGAATCTAGTTGTAAAAAGAAAAAAAAAATCACCCCAGGAGAAAATCAGTCAGTTCTTTTGAGATTTTCATACAATCCTGATTTTACATCTCACCAAATGCAAATTAACTTTTTGTTTTAATTTGAAGACACTGAGTACAGCTAAATTAACTTCCATGAAGAGTTTCTTCAGCTTAGGGTAAAGAACTATTTGACTCCTCTAGTTAAAAAAATCAAGGTAGTATTATCCATCAGATTTTTTTTTAATTTTTCCTACTATTGTACCCTTTTGCTTTATTCTCTTGGATTCTCTTTATTTCTCCAACTAACCTGGTTCAATAGTTATGTGATTCCTTGGATGTTCTTTATTGTTGAGTGTACTAAATGAAAATGTTTAATTTCAGAGCAGAATGTGAGATTTTATGCTCATGCAAGTAAAAAGGCAGCCTAGTTAAACTTCTCAGGGAATTACAAATTAGGCAAAGATAATATATTGAACTTCATATTTAATCCTAGAGGGTGAATACTCATAGAGGTCATAGTTTGTTTTGGGATCATCTCGAATCTAAAATGTTCCCAGGTTATACTTGTTAACAGTAGCTCCTCATACCGTAATGATGGAATCCTATTGCAAAATTGTTGGGTCCTTTTGGAGAGTTTAAAATGGGGACTAGGATATTCATGGGCTTCTCTGGTGACTCAGTGGTAAAGAACCCACCTACCAATGCAGGAGACGTGGGTTCAGTTCTTGGGTTAGGAAGATACTCTGCAATAGGAAATGGCAATCCACTCCAGTATTCTTGCCTGGGAAATCCCATGGACAGAGGAGCCTGGTGGGCTACAGTCCTTGAGGTCACAAAGAGTCAGACACAACTTAGCGATTAAACAGCAGCAGCAGATTAATGTTTTGTCAAAATTAATCATTTGAGGGTAGTGTTTGTTTGACAGTAACATTGTTAGCAATATAATGCTATAAGCAGCAATACTACTTTCTTCTAATGAGTCTTTCTTATAAATGTTTATAGCTTAACTCCTTATGAAAACTAATGACTAGCAATAACTGTCAGAAAGCATTTTTTAAAAAGGCATTTTTTTTGGTCATTACATGCAAATTATACATTCTTTGCAACTAGACAAGAATTGGAAAAGTTAATAGTAAGGGGAATGGGAGAATTGTAAGCAAGAAAACCAAAGCCACAAGGGACTGGTCAACAATCTGTACAAAATAGTGAAAGTGCATGATAAGCAGTTGGTGAAACAGGAGGTAGAGAGTCATTGCCTGAATCCAGTTATTCATGTGGAAAATGTGTTGAGATGTCTAGGACTGCCAGGCAGCTCAGTCCACTATGAACTCAGATGTTGCAAGTGTTGGAATAAAGGATGCCTTAGAAGCAGCACTTATGTGGAGTGTTGTATACCTAAAGATGTGACCACTAGAATGTAGTTGGTAGGCATGAATATTGTTTCAATTTTTCTTTCTATTATTCCTAAATGCATACTTTCCCCCTCTCAACGTCTCAAACAATAGGCCACCATTCTGATACTGTGTGTGTATTTTTATATTTTTGAAACTGTACACTGTCTTTTAGATTTCATTACTGCTATTATTTTGAGCATCTTATTTTCTTTACTTCTTTCAATAAGCACTACATTTTAAAGGTCTTTCTATGTGTTCAGCTAATTCTCTGCTCCTTCTCATTGTTGTGTGATGCTCCATGATGTACGTTCAACACATTCTTTCCTATCTCTTCTCTTAACAAGGCTATAACCCTGCACTGATTTCAACTCTTTGCCATCAAGCATGATACTACAGTGAACATCCTTGTATATGTGAGGATATTAAGTTTTACACAAAGGTTTGGTGGTAGGTATTTTGCATCTGAAGTGAGGGTGCTGATGAGTACACCCCTTTTCATCTGGATTTGGTTTGTAGTCACTATGGGGCAAAACTATTGATAGGAGGCCAAGCGGATCAGCAGGGTTCAACTTGTATTCCAGCCTCTCACATTTATCCTCTTGTTAATTGTGATAAATTACTTCTATCAAGTTGGGTGATTTCTCTTCTTGGACACAGAGACCCCTGTGGGAGACCATACCTTGGGATGCAGTAGGGACTTTGATGTGTCCTGTGCCAGGTGTCATGGGTGGAAGTGTGCGTGCTCCCTCAAAAGTAATAGATTGAAGTTTTAATCTCCTGTTGTGCTGCATATACAGATAGGGCCTTTAAGGAGTTAATTAAGGTTAAACAGGGCTATAAGAGTGGATCTTTAATCTGATAATCTGGTGTCTTTAAAATAAAGGAGGAGACACCAGAAAGATATGTCTATTTCCCCCCCCCACACAGAAGAAGAGGCTCTGTGAGAATAGAAGACTGTGGGTACCTGTAAACCAAGAAGAGAGGCTTCTGTAGTAACCAACCCTGATACCTTGATCTCAGACTCCTAACCTCCAGGACTATGAGAACATACATTTCTGTAGTGTAAGCCACCAGGGCTATGATGTTTGCTATGGCAATCAGAGAATGCTCATACAGATGGAGCCTATCCCTTTGAAGAGCCATAACTTCCCATCTGCATAGTTTCAAGTTGTGAGAACTATTTCCACCCTAGGGTCACCGGATCCGACAGAGAACATCATGCGATGTAGAAATCTTGGCTTTGATATATACACATCGCAACCTGAAGGCCAACACCTATTTTTTCAAAGTGTTTTCTCTGAGTTAATGTTTCAAATGAGCCATTATAAGACAATTTCAGTGCTCTCTGAGACTGGGTACCTTCAGATGTTCTCCACATCAGTGACCACTGACCATACCTAAGGCCTCTGTAATCTCCAGCAATGATACTGCATCTTGCAAAGCAAGATGACCAGGCCTTCTGCTTGGTTGTTTGTAGTGGCCTGGAGTTATTCTCCAGGATTCACTCAGTGTCAAAGTGACAAGGGAAGATATCAAAGAAACTAACACCTCTATGTCAATTAAGTTTTTAATAATAGCCATCTGGTGGCTCAGTAGAGACACGGATTCAATCTCGGGGTCGGGAAGATCCCCTGGAGTAGGAAATGACAACCCACCTCAGTATTCTTACCTGGGAAATCCCAAGGACAGAGAAGCCTAACCAGCTACATTCCATGGGGTCATAAAAGTTTAGTGATTAAATAGGGACAATCCTCCACAGGGACTTTGTTTTAATTTATGATCTTGATTGGGTAGGGATTGGAAGGTAAGGTTTTATGCAAGTTCCGAACAGTTCATTTGGCCTGCCTGCTCTAATAACTCTTATCTGACAGAATAGAGAACCAATATGGTGGCAACGCCAAAGGCCAACATATCAGTTCCAATTATATTCTCAGGGACAGGAGAAATGACCACTGATGGGTTCAAGGATGTATCTGACCCAGTGTCCTCCACTGAAATTACTGATGTTCCAGCCCTCTGTCAATCATCCTCATTGTAGTCAAAGATCTGAGCAGCTCATCCTTATAGCAATCACATTTTACAACCCTGGGCTATCAGGATGGAATGACTCCTCTTTATGTTCCTGGAATTAATGACTTAAGATGCATAAGAAACATAAACATAAAAGCAAGAATGCATGCATTGAAGGAGAAGAAAAAGGTTGACAAATCTATAAGCACTTCATTTACCCTCATCTTATTTGTGGAATTATATCAGCAGATTCTACAACTGAGTTAGGAAGGGACTTGAAGACTTAATATGGGTAAAATTACAGATTGGGAAGACTGAGTAAAAATGCAAGGAACAAAAAGGAAATTAAAAAAAAAATACCAAATAGGTAGATATGTATGTTAAAGGTAGTGAAAGATAAATGGAAACCAGAACAAATGGAAATGTAGTGATAGAAATGGGTAAACAGGGAGATGACAGAGAGCTCCAAAAGCCATTAATAATAACAATAATAGTTACTTAAAAAGGCAGTTGGAATCTATTTGGGATTTGAAGGCTAGGGTCAAAGTAAAATAAAACAAGTCTCCTCTGATGAAAAGTCAATGTTATGTTAATTATGCTAATGAGAGAAGACTCCAAAACCAAAATTTTAAACTAAAATTGATTCATGCATATTTCACACATACAGCATGTTCTAGTATTACATTTATTAAAGTCACTAGTGGGTGGAAGTAGTAAGCAGACCGTACTTTTCCAGTGCCTTCATAAATCCACAATAATTAGCCAGAGATTTTGGAGACTACTCCTTAGTAGATTATTTTTCACAGGATGCCTCCAAACTTCAAATCAAACCCTTTTAATCTGAAAAAGTTATATGTTATTCAGCCTGGACATTAAGAATATTCTTATCACTGATTTCCATTAATTTCTTAACCAGTTCCTATGATGGTCACTCTGTCCTGATCACTGTTCTAAGACATAGGGTTGCAGTGGTGGAGATACAGATGTTTTTCCAGTTCTTATGGAGTCAAATGATCTACCATCACTGATCTATTATTTCTTTTATTTCTCTTTAAATTTTAACATACATATAATCTCACTGTATAATTAATTCTGGTAACTTATCGTTGTTGTTTCAACCATTTAAATATTTCACTCCATAGTTTTCTTTGCTTGTCTGGTTTCTAATGAAAAGACCTCTGTAATTCTTATACTTGTTCCTCTAAAGTAAAGTCTTTTCTTGTTGTTGTTTATGTGTTTTTCTCCACTATGGTTTCTTTTAACATATTCTCTTTGTCTCTGGTTTTCTGTAATTTGAACGTGATATGCCTCAATGTAGGTTGGGTTTTTTGGTTGTTTTTGTTTTTTAATAACCTGCTGGGTGTTCTCTGTGCTTGGTGTCTATCATTAATTTTGGAATAATTTCAGCTATTAATATTTCAAATAATTCTTCCTCACTGTTCTGATTTTCTTCTTCTGGTGTTCCAATAAATCATATGCTTTACCTTTTGAAATAGCCCTGAAAGTTTTAAATAGTTTATTTTTTCTTCCATTGAATTTCAGGTGAGACATTTCTATTTATACATGTTTAAGCTCACTAAATTTTCTTTTGGCCGTATTGAGTCTACTGATGCACACTTTGGAGATTGTCTGCATTTTTGTTTCAGTGTGTTTTATTCCCAGCATTTCTTTTTGATTCTTAGACTTTCAGTTCTTTGAATATATTACACATCCTTTGATGCCGTATGCTTTTTCTAATACATCTCTTAACGTACTACTCTTCATCAGTCAGTCAGTTCAGTCGCTCAGTCGTGTCTGACTCTTTGCGACCCCATGAATCACAGCACGCCAGGCCTCCCTGTCCATCACCAGCTCCTGGAGTTCACTCAAACTCATGCCCATTGAGTCAGTGATGCCATCCAGCCATCTCATCCTCTATTGTCCCCTTCTCCTCCTGCCCTCAATCTTTCCCAGCATCAGGGTCTTTTCCAATGAGTCAGCTCTTCGCATCAGGTGGCCAAAGGATTGGAGTTTCAGCTTCAGCATCAGTCCTTCCGATGAACACCCAGGGCTGATCTCCTTCAGAATGGACTGGTTGGATCTCCTTGCAGTCCAAGGGACTCTCAAGGGTCTTCTCCAACATCACAGTTCAAAAGCATCTATTCTTCAGTACTCAGCTTTCTTCACAGTCCAACTCTCACATCCATACATGACCACTGGAAAAACCATAGCCTTGACTAGAGGGACCTTTGTTGACAAAGTTATGTCTCTGCTTTTCAATATGCTATCTAGGTTGGTCATAACTTTCCTTCCAAGGAGTAAATGTCTTTTAATTTCATGGCTGCAATCACCATCTGCTGTGATTTTGGAGCCCCCCAAAATAAAATCAGCCACTGTTTCCCTATCTATTTGCCATGAAGTGGCAAATGATGCCATGATCTTAGTTTTCTGAATATTGAGCTTTAAGCCAACTTTTTCACTCTCCTCTTTCACGTTCATCAAGAGGCTCTTTAGTTCTTCTTCCTTTCTTCCATAAGGGTGGTGTCATCTGCATATCTGAAGTTATTCATATTTCTCCCAGCAATCTTGATTCCAGCTTGTGCTTCTTCCAGCCCAGCATTTCTCTTGATGTACTCTACATAGAAGTTAAATAAGCAGGGTGACAATATACAGCCTTGACGTACTCCTTTTCCTATTTGGAACCAGTCTGTTGTCCCATGTCCAGTTCTAACTGTTGCTTCCTGATCTGCATACAAGTTTCTCAAGAGGCAGGTCAGTGATTTTCAATTATCTGTCTGATAATTCTAGTTCTATGTCATATCTGAATCTTGTTCTGATTTTTGTGGTATCTCTTCAGAGTAATTTTTCCTTGATTTTGACATCCTGTATAATTGTTTTTTTGTTCTTGTTGAAGGCTGATTACTTTGTGTTGAATAAGATGAAGTGAGGTTAATTGACCTTCAGTGTGAAGCTCTGTGTCAGTCTGGCTAGGGATGCACCTGTGTTTGGTGTTTGCTAGAGCTGTTAAGTGTCAGATGGTTCCAACTCCTGCACTGTACATTTCCTTCTCTCCTCTCAAGGTTGGGTTTCTCTGTGTACTCCTTCTCAGATGGAGTCTATCTTATTGTAATGCCCGCTTATCCTACTTGAGCCCTATTGTTTTGGCAGTAACAGATGAGTGAGAGGAAGTCTTTTGTAATCTAATGGTTACATTACAGTTTGCAGTGGGCAGACTTGCGACTTTCACAAGTGTTTCTCTGGTGTTAGAATACGTTCTCTCTTACATAGAGCAAGAAGTGTCTAAAGTGAGGAGAATGCCCTTCCCCAGATGGGTGATGCTCTGGTTAAATGTTTTCCCCCAGAAAGCAGCCCTTTGTCATGCAGAACACTTTGGGTGTCCTTTATGATGATTTCTCTCCCTCATTTCCCACCAGGTCCACGAAGCCCTTAGAACCTGGTGGTAAAATCAGAAGCAAGAATTTCTGGAGATAAAACCTATGTAACTGTGTGAGTTCCTCAAGCCTCCTGCTCCTTGCTTGAAGTTTTTCACCTCAAGCTAGTGGACACCCTGCCTCCAGTAGATCTTGACCTTGATTTTTTGTATTCACCTGTAACTCCGGATTTCGAGGTGGTGTCTTATGCTGGTGGTGTCTTATGCTTCCGTGATGACTCAGCAATTAAAGAACCCGCCTGCCAATGCAAAAGGTGCAAGTTCGATCCCTGGGTCAGGAAGATGCCTTGGCAAAGAAAATGGCAGCCCACTCCAGTATTCTTCCCTGAGAAATCCTATGGACAGAGGAGCCTGGCGAGCTACACTCCATGGGGTCGCAAAGAGTCACATACGACTTAGCGACTAACAACAACAAGTTATGCTGTTAATCATGTTTCTCTGAAAGAACAAGAACAGCCATTGATTTTCCAGTTTGTTTATCTTTTACTTGCTTTAAGGATAGATGTGATAACTTCCAAGCTGTTTAAATGTCAAAACTGAGATTGGAAGTCCCCCTAATTTTTATTTCATTTTTCCTCTCAGAGGTCATGAGCTATACAGTGAATTGTTTCATCTCAAAAACAGGTCATTTCTTATCAATGATGTGAATTTTTTCATTTTGAAGAACCGAGGGACATTTGACAATATAAAATTAAAAGACACGTGCTCCTTGGAAGAAAAGCTATGACCAACCTGACAGCATACTAAAAAGCAGAGACATTACTTTGTCAACAAAGTTCCATCTAGTCAGAGGTATGATTTTTCCAGTGGTCATGTATGGATGTGAGAGTTGGACCATAAAGAAAGTTGAGCACCAAAGAATCGATGCTTTTGAACTATGGTGTTGGAGAAGACTTTGAGAGTCACTTGGACTGTGAGGAGATCCAACCAGTCCATCCTAAAGGAAATCAGTCCTGAATATTCACTGGAGGGACTGATGCTGAAGCTGAAACTGCAATACTTGGGCCACCTGATGCAAAGAACTTACTCATTTGAAAAGACCCTGATGCTGGGAAAGATTGAAGGTGGGAGGAGAAGGGGACGACAAAGGATGAGATGGTTGGATGGCATCACCAACTCTACGGACATGAGTTTGAGCAAGCTCCAGGAGTTGATGATGAACAGGGAAAGATGGTGCGTTGCAGTCCATGGGGTCGCAGAGTCAGACACAACTGAACAACTGAACTGAAGTATATGATGCAGAAAATACTAAAGTTCTGTTTTCCATATTCTGTTTGTGATGTATTATATTACATTTCTCTCTTTGAAGGTAGAAATAAATTGGTTCAAATAACTTGTGTTCAGTAACTCATTCATTGACTCAGTTAACAAGTATTTAGGAAGAATGTACTATGGGCTGAGTAATGCGTAAGATCCTGCAGGTACCACAATGAATAATATAGGATCCCTGTTCTAAAAAAATTTAAAAACTCCAGGATCCAGTGGAAGGCAAGAAAACCTAAACACGTAATTTAAATATTGAGATATGTGGCACAATTGTGCGGGGTGCAATTCAAGTTTAAGTAAGGAGAAAATGTTTGTAAAATCAGAGTTGCTTTCCTAAAAGAATTTATGTCTCTCCTTCCCAAGAATAGTTCCTCATATAGTGTTCTTGATAGTTTAGCACTCAGCAAATATTTTGTCTGTGTGGCACTAAAACACCTAAAATTAAAAAAAAAAAAAAAAGTTAAAAAGACGTATTTTGCATCTTGGACTGTTAATGGAAGTGCCATTTTCGCTANAGAATAGTTCCTCATATAGTGTTCTTGATAGTTTAGCACTCAGCAAATATTTTGTCTGTGTGGCACTAAAACACCTAAAATTAAAAAAAAAAAAAAAGTTAAAAAGACGTATTTTGCATCTTGGACTGTTAATGGAAGTGCCATTTTCGCTAGCAATTTAGTGTCTGAATGATAATAATTTTACTTTTTGTTCGAACTCAGAGGTCTATCCCATTTTAGAAACAGACTATTATGTTTTAAAGGGAGCTCAAGAGGTCTAGGTGTACTGACACTGATATTTTTTAACAACTCTTCCAAAATGTATGTGCTCAAGTGACTTTTGCTCTCTCTAACCAGATAGTCACCTTCAGAAGCTATTCTGTTATTTCAGTAATGCTGTCATTGACCAAAAATTTAATGGACTGTCTCTCTTGGAATTGCTTTTAGACCCTGAAACACATTATTTTGTGTACCTCCAATGGTAGAAAATCTTCTTCTTCTGAATGTGACTTATGAACATAACCCAAAGTCAAATGTAAGCTAAAGATATTTAAAAGATCTAAATGAATAAAACAAATTTTAGTCAAACCGAGGTTCCCTTCAAAATAGAAATAATTTTAATGTGGTTCATAAAAACATTCATCTAGTGTAAACTTAAAGGGCACAGATCAAAATTTACCATATAACACCTAAGAGGATTATTTTGTAGGCAATATTATTTTAATTTTATAATTTTGTATCTTTTAAAAGCTCTGTTACTGTATTATCAGGCTTAAACTTGCATCCAAACCAAGATGCCAGCATTTATATCTAGTAGATGGCAAACAGGTTGGATAAGTCAAAAATCATTACCCCAGAATTATAGGTTTAATCAAAATTGGTTCAAATACTTGAAAACACGATGGAAATATCACTTTCCTCTTAATGCATGCTTAACATCAGAGTCCTGAATCCTTCCTTTCCCTTTAAACACTTTCACCATATTTAAGAATCTCATCAGTGTCTATTGTGTCTGCAGAGCCACTTAAAGAGAAAATGAAGAAAAAACATACATTAACATATAAGCAGATGATAAATATGTACCAACCAAGGCAGAGGTGAAGATGGAGATGGGAAGTAATAAAATAAATGCTTGTTCTCACAGTCATTTCTTTCTCCATGGAATAAAATTGCACTATGAAACACCTGACATTGCGCATATTGCTTTGAAATTGTATCTTGTGGGTGTCCCTATAGTCAAGGCAATAAAATGTGATGGATTCCCAGCCTCTATCGCTTCAGGTAGGATAAATTTAGGAAACAATCAGGGTAAAATTGAGATCAATACCAGGTGCTGAGAAACTTTACAGCAGTCTCCCTGACTGATGGGGAACGTGGACAAGCCCCAAGTAACCTGCCTTTTTGCCAAAATCTCTGATTTGAGTCTCACCTCTTAGAATTTGAGGAATCAGAGAGGGGAGAAATCAGTTTCCTTTCAGTTCAAGAGCCATGTGTGGTGTGTCCAGACTTAGGTACCAGGATTCCTGTTAGATGTAAAACATCGCTTATAAGTCACTTAGTGCAGAATTATAGTTTAAACTATACATTCAGCTGAGTATGTTTAGGTAAGGAAATAAGTGCAGCTTTGTAACCCTGTTGAAAAACACAGTTGTTCAATAGGAAAATCATCTTGCTGCAGAGTGTGATGAATAATAATACCTAATATTTATTGAGAACTTAAGATATAGCACTTATTTGATCCTCATAGCAACCTTTCAAAATCAGCCCTAATCCTATTAACCTTTTTTATATCCATGAGTAAATATCAGCACAGAGAAATTAAACAAGTTGCTCAAGCTTTCACAGCTGACAAGTAAAAGATACTGGAATTCAAATCCAGGTAAAGAGTCCGGAGTTGAGGGTTTAATGCAATGTTGTACCCAAAAGATGGGCTTCCTTGGTGGCTCAGACAGTAAAGAATCTGTCTGCAATGTGGGAGACCTGGGTTCCATCCCTGGGTTGGGAAGATCCTCTGGAGAAGGGAGTGGCAACCCACTCCTGTATTCTTGCCTGGAGAATCCCATGGACAGAGGAGTCTGGCAGACTACAGCCCACAGCACTGCAAAGAGTCAGACAAGACTGAGTGAGTAACACTTCACATTTTCACCAAAAAGATGCCATGTGGGCTGGAAGAATTGCAAATGTGGGCTAGAAGAATTGCAAGATGTTCCNGACAGAGGAGTCTGGCAGACTACAGCCCACAGCATTGCAAAGAGTCAGACAAGACTGAGTGAGTAACACTTCACATTTTCACCAAAAAGACGCCATGTGGGCTGGAAGAATTGCAAATGTGGGCTAGAAGAATTGCAAGATGTTCCTCCAAAAGTCATGATTTTGTTTTATATATATAATTCATTTTTGGCTGTGCTGGGTCATCATTACTGTGCAAGGGCTTCCTCTAGTTATGTCACGAAGGTCTGTTCTTGAGTTGTCTTGAGTGGACTTCTGATTGTGGTGGCTTCTCTTGCTGTGGAGCATGGACTCTTCTAGGTACACAGACTCTGGTACTTGGCAAGACTCAGACTCAATAGTTGTGGCTTTTGGGCTCTAGAACACAAGCTCAGTAGTTAGTGACCCATGGGTTTAGTTGCCCTGAGCTTTGTGGGATCTCTCTGGACCGGGGATCAAACCCGTGTCCCCTGCATTGGGAGATGTGTTCCTATCCCCTGAGCCACCAGGGAAATCCCCAAAACCATGGTTTTGACTCCATAAATACCAGAAACCGTTTTAATCTCTTTCAATCTGTTTGTTTAGTCGCTGAGTCATGTCCGACTCTTGCAATCCCATGGGCTGTAGCTTGTCAGGCTCCTCTGTCAATGGGATTTTCCAGGCAAGAAAAATGGAGTGGGCTGTCATTTCCTTNCGTTTTAATCTCTTTCAATCTGTTTGTTTAGTCGCTGAGTCATGTCCGACTCTTGCAATCCCATGGGCTGTAGCTTGTCAGGCTCCTCTGTCAATGGGATTTTCCAGGCAAGAAAAATGGAGTGGGCTGTCATTTCCTTTTCCAAGGGATCTTCCCAACCCAGGGATTGAACCCTTGGTTCCTCCTGCATTTCTTGCATTGCAAGCAGATCCTTTACAGCTGAGCCACCAGAGCTTCAGTCTGTTTACAGGTATAAGAAAAAGTCTGTGTGGATTAATCACGCTTAAGAATGTAGTATTCTTTTTTGTTTTAAAGGTTGGTACAGATTGTGCAAGCTATCTGGTTATTAGCTTCACAATTGCAGTGGATTCAGCTCATCCTCATGTAATAAGTTGCCAAGTTCAAAGATCAGAAATGTAATGGCAGTGCCTTCAAAGGGTCTAGTGCTGTGTATGTTGGTCTCCCCTCCACTTCCCCTCCTTTCCTGAGTTTCTCTTTGATCTCAAGCTAAACATCAGAATCTGCCTTTTAAAAGGACTTGAAGTGCCTTTCATTTTCCCTCAGCTGCCTGAGGAGCAACAACTTCTGCATCTTACATGAAAAAAAAAATTCTCCGTAAAAATAACTTGGGTTTCAAATGCCCCCTGCAAAGAGGTTGAAATAATTTATCTTGAACTCTGAGAAGACAAAAGAAGGTAATTGCATGGGTGAGCCATTACCTGCAGCAGGGGAGGCAAGCAAGGAGTCATTACCAGTCCGGCATAGGCAGTAACAGAGTATTTCCTGCTTATGGCTTTGTGGGAAAAGAGGCCAGGGTGCAGACAGGCTCTTCGGAGCCATTCACATCCTTTTTTGGATTATGAACGCTGGCCGCATCAACGTACACTCCTGGAGGTACTCTGGTGGTTTTGTTCTCTGCGGTTGTCTCCTTCCTCCCATTAACGCTATAAGGGCTGTGAGTAGCAAGTGCCCAAACTATGAATTTCTTTGCTCCTTAGCTAAAAATAAACTTGTTCAAGGTAAATTGTGTATGAAATGAAATGATGTATTAAATTAGTAGGGCAAGACATGAAAATGTAAAGGCCAGAAAAGAAATATACAGGCGTATGTGTTAGTACTTTGCAAGTGTTAACACTTGCTATGCATTAAATTTCAAAATGAGTTAATACATTCATTTGGGCTTAAATTCTCTGTTGCTGCAGTCTAGAATGTTCACAGAAACTTTGTGTTTTAAAAAAATATACCTTTTGCAATGGTCTATGGGGTGGCACAGAGTCAGACACGACTGAAGCGACTTGNAAAAAAAAAACTGTGTGTGTGGTGTGCACACACACACGTACTCATGAGAAGAGAGGGGAGAGGTCAGGAGAGAAGTGGAAAAAAGGAGATCAGAATCCCTAGAAACATGAGAAATTATGGAACAAAGTTGGTATTATTTTCAATTGAAAGATGCCTCATTAGCACAGAATAAATTGTCTTATTTCAAATTTCACAATAGCTTTGTAAAGGTGGGGTCAAATGAGAAAACTGTTACTGACTCACTGTCATTAAATCATTGCAAGTGGAGAGAAAGTAGATCTCCTATCTTGCTTTCACACAGAGGGTGAGTCTAAATTTACCACAATACACAACCAGAAAATATCCTGCTAATGAAGTCAATATCAAACAAACAGCCATTATAGCGAACTCTTGTTGAATTCCTATCATGTGCCAATCATTATGCTATTAATGATATGTTAACTCTTTCCATCCCCTCAGTAACCAAATTAAGTAGTATTACTTCATTGTACAGATGAAAAAACTGAGGCTTACAGAAGATAAACCATTTGCCCAGGTCACACAGCCAGCTTGGATTAGAACCCAGGCTCTTTGCCCTTACTCATCTGTTCTCTTAACCACCACACTTAGCTTGGGACAAGTATAGTACTTCCCAAATACCAGTGGAATTCATGTATTTATCTTTATCTCCTGTCCAAGTCTAGAATGAGAAAAAGTGTTTTCTCTCTGCCAACAATACCACTAACATTGCTACATTGACATTATTCAGCAAATTGCTTTCACTTAGTAAGCATGGTGAGAACTCCCTGCCTAAACATTATAAACAAGTACAAATCCAGCTAGAAATAGAGCAAAAAATTCAAAAGTAGTATAAGAAATGGAATTTATTATTAATTCCCCTTCAAGATTTATTTTAAGACCGACTGACTGTATATAAGTGCTGGACACCAGAACAGAATCTAATTAAGCCTGGCCGTTACTCAGTGTCGAGGCTCAGACTTACCCTACTTGAGTCCTTGCGGCAGGACACGATTTCAGAACGCTGAGTGTTCAAAGGAATGTTACTTCTGCAAACAGCATTCTTAATGTCAAAGGATAAAGCAGCCCAGTTGTGGGGAACGTTGTTGTACATCTACCAGGAAAATATTCATCAGCTACCCAGCTGGTCATTCCCTTTGCCTTTGGCTATTTGGACAAATTTTAGTATATATTTAAAATACTCACAAGATCTCCCATCTTAATTATAAAGCCTGAGAAAAAATGTCCAGGTATAAAATCAGAACCTCTTTTTAACTCCTTTGCCTCAAGATTTACATAACTGAGAGGGCAAGGAAATCAAATGATAAAATAAAATACCAGATACTACAGATTAGAAATGAAAAGTAAACCAGCCACATGCCAGTTTCTTGCTACAAGTTCCAGCGGATACCAAAATCAACGTGACTGAGAGAAGATGTAGTTTGGAGAGAAAAATCTCCCAGGATAATCAAGGGATATATTTTCAAGTCTATTTCCCCCCACAGAACTGTTTTGTTTTCTCACATCAATGAGCTAGAATAAAATGTGGATCCCACGATCAAGCTGGCAGAAGTCGTGCTCCCTACCTGGATGCTCGAAAATTGTAAATCACAACTTTACAAGGATTTAACTTTTCCCTTTCCAAAATAATCAAATGTTGTGGCAAGGGGGCCACTAATCATGACAAAAAATATACTGCAAATTCTTTNAAGTCGTGCTCCCTACCTGGATGCTCGAAAATTGTAAATCACAACTTTACAAGGATTTAACTTTTCCCTTTCCAAAATAATCAAATGTTGTGGCAAGGGGGCCACTAATCATGACAAAAAATATACTGCAAATTCTTTCTTTTGGTGCCAAGTCCAATAAGTTCTCTGAGTGAAATTAAATGCACGATCTTATTCCAAACCACAGCTTCCCCTTGAGGATGTGCAAATCTCAAGTGGGGGCTGAAAGGCCAGTTGTATCAAAGCCCAGGGTTACACCCATTTTTTTCAAGTTTTTTTTTTTTTTTTTTTTTTTTTAACTACTGCCTGCAGTGTAAATGGCTCTGGCCCCTCTGCTTTCCAGCCTTCATAGTCAAATCAGTGCTTCATACTTTCCACATTCTGCATCTCAAAAGTGGGCCAGTCCCTGACTTCTCTTAGTTTCTCACAGTTTTTGTTTATTTTAAGAGATTCTCTGCTGAACTCCAGGGAAGGGGGGAAAGAGGAGGGAGAGAGAGGAATCTGCTATGTTGTAAGCAATTACTGGCTCCATCTCTTAGATCTGCAGTATCACAGGAATTAGAGATGGAAAAGACCCATTAGGTCATCCTGTACACCCTGGGCCAGCACAGTGCTATTCCCTACTGTAGATTATCTCTTCTGAGGGTTTTTAATATGTTTCAAGGGAAGCCAATGATAACATGGTTTCACTTTATTTCTTTTGCTGCTTTGTTCTGTCCAGTCTACAACATGCCATTGCTACGGATGGAGCTAGGGTGAGTTTTCAAAGGACATTTGACTGCCCATAAGAATTACAACAACATTTGTGCTTTCCAACAGCTATGTTCCATAAGTTCAGCATGAAAGCATTCACAAAAACAAATTCTAAACTGCCAACATTTAGTCCCAGGGATGGAAATATTACATATAAAATAATTTTGCATAGACATATTCCATATAACTAGTACATTATGTCACAAATATAGCTGTGTGAGTGTACATATATGTTCACATAAAGTACATACAAATACTCATCATTACCCCAGCGTGTTTCTGTTTCCTTAAAGTTGTGCCAAATGCTGCATAATTCACGAAAATGTGATCCAAAATATTTAAGGTTATGTTTCTCACAATTTTCTTCTTATCTCTCTTAAGTCACACATTTTAAATGTCAACTCACATAGAGAAATATTTAATTTCAAAAATACTCCTCTGCTGGGAAATTCTTAAACTCTTCCCCACGTAGTTTTTTCTCCTTTGTTCATATCCTAAGATAACGGAGTGTTTTGACTGACTTTTTTTGTGCCTGTCTAGGTATCCTTACTTGATAGACTACCAGTCCCAGCCCTCAGGAAAAGGAATACAATATGAGGAAACCTAGCATGACAAATGAACACATCATGTGTTCTGAAGTGACTATCACCTTACCATTGTCCCTGAAGCCTATTTGTAGAAGATCAAATCAATATTACTATTTGAAAGGATACAATTTTGTGCTCGAATCGTAATCAATAGTGATAGCATTTGAAGTTTTTCTTATATCATATTCTAAGTTTTATAGTGTTTTCTAGGTATAATGCAGGACATATTTTCATTTGAATCTGTTTAATAAATTGGCCCATCTTTGATATGTGTGGTAGAGAAAAATGATTTTTCACTGTTCTACTAGGAGATGGGATAATGTGTTACTCAAGAGTCTGGAGTATGGTCCCTTTACAAGGTTTGTAACTGTGGGTACCAGAGTACTACCATTCACCTTGTATGTGATCAGTGGCTTGTATACTGTTCTTCAAGGAAAAGATCCTAATTTACCGCCCTCCCCCACCAAAATTGTTAATGATCAAGGGGTTCGGTCTACTCAGTGTTGGTTAAAGAGTACAACTAAATTAGAGAGTTTCAGAGAAAGAAAGTTTGGGCTCCAAAATCCATTAGTTCTTCCCCAACCTTTCGCTGGGGAAGATTTTGAGCTTGTTCCTCCCTTGACAAGGGCTCTTTTCATGACTGGCTCCTAGGAGTACTCCTTCCCTTCAGAGGTGTCCTCTCTGACCACTCTGGCTAATAGGGATCCCCCGTTAAGCCTCTTACAGAACCGTCTTTATTTAACTCTAACAAGAATCAACTATTGCATTGTTCATTTATGGTTTCACCTGCTCCCTAAAGAGTAGCATGGTGTGAGGGTTAAGAGCATGGGCTCTAAAACCATCACCTCTGGCTTAAATTCCTGCTCTGCCACTTATTAGCTGCTTCTCTTTGGCAAATTACTTGTACTCTCTCCTTTACCTGTTAGTGGGGAAAATAACAGTTTCCACTTCACAGGCTTGTTGCAAGGAGTAAATGACTGAAAACATGTAAAGCCCATGGTAACTAACACGCGGTGTTCTCCCAGTAACTATTAGGAATATATTTTAGTATTATTTTCCTTTGTGTTTCAAAGCCTAGCTTAATGCCTGGTACCTGACTGACACTCAATAAATGTGTATTAAAAAATGAAAGAATGAATGTTCTAAAGAATGTTTCTAAAGGGAAACTTCCAACAGTGTGAGTTGTTGCTCATAGAAGTCATATATCCCTGTCAGTAAACAAAATTGCTGAAAGAACTTTTAGAAAGATTTGTTTAGGAAGTCATTAAATAATAGTGTGGGGGATGTAGCTAGTTAATCACTAAGAGTTCTTCCGACTGGAAGATGCTGATATTGATCTAAGGTTACGCTCTTACTACTTCCTCTCTGCTAGTTTTCGCAAAGATAAACGTATTTGACTAGATCATCTCTAGGGTCTGTCCTAGTCTAACATTCTACAATTCTAGGTGTGAGTCAGCTGACTCTTTTTTTTTTTTTTCCTGAAAAAGTTCCCATAGAAGAGTTTTTCATTTGGCAACTGAAATAACTTGGTTCAAATGGCACCTGGGACAGAGTTATTTTACCCCAGGGTCAGGGAGCCCTAACAACTGGTGACTGTGCTGTAGTCACTGCCACTTGGTGACAGGAACATAAACAGTCCATTTCCCATGCCTCCTCTTTCCACTACCATATTCTCTTTCACTTCCCACTTTCTGCAGCAATACAGCCTCGCCTTGTGCATCTCCAAAGCACAGGAATTCCACCCACGCAGCACTGCAGAAGTTAGAGCCAGAAAACCCCTATTAGGTCATGCAAGCTACACCCCTTCTAGAGCAGGAACATCCTCTCCCACTAATAGTTCAGCTCTCCTTTTGGCTCCAAAACGCGGTTGTGCTTTAGTGATTCCTGGATATGGTTTGAATAGCAGTTTATAAGCACTCTGGGATCCTTTGAAAATAAAGGTTCCATATAAAGTTATATTGCTATTTTGTTTATTATAAAGTGGTTTGTTGTTGTTGTTTCTGTTAATCTTCCTGGGAATAGTCACAAGAAGATTTCTCAAAGAAGAAATTGTACCAGCAAGCCCCTTTGACCTGATTTTTATCAAATCTGATACCCAGCCTCTAAGAACCTAGCTGATTAGAGCCCTGAATGCCTTGTTGCAAATATACAACTATTAAAAAAAAAAAAAAAAGCTTTGAAAACAATTAAAGTATTATTTAAAGTATTACATGTTAATTACTGCTAATATATTTGCTCACATTTTCCTCAAGTTAAAGTATATGTTTATTTATTGTCAATGTAAATTCTGTTTATTTTTAATCATTTAACAATGTTTTATTGCTCTTGGATATGAAGTCTTATAACTGTTAATTTGCTGAACATTCAACATTTTAAAAATATGTTTGCTTGTTTCATTGCACTGAACATTTAAACCCAACCTAACATTACTCCAGGTGACAAGAAAGCCAACTGATTAACACAAATGTCAAACACCACTGAGGATTCAAGCCAAATCCTTGGCCACTCTCCAGTCACCCCTCTGGCTCATAGACAATTTCATTATTTCTCTGTTAGAAAGGGAATATGAAAGTGGAGACAGTCCTAGATGACACAGTAAGTAGCACTTCACATGCTCTACTTAGGGCTTCCTTCTCTTGATGAGCTTAAGGAAATTAACCTAGGATAATATTTATTACCACACACAAAATTAGCATTAGTGCACCAATTTTAAGAGATGAAAGCTAGATTGTAGAGAAACAAGGCCACTGGTCATTGTTACCCAAGTTATACTGACAGAATCAGGGAAGCCCCAAAATCTGTCTCCTAAGTTCTAACACATCTTCATTTCCAAACGACTACATTTCCTCAATAAATCACCAGAAAGAGGAACTCCACAAAATGTAAAATGCGATTAAAATGTGTAATAGGCATAATGTTCTGAACTGGGATAGTTTATTCTCTCCATCTAAAACTACATGAAAAAGAAGAATTATTATAAGAAGTGGTGCTAAACTCAACATATTATTAAGAAATTGCTATTATTTAAGATAATAGTTCCATTTTATCAACTTTCATAAACCAATTTCCTGATTTTACAAAGGCTGCTATTCCCATTGGAAAACTCTAAGTAACTGCTGTGTATCTGACATGGGAATAATAATGCAAAGGAACCCAGTTGGAGGCCGTAGTTGCAATGAACCTCAACTTCCAAAATTTTCCAGTGAAACAAAGCCCAGAGAAGGATAAAGACAGATACACACCTCTGAGAGATTTCAATGTCAAGTTTTTAGCAAAACTAGAACAAATTCTTAAAATAACAAAGAAAAAAAGGGCTCCAAAAGATAAACAACTATTGAAGAGAGCCCTGAGAACACAATTTTTGTATCTGTTTAGGAGGACATAGACTGGGTTTAAACTAACAGAAAGTATCTTAAAGTTGTACTGAATATGAGGTCAACTGGACAAAAAGAATACAGCAGGTTCAGCAGTTTTAAAACCGTAACAGTAAATGAATGAATCAATGTGCAAGCATGTCAAAATTTCCCTAAAAGTAAGCATTCTGCATAGAAATGCAGTCACTGAAGGCAATATAAAAACACCAGCATTTATGCCATTTTCAGCAAGATATCTATTTCTCTGTCTAATACATCTGCCCACTTAAACACAGACACTACCTCATTGTAAAACAAAACAAAACAAAACAAAAAAAACATTATTAATCTAGAATTTTTGCATTTGGGGGACAAACAGACATAACTAACAAGTCTCATTTCAAGTTCACTTTGAGGGATGAAAACATAAGGAAGGCTGCTGGGATCACTGCTTTGAGAATTCAGAGGCCTCACCTGGCTCAGCCTACACCAGTATTCTTGGGCTTCCCTTGTGGCTCAGGTAAAGAATCCACCTGCAATGCTGGAGACCAGGGTTCAATCTCTGGGTTGGAAAGATCCCCTGGAGAAGGGAATGGCTACCCGCTCCAGTGTTCTAGCCTGGAGAATTCCATGGACTGTATAGTCCATGGGGTGGCAAAGAGTCGGACACAACTGAGCAACTTTCACTTTCACCTGGCTCAGCGGGAAGAGTCTGTAATCAATTATTGCTGCCTGTCCTGGCTGTGGGAGAGGAACTTCTAAGTCCACTTGCCATTTATCCGATTTGTTGACTCAGGGCAACCCTTTTCACTTGCAGCTGAGAAATCTGAGGCATAGGGGGTTTATATTTAGGAATAAAGAGCTGCAGTGATTGCTCTGAGAGTAAGTCAGTATTGGTCATTATTCTTTGCAGAATGCAGGTATCCTGATGTCAAGTTCCCCGCCCTTTCTTTCTGCCATTGCATTCTAAATTCTAATTGTTTGGAACTCATCAAAAATATAACTCACACAGAGTTATACGTCTATAAGAATATAGTCCTAGTTTGTTCTACCAAAAAAAATCATAATACTTAAATATATTCTTAAATCTTTTTAAGCTCCTAATATCTATTTTTCTGGGAAAAAAATTTCCTACTAAAACAATTTCTCTTTTTAAAACATTAAATCCGATAAGTGTCCTTTTGTCCTAGGCTTCATTCTTTAGCCTTCTTTCTCTGTTTAGAGAGTTTATAAATCTAGCTGACTTAATCCCATTCAGTGTGATACTAAAACTAGTAATGAAGTGTAGAGGAACCATTAATATACCAACTTCCTCTAAAATGCACACCAAGGTGCCCTTGAGTAATCTCAAATTACTAGCCATATTCTCTCCAAACTTACAGCAAGCAGTATGGTATATCCATTGGCCCAGCATTTACCTTCTATAACCCAATATAGAATTACTTTTTAGAAATCCAAATGAAATATTTCAGATAAGCAAATAGTTGTTGCAGTTGTATCCATAAAGTAATGCAGTACTGATAGGTGTTGCTCTTCACTTAAACTTCCCCACATAACTTAATTTTTTTTATCTTGTATACAGACATGTTTTTGAGTGCACTCACAAAGATGAGAGAGCAAATGTCTACAAAAGCCTCCTGATGAGGACACATGCAGAAACCATGAAGATGAGTTGTAACATATGCCTCATGCACACTTGAATTCTTCCACCATATTTTTTAGAACTCTCTGTATTATGTGTGCATTGGAAAATCAGTGGCAAGTGTCTTATTATGTGAGCCTTCTCCGAAAATCCTTTAATGAAGACAATAATTTTTAAAAAATAGCAAGGGATAGGGTTCATCTCATGACTTTTACTGCTTGCCTCTCCAGCTGCCCATTGAAGAGAAATTTTGGCTCAAGTTTACCTACAATGGCAGCATGGGCCCATGAGGACCCATGGAAGGTAATGAGGGGCTCCATTAACCAATTTCATTATTTCAGAAGGCCTAAGGGAATGGCAACCCACTCCAGTGTTCTTGCCTGGAGAATCCCAGGAATGGGGGAGCCTGGTGGGCTGCTGTCTATGGGGTCGCACAGAGTTGGACACGACTGAAGCAACTTAGCAGCAGCAGCAGCAGCAGCAGCAGCAAGGGAATAACATACGCACCAATGATAAGGCTGCTAAAACTAGAGTGTCAAATTACTTTGCTTTGGGGCAAAATCTTATCAATTTCACATGAAAACTCTTATCACCTCATGATGATCAGAGCCTCTGATTGGCAACCATGTATATGTTTGATTAATAAAGTGTGAAATAAAAACAAATTACTTGTTTTGTTTGGACATTAAAATTTTCCAAAACAGAGTCCCAGATGTAGAAGATATCAGAGAAAACTCATGAGTTTACATTAAGGGCTTAATGTCACTCTAGTAACTTCAGTAACGATGGTAATGACAACGCAATAGCTAAAACTTACCTGGCATTTCCTAAGTGCCAGGAGTTGTTCTAAGCATTATGCATACATTATTCTATCATCAAAACAACCGTAAAAGTTAAGGACAGTTATTAGCCCAAAGTAGGAATGATAGATCAGCGGTAAAGTATCTGCCTGCCAGTACCAAGATGCAAGTTTGATCCCTGGGTTGTGAAGATCCCCTGGAGAAGGAAATGGCAACCCATTCCAGTATTCTTGCCTGAGAAATCCTATTGACAGGAGTCTGATGGGCCACAGTCCATGGGGTCACAAAGGAGTCAGACACAACAAAGCGACTCAACAACAACAAAGGGTTATAGGATAAGAAGTGAGAAAAGGGAGACAGAGGACCATCAAATGACATCCCCACTGTCATACAGAGAGTAAAGACTGGAGCAAAAATCTGAACCCAGGCAGTCTGGTTTAGAACACATTCTCTTAAGCCCTCCTTTCAGGAGATATTCTGGTTAAGGTCTCAGAGCAGAGTGGCTTCTTTATCTGTAACATTAGGAATAGTGATAGTAGTTTTTCAGGTTATTGATAAGATTTAAGAAGTTCACTTTTGTAAGATTCAAAACCCATACTTGGCATAAGATAAGTGCCATTAGATGTATGCCAATGTTAACAACAAGACTTTTTAAACTAGAAAGCTTTATTTATCTTCTTGAGCATAAATCGAAACCCTGAGGCTAATCATCTCACCGGTGTTCAATACGGATAACTTTTTAAATGGTGTTTCTATTGCTTAACTACCCACATGCAAGGAAATTCAAATAGCTGCCTGAAAACAAACCATTAACTCAGTTTACTGATGAGCGCTCAGTCCTACCCTCCCTCTGCAATGGAAAGGGGCTGGGAGGGAATGGACACTTTGTGCCTGAGTAGAGGTGCATGTAACCAAGAACCTGAGCACTGCCAAGGACCCTTGATGAGATCTTCACTCTTTTCTCCCTCTTCACAAACACTCCTGCAAGCCTGGTAATTTACCACTAAATCTGTGTGCATTGAAACAAACTTTTAAACTATAATATTCACCACATGATATGTACATTCCTTGGACTAGCATATCACTGCATAATATTGTTAAGTTTTAATAAAACTATCCTTTGAAGCTCTGTTGTGGAGGAGAGTAATTCCACAGCAGCTTTGAAGTATCCTCCCTTAAATAAAGTCAGAGAAAAAGCCATTGTTTATTTCACCACTATTTAAGAGTTAATGAGAGATTTGCACCTGTACAGCTGTTGCGGACTGAAACTAGCTCATGGAGTGAATGTGTTTTCTGCTTGAGACAGTTGTAAATGCCTTGAGTAAAAACACTGAGGACTGCTAATGGATAGGTTTATTTTAAAGCATGCCATCTGCTATCAATCATAGAGAAGTATAGGAAGCAAGTTTGGCTGGGCTCCCTCCTTCTGAGCCTGATAAAGACAGGGCTCCAGGACTCGGGAACATTGAGTCCTCAAGAGAATAAAACATCAAACCTACTCAGCAGCTCCACTAACAATAATAAAAATGCCTCTGCCTAAAGGTGACATTCTGAATTTACGATTATTTGTGTCTATAAAGTGTATTCTTTGGCTCCTGACTCATTCTGACTGTCTCACTCTGAGAACAATACATTAAGCCTGCCTGGAGTAAATGGAAATCCTATCTTTTTATTAAACCAGCAGCCAGTACCTGAGTCGATCTAATGCCCTGTAGGATCGAGGGAAGATTTTCAGCTCTGTTCTGTTCCTTCCTTAAGAGTTTTCATGAGAAAATTACAAATGAAATCTATTTTAATTCACTAAAATACATAAATAACGTAGGCAAGTTTATCTTTCCTAGAAGACAAAGTAAAATGCAAGAAAATGAAAGACTGAATTGGAACTAATCCTCCTATTCTATCATGGACCCATGACAATGCTGTTGGAAAATTACATATTAGAAATATGTTATGGCAAAATTTAGAATGGTGGCTCAGAACTGTTATGTTCTTTATGCCGTATGGACTAAACATGTTTTCAAGAGGACAAACATTATTTCCTCAGAAATCTTCCAGCTGTGGAATCATAACCAATATTGCTTTCAAAAATGGATCCCAAAGTATTCCTTGAAAAATGTTGAGCCTGGCTTATTAAAAGTGCTGCCTGCTGAAATCCTCATGGGATGAAATGAATTGTTGATGAAAGAAGTTGTGGCATTGGATTCTTCTATAGCTTATAATGTTAGAATCTGCCTCAAATCTGCAGCTTAACTTAATTCTACTGCTAGCTTGGAAAACAGAGTTGTGAGTGTTTAGGGAAAACCCACCTGGCCAGCAAACTCATGAGCCTAATTAAAGTTAATAGAGAAATTAAAAGAGAAAAACATTGGCTCAGTAGTAGTAAGAAGAAACTTTTAAGGCAATAGAAATTAAGGGCAGGAACTTATATTTTTGTACTATGCATTTGTTAGAAACACTTCTTCCTAAGAACATGAAAGAGGAATTGATATTATTTGACTTGCTATGTATTATGGGTGATACGTTACAGTCCAATATATTACTTTCATGCTGAAGAAAGGTAATGTTTTAGGTTAAATAGTATAGAGATATGGAAATACTGATTCAGTCAATAGATACACTTGCAGATTTGCTATGCACTCAGCATATACAGTAGGTTCTATAATATTAGAATAGTAAATTAATATTAGTACATATACTATCAGTAATAATAGTAAAAAATGTTACTAATATATGTAATATTAGTAAAAGGCATTATCCTTTCCCTTCATGGAAAAAGTGTTTAACATTGTATTGAGCTGAATTCTAGAGTAATGTAATAGTGCCAACCTTTTGAGCTAAATTCTTAGAGATAAAAAATATTTTAAGAGTTAGGAAAAAAGGGAGAAAAGCAAAAACTGCAGTAGCCATGAAAAACTGGTTAAAAAGCCTTGCATCATAAAAAGAAGAGATAAAATACATAAAGACAGTCTATATAAAAGGATATAAATATACTTACCTATTGAAATTTCAGTGTCCTTTTCAACACAATATGGGATTTAATGTTGAATCAAGTTACAAAACATACCTGGAGCAGAAGGAAGCACTAGTAATGCTTTCTTTCTTTGACAGGAGTTAAAAAATCAAATTTCTGTACTGATCAAGCAGGAAATATTATATGAGTGAAACAGACTAGGTTAGAGGTAGAATGCAGCCAGTAAAGGGCACCCTTCTCATGGAAACAGGCAGTCTCTTCCCAGGACAAGCTGCTGCTGCTAAGTCACTTCAGTTGTGTCCAACTCTGTGCGATCCCATAGATGGCAGCCCACCAGGCTCCCCTGTCCCTGGGATTCTCCAGGAAAGAACATTGGAGTGGGTTGCCATTTCCTTCTCCAATGCATGAAAGTGAAAAGTGAAAGTGGACTCGCTCAGTCNGACAAACTTGGTACTTAAAGTACAAACTTTTTGTTTTTTGCTTTGCTTTTTAAGTTGCCTTTCATTATATAAAACTGGAGAAGGTGAGATATAGATAGGAAGATCAGAAGGCTATAAGTACTCTCAGGTAGACTCAAATTTAAGTCAGAGTGAGAAAACCACAGTGCTGCTGCGAGCCTGGCCATTGAGGTCAACCCAAGTTCAAGGTCCTGAGACCTTCACTCACAGAGTGACTTTGAGTGAGTTATTTAGACTGACAGTGCCTACCCCGGGCTTGTCTGGTGGCTCAGTGATTAAAAAAAAAAATTCTCCTGCCAATCAGTGCAGGAGATGCGGGTTCATTCCCCAGGTCAGGAAACTATCTTGGACAAGTACATGTCAACCCACTCCAGTATTTTTGCCTGGGAAATCCCATGAACCAAGAAGCTTGGTAGGCTACAGCCCATGAAGTCGCAAAGAGTCAGACACAACTTGCAACTGAACAGCAATAACATGCACGTTAGGTGAGAGTGGGTTTCAGCATGGGGGGATACATGTACACCCGTGGCTGATTAATGTCAGTGTATGGCAAAAATTACCACAATGTTGTAAAGTAATTAGCCTCCAATTAAAATAAATAAATTAATTTTAAAAATTATGACAGCACTTACATTATAGAGTTTTTATTAGGATTAAATGCAAAAGTGAATTAAAATACCTGGTGAATACTTAATAAACCACAGCCATCAGTGTCATGAAAAGTAATATTTAGAAATTTATCTTCNTAAAATAAATAAATTAATTTAAAAAATTATGACGGCACTTACATTATAGAGTTTTTATTAGGATTAAATGCAAAAGTGAATTAAAATACCTGGTGAATACTTAATAAACCACAGCCATCAGTGTCATGAAAAGTAATATTTAGAAATTTATCTTCTGGTTAAATTAGACTGCACAATAGTCCACTGTATTCTAATTCATTATTGCTCTTCTACAAACTTACACAGCACAACATTTTTAATACAACCTACTCTGTTACTTGTCTTAGATTTAAATTTCTTTTTATTTCTTACATGTGTTTTTTTCCTATTATTTCCAACTTTTTGAGATATAACTAATGTATAACATTTAGTATGTCTAAATTGATCAATAAAATGTTTTGATATGTGTATATCTTTTGCAAAATGATTACCATCATAAGGTTAGTTAACACCTCAATCACCTCACATAGTTACCATGCTGTTAATAGGGTGGTGTTTGTTGAGAACATGTATGATCTACTCTCCTAGTAATTTTCAAGGATACAATGCAGTATTATTAACTGGAGTCACTACTCTATGCATTAAATCCACAGACTGTATTCCTCTGATAAGAAGAAAGCTTTCTTTTTTTTAATAATAAAGTGGATAAACAAAAATTGCTTAGACTACTACTGTTGAGTCATAGTCATTTATTCATTTAACTATGTAGATTTCATGTATACAAGCCTGATTTTCTATTTGAACTTGGGATTGATATAAATGTTTCAGAGTGAAATAAATACATATCATGTTAAAAAATAAAGAGTAAAGCCAAATCTGTTTTTAATACATTTTCTAAAAATAAGTGTTCAGTATATGTTGTTAATGGGATAACATTTTAAAATAAACATAGTTCTCTTCAGTCTACTGATTCCCCTCCATTTCTCTAAAATGGCCAGGCCAGTAGTATGAACTCTGGACCTTAGAGTATGTAGGAATTTCAGAGAAAAAAGAGACTCAGGCCTCATGCACTGTAGTTGCTTCTACTCTGCCCAGAGGAGCCAGCACATGATGTCATCTTCTAACATTGCTAATCAATTGTGAAAATATTATTTATTACTGGTGTGTATGGATTGCTAGTCACATCACTTTGAAATGGTAAGAATAATTCATGGGATATGCCTTCTAGAAAACCAGAGTTTTAAATGATCAAAGTTTTAAATGATCAGCTATAAAATTCAGGAAAGATCAAGACAGAAAATCAGAATTTCTGACTGGGAAAATGTTAGGGCAATTNTATGGATTGCTAGTCACATCACTTTGAAATGGTAAGAATAATTCATGGGATATGCCTTCTAGAAAACCAGAGTTTTAAATGATCAAAGTTTTAAATGATCAGCTATAAAATTCAGGAAAGATCAAGACAGAAAATCAGAATTTCTGACTGGGAAAATGTTAGGGCAATTCCAGTGTATTGATGTAATAGTGATAGGGAACTGGATTTTTGAATGAATAAGGAGAGGAAGAGAAGAAGGGAAGCTATGATTACAAAGCAGACATATGTGCCAGGTCCTATAATACAGATCACATACATTTCTCATTTAACCCCCAGAGTAATGAAACTTCAACTTTCAGATGAAGAAAACATTAGCCAAAAAGTTAAATAATTTGGCCCAACATTGTTAGCTATAAATTATACAGATAGAATTTAAATGCATGCAAAGCCTGTGATTTCTCCTATGTGTTCATCAGAGTGGGAAATGAACTAGAGAAAACAGTGAGTAAATAACACTATAAAAAAGTTTTTATAGTAAAAAATTATCTAGAAGTTGATTGATTCCCAGGATAAGGACTTTTACATATGTTGCTGGCAATTATTGAGTACCTAGTATGTACTTTAACCTGTACTTTTGTTCTTGCAAAAGAAAATGAGAAGACTATTACAATTTTTATACTTTATTATTTAGAATTTTTAGAGCTTATACTCTAAGTTGCAAATAAAATGGTAACAAAACATTGCTATAATATTAGAGTCTATGTGAAAATTGCTACAAAATCACAGCAGAGAGAAATTTGAATTCTTCTTGGCAGATCAGGAAATAATTTACTGAGGTGTTATTTGACATAAACTTTGAAGAATGACAGTTTTAACTGATGTAGGAAAGAAGATGAGCACCACAATAGAAAAAAAAAAATAGGAACTTAACAGGGCGAGACATTTTCTGAGCAAAGTATAAAGTTTAGAATAGAAAGAGTAATAAGGAAGAAGGCAATCAAAATATGGTCAATAGATGAAACAAGAAAAAGAAATTGGAGCTAAAAGTTAGCAACGGAATGAGTAGATTCTATCTGTGAAATGTGGAGAAGAGGGCAGAGATCAGTGTGAAGGTAATTTAAAGGATTTTTCCAAATTATGATAAAATCCTGAGTTAAATAAATGATCTTGGAAGAGATAGAGACATTTTAAAAGCAAAATTATTTGGGTTAGGGGTTAGATGAAATAGCACATCTAAGATAGAAAGAAAGGGCAAAGTGACTCAGTATTTATTGGGTAAAGTGACATTACCTGATTTGGGAAGCTGGAGAGTTTCCCTGGTGGCTTAGACAGTGAAGAGTCTGCCTGCAATGCGAGACCCTGGTTCAATCCCTGGGTCAGGAGGATCCTCTGGAGAAGGGCTGGCAACCCACTCCAATATTCTTGCCTGGAGAATTCCATGGACAGAGGAACCTGATGGGCCACAGTCCATGGGGTCGCACAGAGTCAGAGATGACTGAAGCAACTTGGCAAGCACACGTGAAGAATATACTTGAATGTGAGACATTTGGTTGAAAGCCTGGTAGAAAGTCTGAGATGGAGTGTAGAGTTTAAGACGTGGACTGAGAATTTGAGACACATTTAATTCTAAAAGAACAATAAGTGGTCAGTTAAAATGAAGGACTTTGCTTGAGTGGTGTCATTCACACCCTCCTATTCATAGTGAAAGGATCAGGTGTGCCATTCATGCATATAGAGGAGATGTGCATTCTGGAAGAAAACTAGAATGCCTTCTGTCTTCAGAGAACAAAATGCGAAAGCTGGGAAAGCCTTAAGTAGACAAACATAGATACTGAAGAGTTATTTGTGGAAATGAAGAGGAGTGTTCATTGTTATAAGACATGTAGAGGGAGTTATAGAGAGATGATGGATGAATGGATAGAGAGATGAGAGAGGAGGTCATAACTGACTCTTCTGAGCTTCAAAATCAAACTTCAGAGCAATAGTGTGGACTCTAGGTGACTATGATGTATGTGTCAATGTGTATTCATCAGTCGTAACAGATACGTCCCTCTGGTAGGGGAGGTTAATGATGGAGAAGACTATCTGTGTTGGAGAAAGGGATACATGGAAATTTCTGTACCTTTCCCTCAGTTTTTCGGTGAACCTTAAACTCTTCTAAACACTAAAGTCTTAATTGTTAAAAAAATAAAATGAAATTAAAATCTGTAGTCTTGTATGTGATTGGAAGTACAACTGAAGTCATAAAATTAAAGACATATAAAGGTATAAACATATTAAAACAGATAACTGCCTGAAATAGATGTGAAAGCACAGCCAAGTAGAAGGAAAATGAACTCTGAAATTACAATGACTTGTGTTCTAAGTCCCAACTCTGCCTCTTAATTAATCATATGACTTTGGGCAAGTGATTCAACCTCTCTGAACTGAGTAATAATATTCCTCTTACAAAATGTCATTGTGATAATGAACTAGATAATATGCAGAGTATATCTCGAAATTCCTGGCAAATGATCAATAATTAACAGACAATATTATTCCTATTGTAACACCCACACTGCTATGGCCTAAATCTGTGTTCTTGTGGATCTGTCTGTAGTCTTCTACCATCTGTGATACTTTCTGAGAGCCTGAAGGAAAAGGGTGATGGAGAAAGAACTCTTTCTGCCCTTTTGTTATTATTACAGTTGCTGAATTAGAGTGAAGCTCATTTTAACTTAGAAAGTATGACTATCAGCAATTTCCAGAACTTTATTGTAGCCTGGGAAGAGGATCAGAAAAATGCAAGGGTCAGTAACAAAATACTGTGCTCAGAGACCAACCGTCAAATAGAACAAAAGTTTTACATCACACTGGAAGGATGTTAGAAATGTCACAGCAGATGTGGTTTTTATCCATGTTTCTTTACTCTGCTTACTGCAATCTGTGGAGCACATTGACAAAACAGAAGAGGACATTGAGTAGCCTAATGAAGCTTTTTGCTGAGTCATATTCAACTCTTTGCAACCCCATAGATTATACAGGACATGCAGTAGCCAGGCCAGAATACTGGAGTGGATAGCCATTCCCTTCTCCAGAAGATCTTCTCAACCCAGGGATTGAACACAGGTCTCCCACATTGCAGGTGGATTCTTTACCAGCTGAGCCACCAAGGAAGCTCAAGAATGCTGGAGTGGGTAACTTATCCCTTATCTAGCAGATCTTTCTGACCTGGGAATCAAACCAGGGTCTCCTGCATTGCAGGAGGATTCTTTACCATTCTGAACTTCCAGGGAAGCCCTGATGAAATTGTCTTTACTTATAAATGCACAGTGGGAAAATGTAATATTTTATGGTCATCTGATGAACTGAATTAAATTGAACACTTTTGGTATGCTCAGCACAGACCTAGGTTCCAAGTAAAATGCAAAATAGACGATCTCTGCCTGAAAGTTGACTCAGATGGTAAACAATCTGCCTACAATGCCAGAGACCTGGGTTTGATCCTTGGTTCAGCAAGATCTCCTAGAGAAGAAAATGTCAGCCCACTCCAGTATTCTTGCCAGGGAAATCCTATGGACAGAGGAACTTAGTGGACTACAGTCTGTGGAATCAGAAAGAATTGGACATGACTGAGGTACTAAAACCTAATGCCTGACTTAAAATCACTTTGAGTGAAATGTGGTTGCAGACTGAACAGGGAAAAAAATGTTAAATTATGAGTATGAAATAAATGTTAATATAGAATATAATACTACGTATAATAATAATGATGACAGTGGCGATGAAGGTAGGTAATATTTGTTTGCAACCTCTATGTTCCAAGGACTTTCAGACACTTTATGTAATTGTGAGCATTTACTGTTTACAACTACAAACCAGTTAGAAATCATCCTCTTGATTTTAATGATGAGTAATATGCACTAAAGACTATATCCTTGGATCTCAGATGTACAGTACTCTTATCTAAATAACTGGCCAAGAAAGAGTTTATAATTAAATACCACAAAAATTAGAAAAATTGAATAAATGTATACAATTGCAATTGTTTCTCCAGTACATTCACAAATATATAAGAAATACAGGATAGTATGAGTTTTAATAACCCCTGGTACAAAGAATTTACTTTTTTATGGACTCGTAAAAATGTGTTTATATCACCAGTAATTTAAAATAACGATGCTACATGCAACAGCTATTATTGTAATACGTAACTTCAGTGAACCAATAATTAAATAACACTTCAAGTTATTCCAGCACTTCTGTCATGTATTTCTCAAATGAATTGCCTTATATCATCAAAGCCTCACTTTTCTTCATTATTTGAAACAGTTTCTGAGACAAGGATTTCCAACAAGTGTGTTTTAGTACAAGTGCAATGCATATTTCTCTAATGTGCTCTCTGTTAATGGTTTAGGTATTAAGCAAACAATGATAATATATAAAAGTAAGACTGTCTTCCCACAGTGCAATCAATTCAAGATCATGTTCCAGCAGTGATTAGCAAAGTCCTTTGTTCCTCATATTCAGTTGAAGAGAGGGTTGGTTTGGGCAATGCTTTTTACAAGGGATTAAGTCTGAGTCTGGAAATGAATACAGTGGCAAGTCTGCCCATAGCATTATCATTCAAATTAAAGTTAATGCTTTAATGATCACCTTATAAATATTAATATACTCATTAGCCCACGTTGGCCGCAGTTACTTTTCATACCTGTGTCATATCCTACCCTAATAAAAGGAAAAGAAAATGTCAGTAAGGGAGTTTGTATTTGACAGTGTCCTGCTCACTGAGGGGTCCTTCTTCATTTATTTTACCTAAATTTAGGGAAAAAATTTTGGAAGCATAAATATAAAGGAAACAGTTTAGCTCCCAAATATAAGCTTCTTGGACCGTACATAAAATAACATAGTTATTTAGTCTTCTGAACATTGGGTCTAAAGGGTCAGAAAAATGCAAAAAAAAAAAAATATGGGCTTTAAAAAATATCTGTTTTATAAAAAATTAAGTGATAAACTGAAAGATAACATAAAGGCAGAGTAAATTAAGAGGGAATAGAGAAAATAGGGAAGTAGGAGAGAGAAAACAAGGGAGAACGGAACAAAGGAATAGATGGAAGGAGACCACCCAGACAAGAGAGGCGTTTTTTTTTTTTCCATTTGGGTCTATGGGTGAACAGGGGCTGCGTTCCCTTAGGATAAACCTGTAATAATTTTTGTTTGTTTGTTTTCAAGGTCCCGATGAAAGTTTTGGCAACAGTGTGATGCCAATGCATTTCTCAATGCCTGTTCCTCTCAGTCCTTGGTGTGGATCCTATAATGAGAAGCACCTTTGCTCAAGTCAGGGGATTGAGTACAGTTCAATTCAGTCACTCAGTCGTGTCTGACTCTTTGCGACCCCATGGACTGCAGCATGCCAGGCTTCCCTGTCTATAGCCAACTACCAGAGATTACTCAAACTCACGTCAGTCAAGTCAGTGATGCCATCCAAACATCTCACCCTCTGTCACCCCTTTCTCCTCCTACCTTCAGTCTTTCCCAGCATCAGGGTCTTTTCCAAGGAGCCAGTTCTTCAAATCAGGTGGCCAAAGAATTGGAGTTTCAGCTTCAACATCAGTTCTTCCAATGAATATTCAAGACTGATTTCCTTTATGATGGACTGGTTGGATCTCCTTGCTGCCCAAGGGACTCTCAAGAGTCTTTTCCAAAACCACAGTTTGAAAGCGTCAACTCTTCAGCATTCAGCTTGCTTTATACTGCAACTCTCACATCCACGCATGACTACTAGAAATACCATAGCTCTGACTAGATGGACCTTTGTAGGCAAAGTAACGTCTCTGTTTTTTAATATGCTGTCTAGGTTGGTCATAGCTTTTCTTCCAAGGAGTCTTTTAATTTCATGGCTGTAGTCACCATCTGCAGTGATTTTGAAGCCCNATATATATGTATGAAGTTTGCTTTTAAAAAAATGGGGTCTGTCTTTTTTTTCAGCAAGATAATGGTAGGTTATAAAAATAAAAATTAAAGGAGCAATAGAGGACTTAAAATTAAAAAAAAATAAGAATGGTAGTAAAACTAGCAAAAATATATCTAGAACTTTCTCTGGTGTTGTTGTGGGCAGTGTAGGGTCAGTTCAATTTCAGATAGTTCCTTGATCCGGGTTATATTTCTCAAGATCTATAGTCCCCTTCTATGTATTTGTTACTAACTACAGGGTTTTAATCTTTGCCCCTGTCATGTCCAAGGTGGTTCCCTCTGTTTTAGCTTCTGTTTGCTGGTCTCTTCAGTGTCTAATTTCCATCCTGACACAAGGGGGCGGTGGTGGACACATTTTTAGGCTCACTTGTTTAATTGTGCTGTGGGGAGGGAGGGGCGCTGCAAACAAATAACACTGGTGTGTACTCGCAGTGTGGAGAAGGTGATGGCACCCCACTCCAGTACTCTTGCCTGGAAAATCCCATGGACGGAGCAGCCNCATCAGGGTCTTTTCCAAGGAGCCAGTTCTTCAAATCAGGTGGCCAAAGAATTGGAGTTTCAGCTTCAACATCAGTTCTTCCAATGAATATTCAAGACTGATTTCCTTTATGATGGACTGGTTGGATCTCCTTGCTGCCCAAGGGACTCTCAAGAGTCTTTTCCAAAACCACAGTTTGAAAGCGTCAACTCTTCAGCATTCAGCTTGCTTTATACTGCAACTCTCACATCCACGCATGACTACTAGAAATACCATAGCTCTGACTAGATGGACCTTTGTAGGCAAAGTAACGTCTCTGTTTTTTAATATGCTGTCTAGGTTGGTCATAGCTTTTCTTCCAAGGAGTCTTTTAATTTCATGGCTGTAGTCACCATCTGCAGTGATTTTGAAGCCCAAGAAAATAAAGTCTGTCACTGTTTCCATTGTTTCCCCATCCATTTGCCATGAACTGATGGGACCAGATGCCATAATCTTAGTTTTCTGAATATTGAGTTTTAAGCCAATTTTTTCACTCTCCTCTTTCACTTTCATCAAGAGGCTCTTTAGTTCTTCTTCACTTTCTGCCATAATGGTGGTATCATCTGCATGTCTGAGGTTATTGATATTTCTCCCAGAAATATTGACTCCAGCTTGTACTTCATCTAGCCCAGAATTTCGCATATTGTACTCTACATATAAGTTAAATAATCAGGGTGACAATATACAGCCTTGGCATACTCCTTTTCCTATTTGGAACCAGTCTGTTGTTCCATGTCCAATTCTAACTGTTGCTTCTTGGCCTGCATACAGATTTCTCAAGAAGCAGGTCAGGTGGTCTGGTATTCCCATCTCTTTATGAATTTTCCACAGTCTATTGTGATCCACACAGTCAAAGGCTTTGGCATAGTCAATAAAGCATAAGTAGATTTTTTTTTTCTGGAACTCTCTTGCTTTTTCAATGATACAAAGAATGTTGGCAATTTGGATCTTTGGTTCCTCTGACTTTTCTAAGTCCACCTTGATCATCTGGAAGTTCATGGTTCATGTACTATTGAAGCCCGGCTTGGAGAATTTTGAGCATTACTTTGCTAGTGTGTGAAATGAGTGCAGTTGTGCTGTAGTTTGAACATTGTTTGGCACATTCTGGGTTATATTTTTATATGAAAACAGGAATCCAAGGTTTAGATGTGGGGCATGAAGGAAAAACAAAGAAATTGCCTTAATTTTAGTTTTGAGGCATTAAGTGGATGGAATGGGTAAAGGAATGTTGAGAAATAAGGGAAATCATGATGTCTATATTGGACAGTTATCTCATCTCTTTTACCACAGCTGTTCTAATGGGTGTGAGGTTATAATTTGTGGTTTTGATTTGCATTGCCCTGATGACTAGTGATTTTGAGCATCTTTAAACATACCTATTGGCTATGTACACATCTTCTTTAGAAATTTCCTATTCTGGTTTATCTTTTGTCCATTTTTAATCAGTTTTTTTTTTAAACAGGTGAGTTGTATAAGTTTCTTATAAACTTTGAAGCTTAACTCCTTCTAAGATATACGGTCTACAAACATGTTCTCCTGTTTTGAGGTTGCTTTTTCATTTGTTGATTTTGTCTTTTGTTGTACAATTGCTTTTTAGTTTGATAAAGTCTCATTTGATTTTTGCTTTGATTTTTTGTGCTTTTGGTATCATATCCAAAAAATCATTTCCAAGACCAATGCCAAGAAGTTATCCCCCTATTTTCTTCTAGGAGTTTCACAGTCTCATGGAATTACATTTGCATCTTTAATATGTTTTAAGTTGATTTTTGTTAGCGATGTAAGATAGAGATCCAATTTAATTATTTTGCAGGCAAATAGCCAGTCTTCCCAACATATAAAGTTTTCTTTTCTTTATTGAAGAAATCATCCTCACTGATTATTCTTGATTATCCTGTCAAATACTAGCTGATGATATATGCCTGGGTTTATTTCTAGATTCTTGATTCTGTTCTATTGATCACTGTATGTGTTTTTGTGGCAGTACTATACCATGTTGATTGCTGCAGCTTTGTAATATCATTTAAAATCTTGAAGCCTGATGTGTCCAGTTTTGTCAGACAGGTCATATTTTACCCATGACTTCCAGTCTCTCCCCTTCTGTTGCATCTCTCTGACTGTCTTTTCATCTTCCTTCAGCTGGACACAGTTCCACTCTCTTTAAGGTCATAAGAATCTACCCATCTACAACCTGAACATCTAAAGCCCATGACCTTAATTTCATCTTCAAAGACCCTTCACCATAGTGCCTAGATTAGCATCTTTTTGAATAATTAGAGGATAGCAATCTTATTGGCAATCTTATTGGGTCATCTTTAGTATTTAGTAACACTTTGCTACCACATCTCCCATCACTCAAAAACACATCACCCCTTCTTCACATAAACCTCCAGAGCTGTCCATTTGTTTTTAGCTGAATCTCTCTCACCCCCATATGAAACCATCAGCTTGTCACAGTGTGTGCAATGATATCAGTGTGGCGTGAGGACTGAGGAAGGAAAGGTAGAAACAAGTGTCTACAGTAATTACCTAGATATCATGTCTTGAGTTAACGTGCTTGGTTTCATTTCTGACCTAGGGCTCCAACCTCCACTTTACCACAGACTACCGCAGTCGGCTTGTCTCTTCTGTCACGTCTCTGCTTCCACCTGGACATTTAAAAAGTTATCTAATGTTAATAAGAACAATATGATTTTCATTTGTAGGTGATGAATAAAAACACATCTCTAAACAGGACTCAATGAAGCAGTTAGGGGAGAAGTAAGATACTGTTCTACAAAGCAGATTATATAGATTGTAAATGCAACTCAACTCACTGATTTTTTTTTTACCATTTTTTCTAACATTTATTAATCATATATTGCTTTCTCCAATACCCCATGCAACCAATTTAGTGATTACAGAAAAATCATCTCAGCTTTCTTGTTTGTAACACAACTGAATTCAACCAGGGCACAGCACACGTAGCATCCATCACACTGGTTCCCCTTCTGTGTCTATAAATGATGACAGTGGAAGACCTTCTAATTAAACGTAGTGTCAGGTGCCCCGTCGTGTCCAAATCATTGCGACACCATAGGCTGCAGTCCGCCAGGCTCCTGTGTCCATAGAATTCTCCCAGCAAGAATGCTGGAGAGGGTTGCCATTTCCTACTCCATAGACATTAATCAGTTTCAAAATAATATTTGTATTTAAAGGTTTATTGTAAATCAGCTATATTTATATAATTTTTTCCTAAGTTAAAAGTATCATAATAAATAAATGAAGTCATACACACAAAGGACTTCCCACATTGCCTAGCCCAAGGTGGCAGCCTCTGCCGATCACAGAAGAAGCTTATTCCAGGAATGGAAAATCGTATTTTGTATGTTACCTGGAATAAGTGGTTTGTTGTTGCTTGGAACACTTCTGCAAGTGGGAGTAAATGCTTCTAATGGGAAGAAAAAAGAAAAATCAGTAAGAAAGATACTGGCAAATTCGTTGTTTCTGCAAGGAATCTCAGTGCCTTTCCCCAAGTTGAGGAGGGAAAAGCAGATCCCCTGAAATCTAAGTTAAATGGAGAGCAAAAATCAAATGTGACAAACTCATAAAAATGCTGAAAACATAGTAATAAAAAATCTAGTGGCAATAAATTTTGTTAATAAGGCAGAACCAGGATTTTGCTTTAGTGTCAGCATCTGAAGCTCTCATGAACTGTTTGTTGTATCCAGTGCAGATGATTTTCTACTCTGAGATGTCTTGTTAAAATTTCNATAAAAAATCTAGTGGCAATAAATTTTGTTAATAAGGCAGAACCAGGATTTTGCTTTAGTGTCAGCATCTGAAGCTCTCATGAACTGTTTGTTGTATCCAGTGCAGATGATTTTCTACTCTGAGATGTCTTGTTAAAATTTCTTTGTAATAAAAGTGTGCAGGCATTTCAATGGCTTTCAGTGGTACTATTTACTTGTTATCTGCTTGTTGAGCGCCAACTGTGGTACCAGCCTAAGCAACAGAGATGATAGTCTGGACAAAATGGAGGCTATGTTTACAGAAGTGATTCTCCAAGTGTGGTGTCTAGAAGGCAGCACCAGAGACCTTGTTGCAAATGTAATTTCTTGGACTCTGGTTTCATCCCAGGCCCTCTGAATCAGATACCTGGGTGGAGCCCTGAGCCTTTTAGTGTTTAACAGGCTTTCTGGGTGATTCTGATGGACACTAAAGTGTGAGAGCCTTTGATGTGCTTTATCAGTAAAATAACCTGGAACTTCAACTCCCTGTGCTTATTACAAAAATGTTTTGCACATGTGAAACCTGTTAGACAAATGGATTTAAAAAAACCCCTAAGTAACAAGAATCCTGCATCAGCTTTAGATCAGATGACAAATATCCAGGAGCCATTTAAGCTCCTCAAATATTCCTAGTTTTTTTTTTTTTTTATAAGTATTATTTGTCTTGCTCTCTGCAGTTATGTATTATTTCCTAAATATGAATAATTTCCTTTGAAGTCCTTCAATCCAATTATGGCCTACTTGTTTATTAATATAAATAGTCCCAATTTATGATAGGATTTTTTTGCCTTTACAGTGGTTCAAAAGTACATACATTCAATTGAGACTGCACTGGAAATTTTGCACTCTGATCTTTTCCTGGGTTAGTGATAGGAGGTAAAATTCTCTCTCCAGATGCTGGGCAGTGATGGGGAGCACGGTTTTGAATCAGCCACAGGCTCTGAAGAGTGAACAACTGATATATTTACCGTGATTCTGTACTCAGTCAGACAGTCATTCTCTTTTTCCCAGTGGAAAATGTGTTTGATGGTTTTTGCTCAAATGTGGGCTCACCTGTGGTGGATTCATGTCGATGTATGGCAAAGCCAATAGAGTATTGTAAAGTAAAATTAAAAAAATAAATTAATTAATTAAAAAAAAGATATAATGTTCGGTAGGTCAGTTGTATTAAATGCATTCTCAACCTATGGATATTTTCAACTTATAATGGGTTTATCGGGTTGTAACCCCATCATAAGTCAAGGAAGACCTGTAGTTCATCGTGAAGCAGCCCTGAATGGTTAGATAAAGGCCAAGAAGATATATCTGCTTTGTGTTGAAATTGCAGATTCAGGATCTTTTAGCAGTGGAGAAGTACTTTGAATATCTATCAACTTACCAATTTTTTTTTTTCCCCAGAAAATCAGCCTGTCAGGTATTCTAACACCTGGGACAAACAGTACCAAACCATCTGATAGTAAAAATGTGGGACTCAAAGAATCATACAAGTTTTCTAATTCTAAATTTCTTTCCAGCAGTCTGGTTTATTTCAAATGATTCTGATTCTGAAAGCATAAGCTCCTGATTTATGGCATGGATAGGTATTTATGCCCCATGATAAAAAACACTAATAAGATATACTCCCAAGCACTGTGGTTACTCTGAATGACTGGAAACCGAGCCTTTTGCTTCAATGTGACGCTTCCTGATACAGGTACTGGTGGTAAGAGAAATTTGGGGGCCCAGGTATTTAGGAATTTCATGTCCTCACTTTCATAACCTTCATAATATGGCACATATCCAATCATCCAGGGAAATGGCAAATGGATAGAGATGCATGCATAATTAATAGACAACCGAATGGCTGAAAATAAACTGTTAAAGCTCATGGTATAGGAAGGGTAGCCTGTGGCATGATGGTATTTGTGCTGCTTGCTTGCTAATTGGGCAGCACTCAGAAGGGCACAGTAATTTTATAATTAACACTTGATACACATTCCATTTAATTACATAAGGCAGACTTTTTTGGAAGGATTTGTGTATAAGTAGGAGCGTGTGCATGTATGTTTCTCTGCAAAATGAGTATTAGCCTCTAATGAAAGAGTTTTCTCCCTTCTGATAGAGTGCTTAGCCAATCCAGTTCAAAGCTTCTGCTTGATGTGAGGGCAAGCAGAGTGGGAGAGAAAAATAAGATGCACAGGAGACAAGTTAAACCCGGAGACATCTCAGGATGCTCTTCAGGGAGAAATTATTTTATTGATAATGGACAGCAGAACTGATGCTACGTTGAACTCCTGCTAGAAAAGCATTCTGTCTGTTGTTGGACAAATGCTCTGACAAAGGGAATTCTCTGAAGGTGTTCAGATCCAGTAAGCAATCAGTAACCCTACATTCAGGCCAGTATTTATTTTCACCCTGAGTATTTGTCTAGGTGGCACTGTAGATGGCTAGAAATGATTTAATTTCTTGATTTATTTAGTTTATTTCTGTAATAATCTATAACCATGTGGGCTAGATGGAGACAATGAGTCTAAAGCAGAATTGTGTAGGAGCACTGTTCAATTCCAGTGCCCATTCCTTCTCCTCCAGATCCCCATCACTTCTTGACATTTTCTGGCTCTCTAGCACATCTCACTCAACCTCTCTTGGACCTGTCTGATTAAGACCTATGCTCGCTTTGGTCAAAGCTGCCCTGATGGCTCAGATGGTAAAGCATCTGCTGGCAATGCGGGAGACCCGGGCTCGATCCCTGGGTCGGGAAGATCCCCTGGAGAAGGAAATGGCGACCCACTCCAGTACTCTTGCCTGGAAAATCCCATGGACGGAGGAGCCTGGCGGGCTAGAGTCCATGGGGTTGCAAAGAGTCGGCTCACCAGGCTCCTCTGTCCATGGGATTTCCCAGGCAAAGATACTAGAATAGGTTGCCATTTCCTTCTCCTGGGGATCTTCTGGACCCAGGGATTTTATCCACATCACCTGTGTCTCCTGCATTGGCAGGCAGATTCTTTATCACTGCACCACTTTTTTCAGTAAAGTGATAAATATTGGTATATCCGTATGATGGAATACTATTCAGTAATAAAATTAGGGATTACAGTGAATTTGGGGATAAAGGGAACTTGTTATATGAAAGAAACAAAGGATGATTCTGGAGTACAACCTGATAATATTCTGTTCCTTATGTTGTAGCCACTCATTCCGGGAAAGGAACTCACTCAGAAGGACGATGCAGATAGTGGAGTGCAGTTTATTACACCGGCAGGCCCACGGCAGAGTCTCCTCTTTGCCAAGGACCCTGACTAGTTTTTGGGAAAACTTTGTATACGCTAAGTTCAAACCCACCTCCCCAAGTTCTCTGAAACTAGTCTGAACAAAGGAAAAGAAAGATACAATCAAAGTTAACCTGTAATTCATATGCCTTAAGTCTAGGTAGTTAATAGTGGACAATTATCAATACGCCTGTGGTCATACCCCAATAAGCATAATAGAATTTATGATTCTATTTGGTTACACAGATAATTAGTGTATTCTTTTAGGCATTGAGAGTCTAGATAAGAGCCCTGGGGCTCTTCCATCTGGGCAGGGGGTGGGGTGGGGGGATGGGTCTGGTTTTCCTGTTGGTATGTCGTTTCCATAAATACTGGGCATATAGCTCAAAGCCCATAGTCCATCCCAAGATGGAGTCCTGCTTTAAAGACGGAGTCTGTTCTGTCTATTTCCTCCTTCACTTAATCCATCTGTAGGTTTTATTATGTTTTGTGTACTTTTTATGTGTACATATATTTTACAATTTTGAAGAAATAAAAATACTTCCCATTAAAAGGTACACTCCTATTATGCATACTTTATCTTAGTATTTCCCATCCAGGCTAGGCATAGCTAAACCTATTGGTCTTCTCTTGTGGCTCAGCTGGTAAAGAATCCGCCTGCAATGCGGGAGACCTGAGTTCAATCCCTGGGTTGGGAAGATCCCCTGGAGAAGGGAAAAGCTACTCACTCCAGTGTTCTGGCCTGGAGAATTCCATGAACTGTATAGTCCATGGGGATGCAAAGAGTCAGACACGACTGAGCGACTTTCACTTCACTTCACTTCAAACTTTAAAGTGTTTGTCAAAAAAATAATAGCCATTCTGTCAGATATTTCCAGATATAGAGTAAAATTATTAATATATTTTATGAGACCTAGGAATCATAAGGAATCCCAGGTTGATGTGAACCAGTAATATGATGGAGTTATTTTTAAGACAAACGTGCAACCTTGGCTGCAGTAGCAGAAGTATTGCTATGCAAGAAAGTATTGGTTGTTGGCCAGAAACTTGAGAAAAATCACCAGTCCAGTTTTGGTCTCCATCATTTTCAGTGAGCATAGTCAAGCTGAAGCATACCTATTGTTGGAAAATGGTGAATATATGATTTAGTTAAACGCCAAAAGGTAAACTCATAGTGGGAAAGTCCATGACTTTTTGATTTCTTGGTGTTGTCTACAAATGACACTAAACACTGGAGAGCGATTCTTATTGACCAGACTAAGCCCAGCAATGTTTGTGAGTCCAGTGGCTGTTCTTAGTGCAACCAGCCTCTGCTGTCCAGACAGAGGATTTGCTAGACACCAGCAGGAAAAAGAAAGAGAAGCAAAAACGATTTCCTGACATTGCTGCTGAGCTTTGAGTCCAGCTGAAAGCGTAGCAGACCACAGCACAGTAGTTCTCTCTGTCAAATGACTTTATATTAACCTTGAATCTGCGGCTGAAATCTCAAATATCACAACAGACCCTCCACATGAAAATACAGCTGCAAACATCCTTTCTTCTAGGTGAAAGGTAAGGATTGTATTTTTGAGACCAGAGTACATAGCAGTCCACAGTAACTCTACAGCCTATCTGCATGTGTTACAATTTAGTTAAACTATGATCCCACCTACCATTTGATCCTGACTTTAAAACAGCCCACCCCAAACATTCCACATATAAATCTGAGTAGCAACTTCTGGTCCTCCAGAAGGAAAATAATGTTTTCCTCACCAGTATCTCTCAACAGTGCTACTGGGACGATTGTTGCAGGAAAGGGGGCCCCTTCCAGGGCCTGAAACTGGCCTCTTGTCTAAAACTTGGACATTAATTGTCTGAGGAGACACATCTGCTGACAAAGCAAGAGATTTTATTGGGAAAGGGCACACGGGTGGAGAGTGGTAGGGTAAGGGACATCTCTGTCACATGGCTTGCAGTCTCTGGTTTTATGATGCTGGGATTAGTTTCCTGGTTGTTCTTAGCCAATCATTCTGACTCAGAGTCCTTCCTGGTGGTGCATGCCTTGTTCAGCCAAGAAGGATGCCAGAGAGAAGGATATGGGGAGGTTGTCAGACATGTGGTGTCTCCTTTTGACCTTTCCTGAACTCTTCTGGTTGGTGGAGGCTTATTAGTTCCCTGTTCCTTACCAGGACCTCCTATCGTAAAACAACTCATGCAAATTGTTACTATGGCGCCTGGCCAGGATGGGCAGTTTCAATTAGTGTGCTTCCCCTAACACCATCACTCAAGAGTTCTTAAGAACATAGGAAATAGCTGGCCAGAGCTAGTCAATTACCAAAATTTTGGAAGGATGTTGTTTTAAAAACTTAATATCAGTTCTGCTAATTTTTATTTCAAGGACCTTCTGAGAGTCAGAAGTGAAAGTAGATCTAATAGTTGTGCAGCCATGTGCCTAGAGTTCTAATGTAGTTATATAACACAGATGAAAATAATCCTTCATCCTTGTTGAAAATAAAGAGTTGAGCTTCTTTGTTCTAAGCTCTCTTGTCCCTTTCTGTCCACATACAAAGCCACCACAGTTGCCATGGTGAAAACCTTGATGATAATATTCGCAAACAGTCTTGCAACATCACAAACAGCACTGAGAAAAGACCATACCACGTACCTTCATACAGTTGGAGGTAAGCAAGGACTACCCCTGGAACTCATGTGTTAGCTTTTCAGCAATTAAAGACCTTCCTGTGAGAAAGACACACACACACACATTCACCTTGTCTTCTTGGCACATCCCAGATTCTCTCTTCTCTATCCAAGAATCTCTGTGCATCACAAGAAGGACCACCTTTACTAATTTTAGCAGATTTGGAATCTATTCATTGTTAGACCTCTACACTGCAGACAACTGTCAGAGAGTACCTGCTCTCCCCATGTGTTTGCAATAGCTGAAGACAGGTCATTGTGTGTGGCTGGAAGGGCCTGTCACACCTCCCTCTGAGGAACTTTTCAGAAAGTCCCCAAAGAACACTGTGATTGCTCTGATTCCTTCTGAGTTATATTTACACAGGTCGTCAGTGATGGGTACAGATGAAAATGTATTGAGAAAAGATAGAACTTACAATAATAGAGACCTGGATTATCAAGAACCGAGAGTTCATTGGTTACCTGCATGTACTCACTCTTTGAGAAAGAGTCTAAAACAGAACACTGTCTAAAACAGTTTCTCTTCTCGTGGTCTTTTATATCTAGTTGGAGAGATGAGTCTAAGCATATAAAAATAAAGGTCACATTGCTATATTTAAAATGGAAAACAACAAGATTCTATTGTATAGCACAGGCACCTCCTCTGTTCATTGTTGTGTAGCAGCCTGGATGGGAGAGGAGTTTGGGAGAGAATGGATGTGTATATGTATGGCTGAGTTGCTTTGCTCTTCACCTGAAACTATCACAGCATTGTTAACTGACTATGTGTGTGCTAAGCCACCTCAGTTGTGTCGACTCTGCGATCCTGTGAATACTGTGGAGCCCGCCAGGCTCCTCTGTCCATGGAATTCTCCAGGCAAGAATATTGGAGTGGGTTGCCATGCCCTCCTCCAGGGGATCTTCCCAATCCGGGGATCAAACCCGCATCTCTTATGTCTCCTGCATTGGCAGGTGGGTTCTTTATCAGTATTGCCACCTGGGTAGCCCTGTTAATTGGTTATACTCCAGTACAAAATAAAAAGTATATTTAAAATGATGGTCAAACAATAANGGGGATCAAACCCGCATCTCTTATGTCTCCTGCATTGGCAGGTGGGTTCTTTATCAGTATTGCCACCTGGGTAGCCCTGTTAATTGGTTATACTCCAGTACAAAATAAAAAGTATATTTAAAATGATGGTCAAACAATAACTGAGGTTACATACGACACTGTCTCTAAACCCTAGAGGAGTGTCGAGAGAGAGATGAGCAGTTACAGGCTTCCTGAAGGAGGTCCAGTTTGGGGCCCCACATCCCCCAAACCCATATTCCTAAAGAGTTTGGGCTCCATAGTCACAAAAGGAAGGCCAGCATGCCTGAGACGGAGGCTTACAGACCAGCCCAAGGTAGCCCGGCATCACATACACAAGGCGATTTCTGGGAGCCACCCCCAGATTGGGGTATCTTCTTCCCAAGGGAAGGTTTCTTTTTATTTAGGATTCTTTATAGCAGAGTTCTCCATGCAGACTTAAGTAAAAAGAGAGATGAAGCTGTAAACTTCCTCTTTCTCTTTCTAGCCATGTCTCCTCCCCAAACCCCCTTTACATACTTCTGCGCTCTTAGCATTCTGTACACCTGAACACACATAGCCCCACTACACACTCAGCAACATGTTCAAATGCTTTCGTCCTTTGAGGCTAATTACCCTCAGCTTCTATAAGGTGAAAGTAACGGCGGCAGCCTTTACATCATCGAAGAAACATCAAACACACTGATGTAAATCTGTGGAGCCGGGAAGCAAATACCTAGCTTTTCTGAATTAAATTGAGAATCTTCCTTGACATCTGAGGTTTGATATCTTTCAGCAGAGATGACAGCCCTGAAACTGCTCTCCAAGTGCCAGGCAGAATATAAAAACGATTCAGAGCATCATTTACATATCACACAGACACCTCAAGCTGGCAGGCTTGTTGCTTAGTAAAGAAAATACAAATGAAGCATGGCTTAGGCGATGGGCCCTGGGACGCTTGAGTTAGTGTGGTAAGTGCTGATCAGCTAATTAGGCAGTGTTATGCCTTGGAAGGGTTAAGGCAGAAGCGCAGTTTAGTAAAGAGGTGTTTTCCTTCTCACTGTTCTCCACTTATCACCACTCACCATGAGACAAGGCTCTGTGCAACCAGAAGCAATGATTGTGCAAATTATTTTCTTTCAAACATTGACTTGGTGTTGAGTTGAGGAGCAAGGTGGTAGGAAAAGAAACAAGATCAAAACACACAGATGTGTCTGTGTGATGCAAAAAAAAAAAAGCTCTAACAACTCTAAGTCAGACTTCCCCAGTAGATTCTGAAATTGATCCTTATCTCTTTCCTACATCTTATTATGTAATATATTACCTTGTCTTCCTTAGGCTGCTATAACATTCCCTATTCCTAAATTAGTGTTTGACACATAGTAGACAATATACAATTACTATATAAAATATCAATTAATTAAGTCAATACAGAATAATCTGGATTTCAAAGTAACGTTCATTATTTATTAATAAAAAGAAGGAACAGTGAAATTCTGGGAAGACATTTCTTATTAGAGTTATAAACAGCTTAATTCAAACCCTGGTTGTGAACTTATAGTTTCCGGGGGTAGAATGAGGGGAAAGGACAGTTAGAGAATTTGGGATGGATAGGTACACACTGCTATAAATAGATATTTATGAATGTTATTTAAAATGGATAACCAACAAGGACCTACTGTATAGCACATAGAATTCTGCTCAATGTTATATGGCAGCCTGGATGGGAGGGGAGTTTGGGAGAGAATGGATATGTGCATATGTAAAAAAAGAAATATCCTGGTTCTGTCAATGACTATATGCTCTTCATCAAACTGACTCATGTAAGCTTTAAGTTCTTTATGTTAGAAAGAAAAGAAGGAAGAAGCCTCAGAATAATAATGAATATTAATTGAGTGCTTGGTACATGCACTGTTCTGAAAATTTTGCATGCATTAGCTGATCTAATACTCAAAACAATTATCATCCCCATGAGAAAACTGAGACACAGTAGTTAAATAAGTTTCCAAGGTTACACTGATGGAAAGTAGAAGAGATGGTATAGAAATCCAGGCAATGACCCAGGATACTGTTAATCACGCCCCTCAAACACATACGATGCTCCCTCTCATTAGACTATAATATACTACCTCCTAGACTATGGTGGGGATTGAATAAAATGATACATCTTAAAGATATCGTTTGCCAGTAGTGTTTCATTAATGTTCTTTTGATGAAAATGCAGAATAGGCATTCTCATTCCACCTGGAGCATGAGCCAGCTCTGAGCCCTACCCCATACCTCTCTCAACTTTGCAACCTTACTTGGAAGGCATGTCATCCCACCTTCATATTTGATCTTGTTGTGGAACAGAACTTCTTCAGTAATTTGACTTCAGGGTGTATGTATATATATGCCCTGTATTCATTTTCTGGCTTCAGATGTTTGAAGCTAGTCTGCAGCTAACTGTCCATAGACTTTTGTTGCTAGTGAATTTGTGCAGATACTTTGAATCCAGGATAGTTTGGCAGCTGTTGGAAAATTTTAAAATATATGGATGATTGTTATTAACTTGGCCACAATGATCACGTGAAAAATCATGGCATAGAGGAATCATATATCTCCCAATATCTACCTCTCTGTTCCTTTCTTCCCTGATTATATAATGGACCAATGTTTTTCTCTTATTGCTCAAATATTTCTTCTACTTTTTCTTTTAACTATGCCCCATCACAGAAACTGACCTTTATGTCCATGGGTCAATCTAGCTAAGCAAGCATTTGATTTGGTAAATCTGTGTTACATATGTAAATGCCTGATTACCACACAAACTTTCCTAGGGTTTTATATGCTTTTATATACACTTTAATTTGCATAAAATTGATTATACCAGGGAAATTTCTCTAATATGTAGGGTTTAAGACACTATAGACAATATAAAGCATTTGAAAAATCTGTGTTTAGAGTGATCAGGGAATATCTCCAATTACATTACCTGGACCACAGTCTGCTTCTCATGAGTTGGGGAATATTCTAGATGAATTCCAGATTCAAAATGTCTTTAAGAAGAGACTCTCTAAGAATCCTGTTGAACTTAAGTGGCTTTATTAAACAAAGCTAGTGGAGACAATGGAATTCCAGTGGAGCTATTTCAAATCCTAAAAGATGATGCTGTGAAAGTGCTACACTCAATATGCCAGCAACTTTGGAAAACTTAGCAGTGGCCACAGGACTGGAAAAGTCAGTTTTCATTTCAATCCCAAAGAAAGGAAATGCTAAAGAATGTTCACACTTCCACNACCAGGCTCCTCCATCCATGGAAGTTTCCAGGCAAGAGTACTGGAGTGGGATGCCATTGCCTTCTCTGCAAACAAGCCTTAATCATCTAAAACACTTTTACAAACCAAACTCCTGCTCTGGTTCATCACGGCCCTCAAACTCTAGAGGAAGATGGTTCAGATCAAAGATGGGCTGAGGGCTTTAGGGGCTCACAGTTCACTGTGCGACCAGTGGGCAAAGCTGAAACCTCCACAGTGACAGCTACTTAAAAATAGTTTGTAATATTAGTCACACTGTGACTTGGCCTTCGTTCACAGACCCTGACTAAGTCAGAGAAAGCTGCTGCTAAGGATGTGGAGTACAGACAAATGCAGGTTCACTTACTAGTAATGGAGGTAGAAAAGAGAATCTGGCTACAAACCAGGAAAGTCTGAGTTCAATCCCATTTCTGTAGTTCACATATCTGGGAAAACCTCTTATTTATTCATTTATTTACTTATTTATATTTTGGGCTGCACTGCAGGGTATGTGGGATTTTAATTCCCTAACCAGGGACCGAACCCACACCTCCTGCATTAGAAGTGTTGAGTCTTCACCGCTGGGCCACTAGGGGACTCCCAGGAAAACCTGTTAGACATTCTGACTCTGTATCGCTTTTCTTGTATTATAAAATAGAAATGGGATTATATGCCTAACTCACAAAGTTATCATAATAATGATACAAATATTTTATGATATGTTGAAGAGCTTTATAAATTGACAAAGAAAATAAGAATCAGTGTGTTTTATCAGCAAATAGTAATTTTATACCAGGTATTCTGTGAGAGGCACAGAACACAGCATAATTAGCTGCCTCGAATGGGTCCAGGTGTCCCACCTGTAACCTTCTGAATGGAGCTCTCAGTGGAGGGTCACTTGAGTCAGGACAGGTCACTCAAACTGACATAACAGGAACAGGGTCAGCAGTCTAAAGACCTCTTCAAAAGTCCACATGGCAGCTGCTGGGGGCTCATACAACAGCAACTGAACTGAGGATAGAAAAAAGGAGAGAGACTTGAACATTATTTTGGAGGTAACAGTTATACAACTTAGCAATTATTGTTTTTGATGAAGTAGAGGAGAAAGTGAAAGAAGGGTAAGAAATTCAAATAATCTTGTGAATTCACCTCTCCTTTCATGATTTTTCAGTGGGCATGTTTCCATCAGGATAGGAAATAAAGAAACAAAGTTGTGGAGGAGTTTGGGGTATGAATAGGTGTGTATATTTGAGTTGAGTAACCTAAGATCCAGGAACAGTGCCCAACAGTGAACTACATCTGAAGCTCAGGAAAGAATTCAAAGTGGAGGTTTGAAAGTTATCGCATTATAAGTGATAATTGAATCCATAAGAAGAGTGCATAAAATAAAAAAGGTGAGAAGAGACAAGTGAGATGAGAAGAGAGCCAAAGACAAAACCTTGGGGTAAAAGTGACACTTAAAAGTTAGGCAGTGAAAGAAGAATTACAAAGAGAAAGTGAATAGCAATCATAGGTCGAAAGAAAACAGAGGGTGGTCCCATAGACATCAGGAGAGAAATATATTCAAAATGCTGCTGCTACTGCTGCTACTGCTGCTAAGTTGCTCAGACTTGTCCAANAAGAATTACAAAGAGAAAGTGAATAGCAATCATAGGTCGAAAGAAAACAGAGGGTGGTCCCATAGACATCAGGAGAGAAATATATTCAAAATGCTGCTGCTACTGCTGCTACTGCTGCTAAGTTGCTCAGACTTGTCCAACTCTGTGGGACCCCATAGACGGCAGCCCATCAGGCTCCCCCGTCCCTGGGATTCTCCAGGCAAGAACACTGGAGTGGGTTGCCAGTTCCTTCTCCAAAGCATGAAAGCGAAGTTGCTCAGTTGAGTCTGACTCTTAGCGACCCCATAGACTGCAGCCTACCAGGCTCCTCAGTCCATGGGATTTTCCAGGCAACAGTACTGGAGTAGGGTGCCATTGCCTTCTCTGATATTCAAAATGAAAGTGCTCAATTTTGTCAAAAACTAGGAAGACTTGTATCAGAGCCATCAAGAGTGTCCTAGGGAAATGAGCCGGTCTTTGAATACTGGGCTTGCTGGTTATGGAGGGCGATTTACACAACCTCCCCAAGGTTCAATTCCATCTTCTTATATTTGCAGGGAAAGCACATTATCTCTTCTGAAAGGGTTAAATGCTTAACCCTGTACTGATTACATAGACAGCACTCAACAGATATTACTACTGTTGAGTAGTATTAAACAAATATCTAAATACTCTTTATATCCAGAGAACTGAAAAGTTAATTCTCACATTTTGTAATTAGGATGTTACCTGTGTATCTTCAAGAGTAGATTTAGAGTGGTAAAGCTGGAAGTCTGACACTAACGGGTTGAAAACATTAAAGTAGACCAGATATAACTGTCGTATTGAAATTACGTTGTGGTCAGCAATTTAATATCATTCACCTTAAAAGACAGTTAATTCATTGTGGATATCCTAGATGCACATTATTCTTCTAAAAGTCTTGAGATGGCTTTATGTTAATTAGTGGACATTTTCAGGGTTGAGGAGTTGGTTTTTATTCTGGTTTAGGACTGAGAGGTTTGAGTTCATTTCAAAGGAAATGAGGAAGTGCAAAGAAAAAGGATAGAACTGTACAAGAGGATGTTTTTTACCAAAAGAAATTTGAGGAAGCATAGAATAATTTTCATAAGCAGAGGCTTTCTCACACTATAGCTATTGACACTAATGAAGTTGCTTAACTTTTCTATTCTCCAGTTTCACCCATCTTTAAAAATAATAGCGATTGTGAGCTTTAATATTAATACCTTTCATGGGCAAGGAGCTGTCTAAATAATAGCACATTACTTTTGTCATCACTATTACTGTTATAATCAACATGGTCAAAGCTCTAGAGATGAGTTTCTCATAATCCAATACAAACACATCATCAGGGGAGGTTTTACAAGTCAATGAAAACATTTGTTTCCTCCATGCCTGAGGACCACAAAAAGAACCAGTGTAAATTCTGAAATTCTACCATGAGAGTGTCCATCACCTTTGAACTTCAAAGGCTTTAAGTTGCCAAAAGAGTTCAATTAGAGTGAAAATATGAGAGGGGATGTACTAGTTCCCTAGAGACCCTGCAACAAATACTACACCCTTAAAGGCTTAAAACAGGAAAATTTATTTTCTCACAGTTCTGGAAGCCAGGAGTTCTAAATCAAGGTGTCAGCAGAGCTGCACCTCCTCCGAGGCTCCAGGAAAATATCCTTTCTTGACTCCTCCACCTGCTGGTGACTCTAGATGTCCCTTGGCTTGTAGGTGTGTGTGTGCTCAGTAGTGTCAGTCATGTCCGACTCTTTGTGACCCCAGGGACTGTACCCTGGCAGGCTCCTTTGTCCATGGGATTCTTCCAGCAAGAGTACCGGAGTGGGTTGCCATTTTTTGCTTCAGGAGATCTTTCTAATCCAGGGATCAAACCTGCAGCCCCTGCATTGGCAGGCGATTCTTCACTGATACAGCAGATATATCTTAAATCCTTTCATCTTCTTCTTGTTACTCTATCAAACACTGGGTGAGATGTAGATTCTGCTCCTTCCTAGATGCCATGAGACGGAAGAGCCTGGTGGGCTACAGTCCGTGGGGTCGCTAAGAGTTGGACACGACTTCACGACTTCACTTTCACTTTTTACTTTCATGCATTGGAGAAGGAAATGGCAACCCACTCCAGTGTTCTTGCCTGGAGAATTCCAGGGACAGAGGAGCTTGGTGGGCTGCCGTCTATGGAGTCACACAGAGTCGGACATAACTGAAGCGACTTAGCAGCAGCAGATGCCATGAACTAAACAAATTTGTCTCTGTTTCAATATCTTACCCAATAGCATGCCTATTAGGTGCACAGTAAATATTATTAAATAAGAACATTTGAAATAAGCAATATAGGGTTCTACTCTCAAGTAAGTCTTGCTATGCACGACATTTCAGAGTAATTTTCTTTGATTTTATCTAATTCTACTACACACATGACCATAGCTTTTGGGAATAGTGAGAGAAGTGGTTTAAAAAAAAAAAAAAAACAGTCACAATTCAAAATGTCTACTTTGAAAAAATAAAATCACAAGATTTTACAGCATTTACCAGGCATATATTTTCTAAAAAATGGTTTTTTATTTATTCTTTGTTGTTATTACTGTTGTTTAGTCTGTAAGTCATGTCTGATCCTTTTGTGACCCCATGGACTGTAGCCCACCAGGCAAGAATACTGTAGTTGAGTTGCCTCTTTCTTTTCCAAGGGATCTTCCCCAACCCAGGATCTCTACTTCTCCTGAATTGGTAGGCAGATTCCTTACCACTGAGCCACCAGGGAAGCCCTTGTTTTCTCTACTTTGTACTAATGATCTCCTTACTGGAAACATGAACTGAAATGATTTATGAATTTGCATTTTAACATTGACATTATAAAAGATATACATTTCATCACTATTATGATCCATAATAATCACATATATTATGTATTATTATGGCTTCATGAGGAATAGATTTATATTATTTTCATAGACCCATCAAATCATGAATAGACAGAGTAATATATTTAAGTCAATACTTCCTTAAACTAGGACACTAGAGCTGAATTCTCAATTTTCTTACAGTTAAACATGCTTGCGGTTGTCACCCTCCGATAAACCTTGGTATCTCTAATGCATTAGATTTAAAAACATGAGATCTNGACAGAGTAATATATTTAAGTCAATACTTCCTTAAACTAGGACACTAGAGCTGAATTCTCAATTTTCTTACAGTTAAACATGCTTGCGGTTGTCACCCTCCGATAAACCTTGGTATCTCTAATGCATTAGATTTCAAAACATGAGATCTATTATGTAGTTATCATATGATTGCTTCTGCATATTATGTGCTGCACATAACATAATTCTTCATTCAAAAATGATGTTTCTGGGAGTGCTTGAAGAGATGGTCTCTAATATCCCTTCTGGTTTTCACACTCATAAGTCTCCCAACCTCCTGTCAGCTGGTGTGTCTGAGTTTGTTTTCCTATCAGGAAATAGTGCCAACCCCCTCCCCTTCTGTCTCCAAACTGTTTCTGTGACACATGACAAATGTTTACAAGATAAGTGATCCTGATCAGAGGTGCAATCTGTGTGGCTTTTGAGCAGAATGAAGCTAATTGCCCTGCAGGAAAGTAGATCAATGATCTTGGTAACAGAGCACTCTAAGCAAATGTCTCTATACAACAGGTTAGATTCTATGTCCACACAGAACTAGATGGTACTGTAAAATGTAAGACTTGGGAGGTACAAAACAAACTCAGTCCCTTTTCACTTTCTAGAGCCACTAATCCCTTTAATCAAGGTAAAATGCTTTAGTTTACACAAACAAGCATTTCTTTGGCCTTTCCTCATGGTTCAGACAGTAAAGAATCTGCTTGCAATGCAGGAGACCAGGGTTCCAACTCTGGGTCAGGAAGATCCCCTGGAGAAGGAAATGACTACCCACTCCAGATTTCTTGCCTGGAGAATTCCATGACAGAGGAGCCTGTTGGGCTACAGTCCATGGGTTGCAAAGAGTCAGATACTACTGAGACACTAACACACCGACTAACACACTTACTCATGTACTTGGTAACAGGAGCATCTCAAACTCTGTGTTTATATTCATGGTATCTTTCTTTTGGGGGAAAAGATAATATTTTAATCAGTATGCATGTGTGACTATAATTAAATGTGNGGAGAATTCCATGACAGAGGAGCCTGTTGGGCTACAGTCCATGGGTTGCAAAGAGTCAGATACTACTGAGCCACTAACACACCGACTAACACACTTACTCATGTACTTGGTAACAGGAGCATCTCAAACTCTGTGTTTACATTCATGGTATCTTTCTTTTGGGGGAAAAGATAATATTTTAATCAGTATGTGTGTGTGACTATAATTAAATGTGAATATTCAGCAGGTTAAGTATTTATTATTTAAGTCAATGATAGCATTAAAAAAACTCTTCTGTGATCAGTAACATTTCCTTAAAATTGGATCACTGGTTTTCTCATTTAGTAGAAGGCAGACAAATGAGATACAGCCATGTGTTCATTAATTTTATGATGTCCATCTCAAGGATCCAACATGCTCTCTGATAAAGTTCTGAAATGACATTCCAATTTTCAGAGTCTGGCAAATATATTGCCTACTAAATTTCTATCTTCTATCCAAGTCCGGAGGCACCTCTGGAGCTCAGTAATCCAAACAACATGTCATTCCTAGAGGGCCAGAAATATTGCTATTTGAACACAAAAACAATCTGGAAAAAGATGCCTTTCTGCTACGATATATAATAAACCATGGGAACTTTTGTTGACAATATAAGACATAAAGGAACTTTCACTACCCCAAATGGAATCTTGCAACACCTACAGATTCATATGAACATGAGTCCTTTCCCTTAAATTTCAGTCACAGACAGTTCTGTGGACATAGTCACACAGTCTTCCAGACATCTATTGAGATATATGACATATATTTCATTTCTCTCAAGTGAGACTTGTTCTATCCAAGCTTATTTCCATAATACATTGTGGCTTTCTCCTAATATTTAGGATATTATGCATCTTACTTATACAGAATTCTGTGGTACTAAATGTTTGCATACTTTTGAAATTATCTTTTGCTTTTAGTCATTTCTGTTTTGATTTAGATTAAGTCCTAATTTTGATGCCATATTTTTATGTGAGCTCATTTTGAAAAAAGTTCTTCCAGCTAAAGTAGGTGAATTAAAGCAGAATTAAAAGAGAAAGATTTCATTACCCGAAGGTCCCAAGATATGAAACACAGACCATTCTTTTTAATAATCTTTCTGTTTTTTAAAGAAAATTTTCATGTGTCTGTTGTCTCAGTGCTGACCAGTCAGCCTGTGTGAAGTGAGGTAAGATAGGTTTTTGGTCCAGAATATCACCAATGGAAAAAAAATGCATGTACACTCAAACATGTCTGACTCTGTGACCCCATGGACTATAGCCCGCCAGGTTCCTGTGTCCCTGGGATTTCCCAGGCAAGGATACTGGAGTGGGTTTCCATTTCCTTCGCCATCTTCCCAAGCCAGGGACTGAACCTGTGTCTCTTGATGTCTCCTGCATCCTGTGTCTCAGTGGCAGATCCTTTACCACTGAGCCACCTGGGAAACTCTCACCAATGAAAGGACTATTCAAAGATGCATTCAGCACTGAGCCACACTAGTTTCCTTTGCCTGCACTGAAATATTGTCTGACTTGCTCTCAGGACAGCATGTGAAATGCTAGCTTCTCAGTGTGGTTAGGTGTAAGGACATAGCATTGACTGAGCCATACCACAGGACTCTGAGTCAGCTTGACCTCCTGACAGCTGATGTCAGACAGCCGATCTCAGAAACCTTACTTCTTCCATCTCATCTGTAATAGGCCTCTTCATTTATAGCCTATTGTAAAATATCTTGTAGTATATTTCTGAGAGTTAGGGATGTGTGTGTGTGTGTGTGTGTGTGTGTGTGTGTGTGTGTGTATGGCCATACACATGTAACAAATATCAGAACTATTTAATTACTCAGAAATTCCCTCAGCATTTGACTATTATAGTTCAAATTCAGCAGTATATGAATTTCCAAGAAACATTAATCCCAGTTTTTTGAGATGTGATCATTTCAACAAGGTCTAACAGACACTTTATATGTGCTACCTTACAGTTTGATAACACTCCTTCCTATTCATTATCTGGGATTCTCACACTAATCCAGTGCTACAGATTGAATGTCATGAGCCCCACAAAAATTCACAGATTGAAACCTAATCCCCAATGTCACAATATTGGGAAGGAAGCATTGGGGTGGTGAGGAGATTGTAAAGATGGATTAGGGCTTCAGAATCTGGATTAGGGACCCTATAATAAAGACCTTGAAGAACTCTCTGTCAGTTTCCGCTCACGTAGGTTGTAGCAAGAAGACCACCATCTGTAAGAAAGGAGAGTCTCATCAAACACTGGAATGGTCAGCACCTGGATCTTGGACTTCAAGCCAACAGGAATAAATTTCTGTTGTTTATAAGCAGCTCGGTCTATGATATTCTGTTGTAGCAACCGGGATAGACTACGGCACCCAGTGAGAGAACTGTTCTTGTTGTCAGTAGCCCAGGCTGAGAAACAGGCAAAGATGAAGGCCATGCACAGCCTGGCACCCAAGTTGAGGCCACTTTTGCAGAGCACATGAAGGCACACGGAATGAAGAAGTGGATGCAAGCTGTAGTTGTTTCCTTCTTTTCATCCTCTTCCCCTTGGCTTCTTCACAGAGTACTACTCAGGGATTTCTCCTGCTTTAAAAAGTCCTGGCCAAAAAAAAAAAAAAAAATTTACGTGTGAGGGACACAGTAGAGTCAGATTTTTAAAAACCATTCACAGAAACATCTTCAATAAGAAATATTTTGTAATTTTGCCATGTCTTTATGGGAGGTATATAAAAGCTGTGTGGCACTGGCGCATTTACAATTCTCTTTAGGCAATGAGCCAGCGTGCAAATGTTTTCTGGTGTCTATGTTTAGGTAACATTTAATTATCTAAATGATGAAATTTCAGCTAAGGATTCACCTCTTCATCCATTTGGCTCATATATCACTATTATCATTAGGTGAGAGCTTCTCTTTATTGTACTAAATTCTACTTGATTTATTGCTTCTATCAGGATCTGAAAGTAAGAGATAATCTGCCTGCACTTCACAAATATCTGTCAGTTCTGTTCCACTCTTACTTTTCCCAATCAGGTCTAAGCCTCACTCAATAAATTTTATAAAATTGACACTTCTCATCCTGGCAAAGCATCTTATTAGAGCTAATAAACAATTATATATCACAGTAAAACTAAGGAACAGAAGCTTAATTGGTACATATGCTATTGACTGTTCTCTGTTTATGAAGTTGAAACTTGATGTAGAATCACAGTCATCCAATAGGGAAATCATTTGCATACTTTGCTAAGGAACCGTGCTATGAATTTCATTAGTATTTATAAAATCTTTTGAAGGCCTCCCTGGAAGAGCTGTTTTGAGGATTAATTGTTGACTCTAAAGCATATATGGTAACACAAAAATGCTAACTAGTAACTCAGAAAGGTAGTATAGCAGTAAAAAATAGTTATGCCTTGACATTCTTTAGCTCCACTGTATAAGGGCAGAAGATTGTGTAACTTCAGACTTCAAACACAATGAAATGATAGACAAGAAATTAGAAGCCTTTATAATAGAAAACAAGAAAGTTTATGCATCTAAGTGAGTGAATTGAAAATGTATAGAAGAAGAATGTTAGAACAGGAAGGGATCGTGCCATGGAAATTTTCCAAACTTTCTTTCTCAACCACTTTTTCAGAACAGGAAAGCCTGGTAGGCTGAAGTCCATGGGATCTCAAAGAGTCGGACAAGACTTAGTGACTGGACAGCAAGAATAATATTGCTCTCAAATCACAGGTTACATCAACAAAATTCTAGGTAAGTGTGCAAGAGTAAAAATGAATGAAAAATGGAAGAGTGTAAAAGAAAAGTTAAATCTTCAACCAGCATATGAAAACCAATTGATGTTATCTTAAACTGGGCATAACAAGAGTACAATAATCGTGATTAAGGTACTATGTAGAACAAAAGTTAACTCAGAGTAGAATTCAAAACAGAATAGTTTTTCCAGACCAGTGTGATTGTGAACTTTCTATATTAGTATGTACAGTTCTATTTTATTTTCTCAATACTTGCAGAGTGTTCCTTAATAAAGATATAATTAAACAACTTCTATGGAAGGACATTTGGATTGTTTCCAATGTTTGTTGTTATAAATAATGCTGCAGTAAAAACCAAAAATGTACATGACAATATTTAATATATATGTATTTTAAATTATTGTACATAATAACCACTGAACTTCTAAATAAAATTCACCTAGACAATCACAAAGAGTTGATAATAAATCACATCTTTCATACCTTTAAAAAAAAATTTGAGGAGGGAGGGAAGATGGTGGAGGAATAAGACGGGAGACCACTTTCTCCCACACAATTTCATCAAAAGAACAATCCAACGCTGAGTAAATTCCACAAAACAACTTCTGAAGGCTGGCAGAGGACTTCAGGCATCCAGCAAAGCAGATCATTGGCTTCAAAAACAGGTAGGAAAAATATAGAAGACCAAAAAATAGAGACAAAAGAGGTAGGGAGGGAGCTCCGTCCCGGGAAAGAANTTTGAAATGAGTTATTTATTGATTTAGTAATTTATCTAGCATTTGTTGGAGTTACTGTTGTTATCCCAAAGAATCAGACACAACTGAATACAAACACTAACACACACACAGTTTTTGTTTAGTTATTAATACTAAGTCATGTCTGACTCTGTTGACGCCCCATGGACTATAGTCCTGCAGGCTCCTCTGTCCATGGAACTTTCCAGGCAAGAATACTGGAGTGGTTGTCACTTCCTTCTCCACGGAATTTTCCTGATGCAGGGATCGAACCTGCTTCTCCTGCATTGCAGGTAGATCCTTTACCACTGAGCCACTTGGAAAGCCATCAGAGTTCCTAGTCACAGTTTTTAAGATTATCTGGTCCATCAAATACGTGAAGATGGGAATCTTTTTCATTAGCATCTTTGACTACTTTTATTGCTTTATTTCCCCCAGTGAATTATTTTTATGATAGGGTCATGATGTCTTTGGTTACCAGTTAGGGCAATCATATAAACTGAAAGTACTTGGAAAACTTTGGATCTCAGCAAAACCAGGTTTTTTTCTTAGAACAACGAAAATGCAATAGCAGAGACTCTCTTTGGCATCATATCATTCAGGCTCCTTGAGTTGGTTATATTTACTTCATCTCTATAACATCAAAGTAGTCCAGAAGTATCCATGATAAATTTGAAAGCCCTCTCCAGGTCATGAGATTTATGGAACCAATGTGGAAGCTCATGTTAAATGCCAGACTTTTGGAATCTTAATCAATCCCTGCTGCAAATAGGCTGCAGTCCCTGAGTGCTGGCTCTATGGACATTTGGGGGGGTGGAGTGGGGAGAAAAACTGTACATTTTGCTTTCTCCATCTTTCATTTTTGTTTAAAGCTAATTGAAATTACCCTTGATATTGACTTTCATGGAATTTAAATGTGAAATTAAAGCATGAGTACATGAAGAGAGAGAAAGAGAAAACAGGACATTTCCTTGCTTTATTTTCCCCTTAGATTGAAATGTCACTTAATTTACTCATTTGGGGATTCATTCAACAAAGAGTCAGTGCCAGTTTTCACCAGGTACCACCTTGGGTACAGCAATGAACCAGTGAGCCTGATCTCATAGAGTTTACATTCTCCTGAGGGGGAAGAAATAATGAACCCATGGAAAAACAGGTAAAAAAAAAAAAAAAAGGTTTTTTAAAGCAGGACAAGGTCATTGAGTGTCACGAGACTCCTTTGGAATGGGTGGTCTTAAGATTTCTCAGAGGAGGAGACTTTTAAACCTGTCTAATAGAAAGGATCTCACCAGGTAAATATGCAAAAGGCATTTCAGCGATGGAAAGAACTAGGGCAAATTCCATGCAGGAGAAATGAGACTGATGTGTGTGAAGGACACTAAGAAGGCAAGTATATCTGGAAAGTAATAAAAAGATGCCTGGTACAAGATGAAGTCCAAGAGAGAGTCTAGGCCGGGATCCAGTAAAGCCTCGTAAGCCATGAAGAGGATTTGAATTAAATTCAAGGTGACAGGAAGCTGTGGAAGAATGTCAAACAGGGGACTACCTTTTCATCATATCTTTTTCATTCCTGCAAAACCAAGGGCACTAAAGATATTTGGTCTGTAAATTGCCCCCAAAGTATCAACCCATCTTTAGTTTTTCTACGACAGATAGTTTGACTCTCAAGGTAGAATTTGTAAACTACACGATGTTGTACTGTGATCTGGGGTAAAGGAAATATCTCGGTGTATCAATTTCAAGTGCCTGGATATGAGAAGAAAACCTAATGTACTCTAGCTGGAAAGATTGCAGTGCTTTTTGTAAATATTTTTCCAGTGTATAATTCCCTACCTGGATGAGATTTTACTTTGAATCAAACCTCAGTCCATTATAATGAAAGGAAGATGGAACACAGATTACAAATTCTTTAAAAAATAAAGGGAAAATGCTATTCTTCAAAAAATGCAGAAATCTGTGCTCTATCATTCTTCCCTCATCCAGAGATCACTGTGGAATGACATCTTTGCTAACAGGGCATTTCTTGGTAAGACCATGGTCTGCTGAAATAGAGCTGTTAGGAAAACAGATGATTCTCTTTAGCATCTTGGCATGAAGGGAGGTTTTATGCCGCTGTATTATACCATGGCCTCCATTTATATATAAGGACTCTTCCAAAGTGTTTTAAAGACAAACTGGTGGCAGAAGTTATCATTCACTTGCAGTATTAGAGATCAACTAGAATCATCAACTATCAGTTCAGTTAAGTCGCTCAGTCCTGTCCGACTCTTTGCAACCCCATGAATCGCAGCACGCCAGGCCTCCCTGTCCATCACCAACTCCCGGAGTTCACTCAGACTCACGTCCATCGAGTCCGTGATGCCATCCAGCCATCTCATCCTCGGTCGTCCCCTTCTCCTCCTGCCCCCAATCCCTCCCAGCATCAGAGTCTTTTCCAGTGAGTCAACTCTTTGCAGGAGGTGGCCAAAGTACTGGAGTTTCAGCTTTAGCATCATTCCTTCCAAAGAAATCCCAGGGTTGATCTCCTTCAGAATCATCTACCTCATATTCTCATTTTTCAAGTATCAGCAACTGATATTTTGATGCATCTCTATTCATTGAATCATCTATCTCATTAAGTTTATTCTATCAGTATTTGAATATACCTAGCATCCCATATCGGAGAAGGCAATGGCAACCCACTCCAGTACTCTTGCCTGGAAAATCCCATGGACGGAGGAGCCTGGTAGACTTCGATCCACGGGGTCGCGAAGAGTGGGACATGACTGAGCGACTTCACTTTCACTTTTCATTTTCATGCATTGGAGAAGGAACTGGCAACCCACTCCAGTGTTCTTGCCTGGAGAATCCCAGGGACGGGGGAGCCTGGTGGGCTGCTGTCTCTGGGGTCGCACAGAATTGGACATGACTGAAGTGACTTAGCAGCAGCAGCATACCATATACCTGTGATTCTGAGACTTTTATGTTTTAGATCACCGTTACTTAGTAGACAAATGAGGTCCAGCATACACTCTAATAAAGGAAAAAATAATCTCTCAGGCTCTACTAAGATTTACTCTAAAATCATCACATGAGAATGACTATTTTTAAATGAAAGATATATTCAGAATGATCTGCCTTCATGACTGGGAAATTTTAGAGAGAAGGAGAGCAATTAGTTACAATAGAGGCTAGGATTTATGAAATGGACCAGAAATAATAGGGTGAACTGAAGCACACAGATTAGCTGTGACCAGCATCAGTTCAGTTCAGTCGCTCAGTCGTGTCTGACTCTTTGGGACCCCATGAATCGCAGCACGCCAGGCCTCCCTGTTCATCACCATGACCGGCATACATTCTCTTTATTCACACCTTCAATCAAGGCCACATTGCAGGAGTGTGGACAGGAGTAAGGACAGATCAAGCTGTTTATAGCATTTAATCCAAGTATGGTTGGTCTACACCTGTGAATTTCCTCATAGGATATTAGTAAACATACATGGATGTGGCAGATGTTTATATTGGAAAACTATTAAAAAAATCAAGCAAACAACAGCAAGAGTTTCTAATTCAGAAATTCTCATGATGGAGTTCAGGAGTATATCCTTCAGAACATTCTCCAAGTGATTTTAAATCCATCTTTTTCCAGTCATATCTCCTCTAAAAACAAACTAAGAATCTACTGTATAGATATAAGGAACTCTGCTCAGTCCTCTGCAATGACCTACATGGGGATAGAATCTAAAAAAAAGAAAGGATATATGTATATGTATAATTGATTCACTTTGCTCCATACTTGAAACAAACACAATATTGTAAACCTTGGTTTATAGCAATAAAAATTAAGAAACAAAGAAACAAAATGCACCCTCAATGCATGCTTGTCAAACAGATTTTTATTCTTTTTCTGATATTTAGTTGTCATCAATGCTTTGTTCTTTTTATAAAATACTCTATTTTAGATTTCCTAAAATCCAAGCCTTTTTGGTATTCCTATATTCCCAAGATTAATCTCTCTTCCAGTGGCAATTTCCTAGTGATGATTTTCCTCAGTCCCTTAGAGATAAAGCAAATTGAAAAATAAGGAAAATAATGGGAAACAAAAGCATATAGACTGTCAGCTATGAAATGTGCCCAGCCTTTTGCTTGCTGCTGTTTTGTCTTTTTTATTTACATTTTGTACCCAGAACACTAAAATATATTTCTTAATCTAGACCCTAAAATTTAGTTGTAATGAATGCAGACATTTTCTTCTCGAAGCATCTCAAAACATAATAACTCAGCCTCCAAATTGCAGTATTCTTTTTTTGGAGATTTTGAAATGGTACTCTAGGCTAACTCACTGCTGGATAGGGTTGTAGAAATCTCACCACAAGCTTGTGGCAAGCTTTCACCCTTCTGCATGCTGGTGACCCGGAAACCTTCCAACTAGGTTCACTCAAACACAGCCACACAACAAACCACACAAACCCATTTCCAATTAACAGCCAGAAATGCATACAGTTTTGCACAGTTAATTTTAGAATGTAATTCATGGAGTTTTTTCCCAGACTCCTCAGCATAGCATCTGTTGGGAGTCAGTCCATATGACACAGTCTGACAGCTTTTATTGCTTTCCCCAAGAGGATCACTTAATGATACCAACTCCTCAGTTGTTTTTTGAACAGATAAGTGTTGTCTCTGATGTGAAACCTTGGACCTGCTGGATCTGTATCACAAATATCTATCACCAATTACATGTTGTAAGACATCCATTCAACAAATGTTTGCGTAGGGTCTAGCACTTACCTGGGGCTGTGTTCATGACTAGGAATCAAGAAATGGAAAAAAAAATCAAAAACAAAACAAAACAAAACTGTGGTCTGTTTCCCCAAGAAACATCATAGGAGTGGAATCAGAATCGAAAAAATGGAGGACGGGACCCTGAAGCTCACAATCTCCATCTTTGGCTTCACACAAGAAGGAGGCTTTCAGGTCCAAAGAGGTCTGGCACTCTCCTAAAGGTGTACAGTAATCCAGGGACAGAAAGGAGATTAGAACCCATGCATCTTCATTTTCACAGTGGTGCACTTTCTGCTCTGCCACCAACAGTAAAATTTATTCAACTACCATTTAAAGTTTTTTTCTACTTTCATCCTTTATTTCAGACATCTTTCAACACCCAGAGACATGATACTTGCAAATAAAAAAAAAAAAGGGCATTTAAAAGGAGATATATACTTTTTTATGAGCCAGAAACCTTAACTACATAGAAGAAAATTGCAATCGCACCTGTCCTCTGAGGAGCTCACCATATTTTACAGACAGTGTTCAATTATTTCTGGCAATATTCCTATGATGCATCGTTATGAGATTACTTGTATTATGTACAGCACCTTTCCTCCTCGGACCTTGAAGGTGCCTTTTACAGAATCCGACATAAAAGAAGGTAATTCTCAAAGTGCTCCAGGGAGATGGAAAAAAGTATATTAAAAACCATGGAAAGACCAAATTACTATTGGTGGCTAGGGAAATAAGAGTCACTGAGAGTTAAGGGGCTACACAAAAACTTCGGGGAGAGAAAATTCTTTGTTCTTGATTTTTAAAGCAACAGTTCCTCCTACCACATATATATGTACACCTGTATTCAGGGAACACAACAGAACATTCAAGGGAAGAAGTAGTTAAGTGAAAAGAGAAACCCATATTGATCTTCAAGTGTCAGGTCAAAGAGAGGAAGTGGGAATACTCTGTAGCTCTCATCTGTTCATTTATTAGTTCAGTCACCTTGTGAATACTTTCGGTGTATCCTGCTAGAAAAACAGGACATCAGCAACGGTTCTGGAAGGCCTTCATATCTGCAAGTCCATGTCCTTCAGTAACAATGAAAGCCAAGGTAGAGCATGGGAGATCCGTAAAGGCAGTGATGTTTATAGCCGTAGCCTCCGTGCCAGACACATTGGAGGCAACTCAAGAAACATTTTTGAATATGTAAGTGAATTCCCTGAAAAGGTTTCAAAGGATAGAAAGGTGAATCTAGGCTGTTAAAAGCTGTGTTGACTTTGCCCAGTTTGACCAAGAGTTCAATTATTAACAGTTTTCAGTTTGTAGAAGCTCTAATCTGATTGAAAGACACAATGCTCACACACACACACCTTTCCACACGCATGCACACACATACATACCATTTCGTAGATAGAAGAACTGATTTTAATATACACCCGTGGTGGATTCATGTTAATGTATGGCAAAACCAATACAGTATTGGAAAGTAAAATAAAGTAAAAATAAAATTTAAAATAAACAAATAAATAAATATTTGGTAAAATAAATAAATAAAATAAAATGCTTTGCCCAAATTAACATTGGAAGCAGAGGACTTACCGCAACCACGTGTTGATATCCCCCACGCTCTAGAGATTTCTATACTAGAAGAGGTGGCTACAAATTCAATGTTCTTTTGTCCCATTGGTACTTCTGCCCCTCCCAGAATGGTTAATAAAACCATGTTTCTTAGTTATCACAGGCCACAGAAGGGTGTTGCTGCCGCTACTGATGCATGTAGCCCTGCTCTCCTGCAGGTACCCTGGCATTCTCCAAGCCTGCAGAGACATAATGAACCATCACATTCCTCTTCCACTGAGCCAGCCTGATTAGTGTCTGAGGGATCATGGTGATATTTTATGCACTTAAACACTAAGAATTTTCATTTATTTTCCTGTATGCCATCTCTTTCTTTTCAGTGTACATTTGCTAGAAACCATCTTTTCTTATTTTTTCAGGCATTTTCGTAATACGTACCTCTCTGATACCACCATTGGGATTTTCACAACGCATCTCTCCCTCCTGAAACGGCTTTTACTTCTGTGAAGATCAATATTAACCTTCCCATTTCTGATGAAACACCATGTGACCCTCGAATCTGAATTTCAAGATATGTAATATCTGAAGATATTGCCAGTTCTAAATATAAGGGAAAATAGCCCTGATCACAGGAGCATAAACAGTTGTCTGAGAATCTGTCAAAACCCTTGTTCAAAGAGTGCTTACAGTTTAAGTAAATGTCTAAGATGTATGTTTTGTATAACAGGCCCTGTTAATTTGCTTTAATTTTTGAGAAACGGGAATAATCTGTGAGGGGGAGAAAAGCAAGCTGATCATACAATAATCAAAAGTGATGTATCACCAGGTTCAACTTAAGGCTAAGACAGCAGATATCCACATTGGACAACCTTTCTGCCTGTATCTGTGGGAGTTTTTCCAGAAGAGCTAAGGACTGTGATTTGTCTATTTCTTTTGGCAGTTATCAGTTTTTGACACTCTGTTATTGTATGGATAAGGATTTTGAGTTATTATTTTTTTAAGGAAATCGTTATTAAATGATTTTCTCTATCTCTTGCAAAATCCTTTGCTCTGAATCGACTTTATCTGTGATTTAAGATAGCCACTAAGCTTTCTTTTTTTTTAGTGTATGTTTTGTTTAGTAGTTTCTCTATTTCTATCCTTTTAAACTATTTGTGCCTTTATTAAAAAAAAAAAAGAGGGTTTCTTTACAGTAGCATGTAACTAGAAGTTGCTTATATAATCTGAGAAATTCTGCAAGGTGTGGGAGTATTTAAACAATTTACATTTAATACAATTGTGTATATGGTTGAATTTACATGTACCATCCTTAATATTTTGCTTTTTGTTTTTTACTTGTCCTAATGATTCTTTATTCTCTTTTCATTCAGCCCTTTTTGATTTAATGATATACTTTTTAACTATTTCTCCTTATAGTTGCACTATCAGTATAATTATTTTTATTTTTATTTTAATGGTACTTTTGGGTTTACAATATACATTTTTAACTTACTGCAGCCCACCTTTAAGTGATACTATACTACAATTATCCCCTAGTATCCACAGGAAATTGGTTCCAGGACCTTCCACAAATACTAAAGTCCAAGAATGCTCGTTTGTTATAAAATATGGCATAGTATTTGTGTATAATGTGCACATATCCTCCCATATACTTTCAACCATTGCTGGATTAATTATAATACCTAATGGAATACAAATGCTATATGAGTAGTTGTAAATACAATGAAAATGCTATCAAAAAGTTGTAGGCATCTGGTAAATTCAAATTTCCTTTTGGGAACTTCCCAGAATTATTTTTCTGAAAGATTTTTGAATTATGGTGATTGAATCCTCAGATACATAACTCCTGATTACACTTTGTGTACAGTGTAATGTTTAACAATGCAATCCCATTTCTTCCTTCCTGGCCTTTGTGTTTTGGGGGTCATACATTTTCCTTTTATATATGATAGCTAGACATAGTTTCAAAAGCTATAAGAAAACATTTTAATATTTATCCATTTAGTTACAGTTTCATTAACCTCCATTACTTCATGTGTATCTAGATTTCTGTCTTGTTATCAGTTTACTTTTGTTCAAAGGGCATTTTCTAAAAATTCAGAGTGAGATTAATTATTTCAACTGTTGGGTGTCTGAAAAAAAAAAAAACATTTATTTCACCTTCATTTTTAAAAAAGACTTTCACTGAATAATCAGTTTTGGATTAGCAGGATTTTTTGTTTCACTTTCGTTACCTAAAGGTGTTGGTACTCTGTCTCCTCACTGGCATTGTTTCCAGTGAGAAAACTACTATCAACTGTGTCTTTTGTTTCCCTGGTATTGACTGTTCTCCCTGCCCTCCAGCTGCTTTTAAAATGTTCTCTTTTTCTCTGGTTTTATCCAATTTGATTATAATTGGGCATAGATTAGTTGGTTTTAATTTTACTCAGATTTGGAAAATTTCAGATGCCGTTTACTTAATTTCCTTTCCCTCCTATTTTGGGAAGCCCAATTGCACATATATTTGGTCTCTTAAATCTCTATCTGTTCATTGACTCTTGTTAATTATTTTAGTCTGCTTCTCTACGTATTTTCACTTCAGATGGTGTCTGTTACCTCTTAAAAGTTCATTTCTCTTTTGGCCCCTATTCTGATATATCCACCATTAATGCTGTCTGTGTGTTTTTTATCTTTGACATTTCAGTTTTCATCTCTAGAAAAATCTATTTGGGTGTTTTAAAAATTATCCACATCTCTTGTTAACACGTTCAGTCTTTCCTCTAGCTTCTTGAACGTATGAAATACATTCGTAATTACTGTTTACATGTTCTTGTTCTATCATGGGTCATCTCTGGGCCAGTTTTGATTGATGGTTTTTCTCTTCATTAGAGTTAGTGTTTTTCTGTCTCCTTGCATCTGAGTAATTTGCAAGACTTTGTAAATTTTACCAGGTTGGCAGCTTAAATATTTTTGTATTTCTGAAAGCTTTTCTGTACTTTCTTTGTGACATGATTAAGTTACTTGGAAATAATTTGATCTTTTCAGGTCTTGCTCTTAAGATTTGGTAGGTGGGTATTAAAGCAGCATTTGCTCTAGGGTTAAATTACCCATTACTGAGACAAGACACTTTTAAGTAGTTTACATAATATCCCTTCCATTTTGAGGTTTTTAGTCTGACTGTTGAGTATAGGCACTGGGTTGGTGCCCCCTCCCTACCCTGCAGTCTAGAAACGTCCTGGGCAGTATGCTGGATCACAGGACTCACCTCATCGGTTTCTCTCAAGGATCACTGTCATTTTTTGCTTGATATCCAATTTCTTGAAAGCCATCAATTCATATATTTTTACCTTTTTTATTGTTTTGAGTAGCAAAATAAATATGTTCTCTCATACTCTACTTTGACCAGACCCAGACTTTTAAATTTTATTTCACTTCATTGATTTTTTTCCAAGAAAATTATTTATAAGCTTTGGCATTTTTGCTTCTATTTGTAAAATATCCTTCATCATGAACCATGCCACACCACTGTGTCGTGATGTCATGTGCCAAGGGAACGGAAAGCATGTACTGAACTGATTATAGCCTTCTGCGAGAAGACACTTGGAGTGATCAGGAGTGTCTCAATGCAAGTACAGTTTCCTACATTAACATTCTAAGACTGAAGACACAATTCCAAAAGAATGAGCTATAATTGTTGGAGAACTAAGAATCTTAAAGGGAAAGGATGGGCACTCCATCACCTAAGGAAGGTTTTGAGGAGGAGCAGAAACAGGATGAGATGGTTGGACAGCATCACTGACTCGAAGGACATGAATTAACTCTGGGAGTTAGTGATGGACAGGGAGGCCTGGCGTGCTGCAGTCCATGAGGTTGCAAAGAGTTAGACTGAGTGGCTGAACTGACTGAGAAACTAAAACGAGCCGTGTCTCTGACAATTTCAAAAAGTTGCCATACCAACCCTCAGTTGCCTCTTCCCAGAATTCATTTATGAAATGACAGCTATTTTACTGTTATTTTCGTTTTTCTTTTCAGGCAATTGAACCTATTCATGAATGATTCAGAGTACAATGTAAGAAAATGTCAAGGGTCAAAATGTTGAAAAAGTACACACTATATGTGTATCTGTGTGTTAGTTGCTCAGTCCTGTCTGACTCTTTGCAACCCATAGAGTGTAGCCTGCCAGGCTCCTCTGTCCATGGAATTCTCCAGGCAAGAATACTGAAGTGGGTTGCCATTCCCTTCTTTGCAACCCAGGATCTTCCCGACCCAGGAAATGAAGCAGGGTCTCCCATGCTGCAGAAGATTCTTTACCATCTGAGCTACTTGGGAAGCTTACCCTGTATACCAGAACCCAGTTGAGGGTGTCAGAGCAAAGCCAGGGTGTAGCCAGGTTTCCACACAATGGTGAAGAGATACCAAAGTCTGAGCAGGTCCAGGATTTGAGTTTCTGTTTCTGGAACAGTCTGGAATCAATGGTACAGTGGGGAGGACCAGGAAAAGAGGGCAGGAAGCATCTTTGTGACCTGGCCATTCAGGACAAATGTTCATAAATATTAGTAACAGCCCTGCACCCTCTCTGTAAATGTACAGTTCTGCCTTTATGGCACACTTTAATCTGCTTTATAAATCTTGATTTTCTGAATCCCAAATCTGAAACTCTCATTTTACATAAAAAGGAAAAGTAATAAAAGATAACTCCCTTAAAACCACAGTATTCATAGTGAATAAACAGATGAATAAGGGAAATGGAAAGTTATATGAGGTAAGGTAAATTCATGTCTATATTTCTAGACTGTAGATAAATGAAAGTGCAAGTATGCTGATGTGTGTGTGTGTGTGTGTGTGTGTGTGTGTGTGTGTGATAGTCAAAAGGCTGTCAAAGGCATTAAGGAATGGTCAGAAGGGTCAGAAAATAGAAATGGGAAATGAGCAAAACCTCCATGGGAATTGATATTTTCAAATTCTGGTGCTGGAGAGGACTCTTGAGAGTCCCTTGGACAGCAAAGAGATCAAACCAGTCCATCCTAAAGGAAATCAGTCCTGAATGTTCTTTGGAAGAAGTGATGCTTAAGCTGAAGCTCTAATACTTTGGCCACCTGAAGAGCCAACTCATTGGAAAAGACCCTGATGCTGGGAAATATTGAGGGCACGGGAAGAGGGTAACACAGGATGTGGTGGTTAGATGGCATCATCAACTCAATGCACATGAACTGGGGCAAACTCAGGGAGATGGTGAAGGACAGGGAGGCCTAGCGTGCTGCAGTTCATGGTGTCTTGAAGAATCAGACACGACTAAGTGACTGAACAACAAGGCCAAGCCCAGGCAGTAATAAGGTAGCTCATTAGCTAATTTGAAGCAGAGGAGTAGAATGTAGATGTGGAAGGGAGTGAAACATCAGTCAAGGAGAATGGCGAGCTGAAAGCATCACCTCAGAAAGGTGGTAATGGGAGTAAAAATATGACTGATGGAAGGAATGGCCTCATTTAGTGTGCCATTTAGATGGTCTTTTTCAAGGTATAGCATCCTTTTATTTCAAGGTCATCCTTACTGTCCAGAAGCTGGACGAAGCACCACTGAGTGTTTACCTGCCCTTTCTGTGTGCCCAGCCGGAGGAGTGGGCATCAGAGGACCAGAGATGGTGCCTTCATCCTCAGAAGGTGGGGCTCTGTATCCTCCAGGGCTCAGATACACCATAAATATGCCTTCTGGTTTTTGTTTGCTTCTCCATTATAACCCTTTGAAAACTGACTCAAGGAAAGTAAGTTGCAGGGACATATTATTTTTTAATATAAAAGAAGATACACAATTTTTTATGGTTTTGTTTTTCTGGAGTTCTTCAACATCATATCCTTTAATTCTATACCCTTAGAACTTTTACTAGGTAAGGAAATGGCAGAGGCAAACCTAATTGAGGTGAGACAGGAAACAAGCAAAATATACTGACCACAGAGATCACGCTTCATTTTGCATATTTTCTGAAGCTAACTAAATATCTTAAGCCTGAAAAAGTGGCAACTAAATATGCTGGAGGAAGAAGAGAATGAAAGAGATGGTTGGAGTGAGAGTGAGTGCAAGTGAAAGAGCAGAGAAAGCACACAGCTTACTCTACAAGGAAAGCACTCAGCAAATTCAACTTTATCAAATTAAAAGGCAAAAGAGAAGGCTGGTCAAGCATGCATTCAGTGCACTTTGATACATTCATGACACAGCTAGACTTTCAGATGATCGAGATGGTTAATAAGAGAAAAGAAGTCACAGAAACGTAAATAGTAATTAAAATATGAGCTCCAAATTATCAGTAAAATGGAAAAGAATTGATAGAGTTTTAATCTGAAAAAGTGGAACATTTAATTGATATGAATTTTCATGGACTTATGATAATACAACTGATAATTATAATGTATATATTATATGAATTATTGCCTCTGCTGACTCATATAAATAGAATATTCAGAAAGTCTAGAAGCAGAACTGAGGAATATAAGCCTGAATGTTTTAAACTTTTCTGGGTCTATAGAAGTTAAGCAAAGAAAGAAATTCCCATAATAACCGATAGTTAAAATTTCTTCAGTAGATAAAAATTATTGCCCTGGGCAATGAAAGCTAGGTTTCATATAATAGAAGAGATTAGCTGTGGAAATATAGGAGGATACCATATTTTTCCCCTGTAGTGAATTTTACTTTTCACTGATATAATAGAAGAGAAAGAGGATTCGAGAAACCAAAAACTGTATGATTACTGTAAATTATTAGCCAAGTGCTCGTCTCATATGTTAATTAAAACATTTACATTTACTTTACTATGAGAATTCACTTTTGCTCCTAAAAGTGCAAATGACGGGTTTTTTTTTTTAATATAAAGAGCTATAAGAATAAAAGAGCTTAGAATTACATTTAAAAGATTCTGTCTTCATAAAACATATCACTTTGTAGACTAAAGGTGAATTGGAGAAAATTTTGCCTAACATAAAACCACTTTTGCTAATGTTCTTGTTCTATATCTCTTAATGAAACCAGGGACGATATTTTATGATCCTTCTATACAAGCCTCCTCCTGTGGAATGCTGGTTAAAGCACTAATTAGTTAGTTAGTTTACTCGCTAAGTCAAGTCTGACTCTTGCGACCCCATGGACCATAGCCTGCCAGGCTCCACTGTCCATGGGATTTCCCAGGCTGGTATACTGGAGTGGATTATCATTTCCTTCTCAGGTTAAAGCATTAAGTTATTTTAATTCATTTCAAAGGATTAAAAGTGTATTTGAATTACTACCTTCTACATTCTTAAAATAGTAAATAATAACCAGGCATTGAAGGGGAGAAAATGTCATGCTTGCCAATGTTCCCATATTAAAGTATCATTATTAGCAGTCTATGGAACAAAATCTGGATAAGAAAAAAGGTGCTACATCATGTTCTTTCTTTTTCTTGATGAAGGTAAGAATTTTATGAGCTCTGTACTCCCCCTTTCACCCCGGAGCTCATATAATTTGGAGTTCTCTGTGACATTAGCAAGATCAGTGTTGTGTTCTGCTGAAAATAGAGGATTTCATAGCTGGATAAGAGCCCAGAAATTAAAACGTGAGTGAAAAAGGCACCTGAAAATAACTTGAGGGAGCATCTCACTAAAAAAGCTGGGTGAAGAGAAAGTATCCACAAGAAATGATTGAGCAACAGGCCATGCTGCAAATATTCTGACCAGATCTGACCCTGCAGGACCTGGAGTCTTCCTCTTGATGCTCCACTTCCAGCATAGCTTCACTGGGAACAGGGAAAGTGAAAGTATTCTTTGCTCAGTTGTGCTGGATTCTCTATAACCCCATGGACTGTGGCCTGCTAGGCTCCTCTGCCCAAGACATTCTCCAAACCACTCCCTTCTCCAGAAAATCTTCCCGAACCAGGAATCAAACTCAGGTCCCCTGCCTTGCAGGCAGATTCTTTACCATTTAAACCAGCAGGAACAGTCTCCTTCCTTAACTTGACTCCTTCCCAACCTTCCACTTTCTGTGTAAGAAGGAAGTTAGAGGAAGTTTCCTTGCTCTACCTCCTTGCATAAGACTCCTGAATATCCAAATAGCACCCTCTTTATCCTCCATGCTGTGTATTAATATGTGCACGCCAAGAGTTGCATGATCTTCAGTACCCTACTCTTGGAACAAAACCGACAAGAGTCAGAAGTGATAAGCCCCAAATCCTAGCATCCTCTTCAGAGTCATCAACCTCTCAAACACCTACATGTGCTACATAAATCTCCCCAGTGTGCTCTGCTTACTGCTATACATGAAGTTGGACGCCAACCTCACCTTTATTCTCTTTAAAGTCCACAAGCATATGTTTGTATTTGGTTAATGGAAGTCACCTAAGTTTTCAAAAGCACAGACTTAGATTATCTTAAGTTTTCACATGTGTGGTTATTACTTTGTCTGCCTAAGTCTTCATATTTGCAAACATACCCCATCAGATGCAAACACTGAGGTTGACCTGAATTGTGTAACTGTCTAGTAGACCAGGGTTCAGTCCCTGGCTTAGGAAGATCCCCCTGGAAGAGGGAATGGTAACCTACTCTAGTATTCTTGCTTGGAAAACCCCTGTAGGTAGAGGAGCCTGGTGCGTGGGAGTCCACAGGGTCCCAACGAGTTGCGTTGCAAAGAGGTAGACATGACTGAGGCAACTTAGTACACATTCAGGCAATGATATTGATATAATAACTTTACAGGAGCTGTGCTGAGGCTTTATAAAAATATTTTCAAGAATTATCAAGTGTTTATTTTGTAATTGATATAGCCTTTCTATGTTTTTTATATAAATAGAATCCAATAATAAAGCAAAGCTACTATACTGATTTAAGCAAACAACCAACCACGAGTATTAAAATTTTCAGTATATTTAAGCATTCATTTGAAGCTATATATCTTCTGATTTATTTAACCCAATCATATGGATTTTATGCAGATTTATTGCAAGATTAAATTCACAAGTTGGATATTTTTGTTTAGTTATAAGAAGACATTGTTAGAACTTAACCATTTACCATTTTCAAAGATAGACGTCAATCCCAAAGACATCTAAACTAACTCATTGTCTTAATCTAGAGCTCTGACGTGTACTTTTACATGTAAATCATAATATATGATGGAAGACATGTTTAAAGGTCCCTAAATTCAAGGAATTTGAAGTAGTGTGTATTTTGAAAAGGTTTCATGTTATGCAAATGAAAAACCTTCTAAGTGGCTGTTGGGTAGTTATCTCACATTTTCTGTTCTCTTCCTCAGATCTAGCTCTGTAGATATTCACTATCTTATTGAGAAGCACTTTAATCTCCCTGACCTGTTCATTCTTTGTTTGAGGACAACTAGGGGGTGTAAATTGTTTTGATTTATTTTCTCAAAAAGAAATCTCTGTCCCTGAAGACCTTGATGCATCAAATCACATCATTCCTAGACCCAGGTCACATTTGAAGGGCTGTGTGGGCACAGTACAGCATCAACAGAAATAAGCTGAAGTCCCCCTAAATCCTAGTCACTGTAACTCTGGGTGACAGATTCACGCTGCTACTAATCAATTTCACACCAGGGAGAGGCACATGGTAGAAACATGCAGATTGAGAACAGCAGAGAAGTCGCTTGGAAAATGTCTGAAAACCAGAGCTTTCCCAGCCTCACTTCTGTGTGCCAAAATGCAAAAACATATGCTTGCCCCTTATTTCTTGCTTTTTTTTTTAAGTAGAGAAATTAGCACCTGTCAGACTGTTGCTTGCTCCAAAAGCTGCATCACTAGTAATGGTAAAAAGCTTTGCCATTTCTAAGGAAAACTGCAGAGGTGGTGGCGGGGGGGCGGGGTGGTGGGATTCAGTCTATTTGCCTATTACCCAAACAAATTAGAAACTGTTATCCACTCAGTTTCCTTCCCTTCTAAATATTTTTTTTAAATACAGTTGTCAGGGTCAAAATCATTTTTCTGAATTACTGCTATTACTGGCATAATCTGATGTTGCTATTTTCAGTTCCTGATAAAGAGATTCAGGAAAGAGGTAAAATCTTATATCTCACCTAATTAGGAAATCTGGAACTTTGGAATCAGTTTATGTAAGGGAAGAATTGAGTTTCTTTGTTACCTTCACTTACATTGGGCAAACACTAAGCTCTTTGAAACCCATTTCTCAGAAATTAAAGATAGTATTTGATATGAACTTAAAATTTTATTAATTGATCTAATGAGAAGTTTAAGGACATGAGAATCAGTATTTTTCAAGTGACTTCAGTGGCATGGATGAGTGTAGTTGATCAGATTTACTTCTGTACATAAGGCTGTCTGAAGCTTCATTTTTCAGGATAACAGAAGGTGAAAAATGAAATTAACTGAATAAATATCTGGAAAACAAGGAGAAAAGACTGAAATAGCTATAGCCCTTTATTTATATACAGATGCAACAATAAAACAGGAAATGTGTACTCAAGTATCAGTTCAGTTCAGTTCAGTTGCTCAGTCGTGTCCGACTCTTTGCAATCCTATGAATCGCAGCACACCAGGCCTCCCTGTCCATCACTAACTCCCGGAGTTCACCCAGACTCACGTCCATCGAGTCCGTGATGCCATCCAGCCATCTCATCCTCGGTCGTCCCCTTCTCCTCCTGCCCCCAACCCCTCCCAGCATCAAAGTCTTTTCCAATGAGTCAACTCTTCGCATGAGGTGGCCAAAGTACTGGAGTTTCAGCTTCAGCATCATTCCTTCCAAAGAAATCCCAGGGCTGATCTCCTTCAGAATGGACTGGTTGGATCTCCTTGCAGTCCAAGGGACTCTCAAGAGTCTTCTCCAACACCACAGTTCAAAACCATCAATTCTTCAGNCCTTCTCCTCCTGCCCCCAATCCCTCCCAACATCAGAGTCTTTTCCAATGAGTCAACTCTTCGCATGAGGTGGCCAAAGTACTGGAGTTTCAGCTTCAGCATCATTCCTTCCAAAGAAATTCCAGGGCTCATCTCCTTTAGAATCAGGTTGGATCTCCTTGCAGTCCAAGGGATTCTCAAAAGTCTTCTCCAACACCACAGTTCAAAAGCATCAAATCTTCGGTGCTCAGCTTTCTTCACAGTCCAACTCTCACATCCATACTTGACCACTGGAAAAACCATAGCCTTGACTAGACGGACCTTTGTTGGCAAAGTAATGTCTCTGCTTTTCAAAATGCTATCTAGGTTGGTCATAACTTTTCTTCCAAGGAGTAAGCGTCTTTTAATTTCATGGCTACAGTCACCATCTGCAGTGATTTGGAAGCCTCAAAAGATAAAGTCTGACATTGTTTCCACTGTTTCCCCATCTATTTCCCATGAATTGATGGGACCAGATGCCATAATCTTCATTTTCTGAATGTTGCGCTTTAAGCCAAATTTTTAAGTTCTTATCCCCTGCCATTTTCCTTTTTAAAATAAATTGATAACTTTGTTGTTGTTTACTCTCCAAGTTGTGTCTGATTCTTTTGCAACCCCATAAACTTTAGCCATCCAGGCTCCTTTGTCAATGTAATTTCCCAGACAAGAATACTGAAAAGTAAAAGTGAAAATTGCTCAGTTGTGTCCAACTCTTTTGTGACCCCATGGACTGTAGTCTGCCAGGTTCCTCTGTTCATGGAATTCCCCAGGCCAGAATACTGGAGTGGATAGATGTTCCCTTCTCCAGAGGATCGTCCCAACCCAGGGATCCTGCCTTGAAGGCAGATTCTCTACCACCCGAACCACCAGGGAAGCCCAAGAATACTGGAGTAAGTTGCCATTTCCTCTTCCAGAGAATCTTCCCCATTCAGGGGATCAAACCCACATCTCCCAAATTGGCAGGTGGATTCTTTACCACTGAACCACCAGTGAAACTAAAATGATGACTCTGTCCCTTTTAAAGGAGAAAAATTCTGGTAGACACCCATTGGTGATTTAAATTATGATCTTAATAATATTTCTTGTTTAATACAAAAGGTGTAACTTTTACTTTTATTTATTTATTTAAATTTATTTATTTTAATTGGAGGCTAACTAGTTTACAATATTGTATTGGTTTGCCATACATCAACATGAATCCACCACAGATATACACGTGTTCCCCATCCTGAACCCCCCTCCCTCCACATACCATCTCGCTGGGTCGTCTTAGTGCACCAGCCCCAAGCATCCAGTATCATGCATTGAACCTGGACTGGCGACTCATTTCTTATGTGATATTATACATGTTTCAACGNTCGATGGACGTGAATCTGAGTGAACTCCGGGAGTTGGTGATGGACAGGGAGGCCTGGCCTGCTGCGATTGATGGGGTCGCAAAGAGTCTGACACAACTGTGCGAAAGAACTGAACTGAAACTTTTCATGTCTTTAAAAAATTATCTTAACATCAGAAACAATAATTTGTGCCAGAAAACCTTATGTGTCATTAATTTTTACACTTTGCTTTTATGTTTATATCTATTTCAAGAAAAATTAACAGCACAATTCAATATTTTTAAAACCATTCATGATATGCTAACATTCACAGCATAATATTAAGTGTCTTTTGTCAACTTTGTCAGTTTCATATATTGCTCTATATTTATATAAATATCTTTTGAATTGTGCAACTAATGTTAACCTCTATAATTCTGATGGAGACATTAGGACATTTTTGTTTTCTTTCTTTATCTTCTACCGTGTTTCAGTTCAGTCCAACTCTGCCATCTGATGGACTGCAGCACACCATGCCTCTCTGTCCATCACCAACTCCTGGAGCTTGCTCAACCACATGTCCATTGAGTCAGTGATGCCATCCAACCATCTCATCCTCTGTCATCCCCTTCTCCTCCCGCCTTNAAGCTGAAACTCCAGTACTTTGGCCACCTCATGGGAAGAGTTGACTCACTGGAAAAGACTCTGATGCTGGGAGGGATTGGGGGCAGGAGGAGAAGGGGACGACCGAGGATGAGATGGCTGGATGGCATCACTGACTCGATGGACGTGAATCTGAGTGAACTCCGGGAGTTGATGATGGACAGGGAGGTCTGGCATGCTGGGATTCATGGGGTCGCAAAGAGTCGGACACGACTGAGATACTGAACTGAACTGATCAATAAGTGATAACTAATATTCTTGTTGAAATAAAGCAAATAATCAGAGTTTTATATTGGGTTCAGCAGAAATCAAAGATCTTACCTGCTATTAGCTTTACTAACAATTTCAAGAACATAAGCAATGTTCCCAAGGCACAGCTGAAGAATGGTGAGATCCTTGACTGTCAGTGCAGAGTTTTAACTCTTGTCTTTCCTTAAAGACATATCCTGGATCCAATTAACAGATGACATTTTTAATTAATGTACACAGTTACACTATTTACATAGAATAGAGCCTTTTTAGTCCTGAAATGTCTCTATTTTATGCTCACTTAGTAATAGTATATACAGAAAACTTTCCAGGGAACCATTACCCATAGATTCTAGGTTTGTTTACCATAAAATATTGTAGACAAATGAGAATTCCATAAAAAGGAATCTTTCTTTCAGTGAATAAAATTTCCTTTGTGGGCATAGCTTCCTACCATCCCACTAATAACGGAGAGAATATATGCAGATCTGTAGCATAATCCTTTTCTTGAAAATTATTAATAAAAATATAATTTACATTTTAGAATAAACATTTTCATGGTAAAATTGAATATTTTTGAAAGTAGAGGATCTTTTTTTTGTTGGTTGGTTGGTTTTGTTTGTTTGTTTTGGTTTTTCTCTTTAAGCTCTTGCTATTAATATTAGAATTATTATTTACAGATAAGTGCTCCAAGACAAAATTAAAATTATAGCATGAGAAGGCACTGAGACATCCAAAAATGGGAATTATAGTCCATTAATGACATTATAATACTAAATGCCTTAAAACTTAATCTGTAGCTTTCCTGGTGGCTCAGATGGTAAAGAATCTGTCTGCAATGCAGAAGACCTGGGTTTGATCCCTGAGTTGGGAAGAGCCCCGGGATAAGGGAGCAGCTACCTACCCCAGTATAATCCCATGGACAAAGGAACCTGGTGGGCTACAGTCCATAGGGTCACAAAGAGTCAGACACACCCATGTGACTGACACTAACACTAAACCTTAATCTAGATAGTGAATATGACAAGTGATTAAAAAATATGTTCTTTGAAATATCTGAAAGAATAGTCTGCTATTCCTGACTCTTTACCCTTAACCAGGATTTTCCACTGCACGTTCTCACAAAGACACCACTGCCTGAACCTCACGCACCAGATCACAAAGTTACTTAGATTTGTCTGAAGTCAATTCAGTCCACTCAAGATGAAAGAAGAAAAACAAATTCTCACATCTCAAATGCCAATTGTGGTAAGTAGTTTCCAGGATGGCTGCTAACAATTTTTTTTCTCTGGGCACATGCTGCTCCTCACATCAGTAGGTGGGGCTTAATTCCTACTTCAACTATGAGTCTTGGACGACTTGTGTGATTTACTTCCCTAGCTTCTAGCTTCTCCCTGAGCCTCCTGTGACACTCTTGGGATGCTCCCTAGGGGAGCCGAGAAACCATGCTCTGAGAAGTCCAAGGTACATGGATAGTTCATGTGAAGATCTTCCAGGTTACAGCCTGCATGAGTCTGTTCAGGCTCTTACAGCAAAATACCATACACTGGTTGGTTTAAACAGAGGAACCGTATTTTCTCACAGATCTGGAAGCTAGAAGTGCACATTCAGGGTGCTAGCATTGTCAGGTCTGGCAAAGGGCTTCCTGCTATGTCCTTACAAGATGGAGAAAAAGAAAGCTCCCTGATGCTCTTCTCATAAGGCACCAAATCTATCAGACCAGAGCCCACCTTTATGATTTTCTCTGACAGTAACTACTTCCAAAAGATCCATCTCCCAATACCATCAAGTTAGGTGTTAGGGCTTGGGCATATAACTTTTTGGGGACACAAACATTCATCCCATGACTTAGCCCTAAGTTACCTTCCAGTTTATAACCAGCACTTCTGCACCACCAGTTATATGAGTGAGCAATCTTCGATGCTGGGCCCAGTCAGACTTCAGAAGACTGTAGGTTAAGCTGCTGTCTTACTACAACCTCATAAGAAATTCAAAGTTTGGACCACTCAGTCAACAGCAGTCAACTCATGAATGATGTCATTTTCGGCCACTAAATTTTAAGCTAACTTGGTATGCTGCAAAAGCTAATCCAGACAGAAGTGAGCACCTAAGACCTAAATGCTGCTATATAAAAACTATAATGTTTAGCATAGTTTAGGATAAGGAAGAGAGTAGAGCTTTTGAGTATCTTAAGGAAACTCTTAGCAAAGAATGAAAGATAGTGAGATTTTGTAAATGGATCCTCAAGGAAAGGCAGTCCATATTATGTAATTGTTGAAAAAGTATGGCTAAACTGTTGCAAGGTTGGAAAAATAAAGACATACCTACTAACATGGTAGATTTAGTTAAGGAAATTATCAGGTGGAATGTAAAAAGTAACAAGTGGTTTCTTTTAGTCACGTATGATAAGGTATGGATATATAGAAATGTTTGAGAAGGAAATCGTCAAGATTCAAGCAGAACTTAAGAAAAATGTAATATAGTCAGGAACTGTTAGGTTAAAAAATAAAATTATTAATTATCTTTAAAAAAATCTCAATAAAAAAAGCACTGAAACTAAGAAATGACCCTGTTCTATACTTCTCCTATCCTGTTCAAACTATATTTCATGTTCCATTTCTTCAATCAGTAATTTGCCAGTACTTTAAACTTCTGTGCACTTCTGCCAGGCAAAGATGAAGAAAATTGATCATCTCTGATGAGGTATTTATAATTAGAAGGGAAAATAGATCTTGAAAAAATAACTGGAATTGTAATAAGTGCTAATTTAGAGCAGTAGTTACCTAGGCAGCTCTGCACAGTCCAAAAAATGTTTGGACTTGACCATCTCCTTGGAGATAACCTCTAAGCTCTTCGATGTCCTGCTGATGTGTGTTTTTGTTTATCTGGGGTTTTGGCCATACCAGATGGCTTATCTTAATAATGTGATTTATAGTGGGGGCCTTGGGCCACACGGTATAATTTGTCCACTGAAGAAGCTTAAGACTGAGACACAAAGCTCAGCCATGGGGATTCTCTTGGCCTACATGACCAATACTTATCAAATCCCTGGATACCAAGGCTCTAAAGAGCTTTTCTGTCTGGTAACACTTCACAAATGTTTTCACATATTGTTGTTGAGAGAATGAAGTGTTGTCTGTAGGACTTCACTTGGAGAAAAAATCTGAAATGGTGGCTGTTTTTGTCTAGATTCTGTCTTAATGCTTCTTGCCTTTACTGATTTCAATCTTTATCCTTTCACAGTAGTAAACCATACCATCATATATCCATCAATATAACAGCTTTTATGAGTTCTTCTAGAGAAATACTGACCTAAAGGTGGTCTTGGAGTTAGAGATGCCATAGACATGAAATAGACTGAGATATTAATGATGAGTCATTTACCTAAATGAAGAAGAAAGAAAGCTTATTGTGTCTCAAAGTAGTATGTGCTTTACTTATAGTTTTGAGCGTATGAATGAGCATATGAATGCGTTAATGTAAACATGCTGAATCTTAAGAATAGGAAACAAAGTTAAAAAAAAATAAATTGGGAAATTTAAAACAGCACAACTAGCTTATTGATATTGGTATAAAAATATATTTGACAAAATAAGTGTATCATTAGAAATGGATAATTAATATTTATGACCAGCAAAAAAACATAACTCTAGTGTACATATGACTAGATTTGGAGTCAGTTATTCAACCTAGATTTGAATAACTTAATAGTCAAATATTGCTTAAAAATAGTGGGTAAATTTTTCTGGACCTTAGTTTCTTTATTCATGCAATGAAAATAATGATAATTCTTCTACCTTTGTCACAAAGTTTTCATGAATGCAAAAATATAAAGAGGAATACATTGAAAGTTACAGTATATGATTCTATGATTTGTCCATCATTACCATGGCTTATAAATTCCTTTTCTTTCTTCTAATTATTTGACCAGTACAACCACTATTCTACTATTACTATTAACTATAAAACTTAAAATGCCTAAGACATTGAGATAGTTGCTTGAGCAAAACGACTTTGAAAAGATAATCAATCCCCAGTTTATTCTTTCAAAATGATATTAGGAAACTGATATTCATTGGAGAAGTTAATAGTTATATTTCTTGAACATAATGTATATCCCTCATTTTTTTTCTTTGAGAAGAAGAGCTATTTCATGCTAAGTGGTCTTAAATAGATATATTTTTTATGTTAGACACAACACAGAAAATATCACGAATAAAATGCTTTGGTCAAATCTGCTTTCTTCAGGAGGAAAGTGCATCTAAAGACAAGCTAATAAGGTACTTTATGGTCTGTTGTAAGAAGTTGTGGAAAAAAGAGAGAAGAGTCATATGGAATAAGAATTATTCAAGGAGTTATGGAAAATAGGGACTGTCCATAAGAAAAAAACAATTCACCTCAATGCTCCTTACACTTTGCTTGAGGATTTTATGCAAATTTAATTTATTCATTGAGTTCTGGTTCTAAATACTCCAATGGAATCAAGACTGCTCCTCTTAAGGGGCAGGAAAAATGCCATAGGGTTTTTAAATAAAAATTCATGTTAATAAGTCAAAGCGCAAAGGCTTGTCTGCTGAAACAGGAAGATTAATTCTGCATGCATTTCTGTCCCTCACCTTTTGTTTTGTTTTGTTTTCACATTAACACAAAATGTGTTTTGTTGACTCATGGTGTGCCATATTAGTTAAATTAAACATCAAACATCTGTCTAACTTTACGATTCCAACATGAGTATGTTGGCAGTCTCAGTAAAACCTGAGCTGTTAAAGGCCCTCAATCAGTCAAAAGAATAGAGCTGCTGTAATGACAAACTCAGCAAGCAATTATATCAAAGGATTTAAAATCTATTTTAGTAATGCCTTCTGGATAATTACATTGATTTCAGCAGTCCCTTTGCAGATTTCCTAATATTGAAAAGCAGGGTCCTGTGTGGCTTCACATTTAGAAAAACACCATTCACTATTTCTTTTTATGTGAACATAGTTCAGTTCTCTTGAATATATCTACACAGCTATTTCTGATATAACATCCATAAGTTAATAGACTTTTATTCATAAAGCTGAAATTCATGCTTTGTACACAATATTTTGTTGTTGTTCTCTTCCATCACACCAATTTTGCCAGAGTGGGAGAAATACTGAGAAGACCTTACTATCTTTTACATTCATGTTTGTCTCCTACTCTAAATCAAGCATTATAAATAAATAGATCCATCAATCAAGCCATATTTCTCTTTATACTTTAATGTTCACTCTGTTTCCTTACCTTTTAATATGCATAAATGAAATGGTTGCAGATGAGAATGTTTCAAGTAGAAATTTTCTTAGACTTCCTTTCTTCCCTTTTTCCCCTCTCTTCCTCTCTCCCTTCCTCTCTCCTTCACAGCCTTCCTTCTACCCTTCCCCTTCTCTCACTTTCTCTCTCCTCTCTTTTTCTTTCAAGGGTTTGGTTAGGGGAGAGATTTGTTCAGGGACTTTCATGAACTATCCACAGATTGTCTAAGTGGTTTTTAATGATGGCCAAGTCTTTTATTTTACGTTTTAAGCAATTGCTCTGGTGAAGGAATGTGTGTGTGTGCTTAGTCAGTCAGTTGTGTCTAACTCTTTGCAATCCCTTGGACTGTAGCCCACCAGGCTCCTCTGTCCATGAGGTTTCTTCAGGCAAGAATACTGGAGTGGGTTGCCATGCCCTCTTCCAGAGGATCTTCCCAACCCAGGGATCGAACTCAGGTCTTCCACTTTGCAGACAGATTCTTTGCCATCTGAGTCACATGGGAAGCCCAAGAATACTGGAGTGCGTAGCCTATTACTTCTCCAGGGGAACTTTCAGGCCCAGGAATTGAACTAGGATCTCTTGCATTGCAGGTGGATTCTTTACTAGCTGAGCTACCAGGAAAGCCTTGTGAAGGACTATCTAGATGTAAATATTGGAGTGGGTTGCCATGTCTTCCTCCAGAGGGTCTTCCCAACCCAGGGATCAAACCTGTGTCTCTTATATCTCTTGCATTGGCAGGCAGGATCTTTACCATTAGCGCCAATTGGGAAGCCCAAATTTAAGCATTAAGTAAGTTAATGCTTAAATTTGGGTGCTTTAAAGTAGCTATCTAGTTAGTCAAAATCATATTGCAACTCTCTACTTTAAAATAAAGTGAAAGTAAAAGTCACTCAGTTTTGTTTGACTCTTTGCACCCCCATGGACTATAGTCCATGGAATTCTCCAGGCCAGAATGCTGGACTGGGTAGCCTTCCCCTTCTCCAGGGGTTCTTCTCAACCCAGAGATTGAACCCAAGTCTCCCACATTGCAAGCTGATTCTTTACCAGCTGAGCCACAAGGGAAGCCCAAGAATACTGGAGTGGGTAGCCTATCCCTTCTCCAGGGGATCTTCCTGACCCAGGAATCCAACCGGGGTCTCCTGCATTGCATGCGGGTTCTTTAACAACTGAGCTATCAGGGAGGCCCCACGTTAAAATAAGTAAAAGTACAAGTCGAATTCTACTAGAGAACTACATACTTTTCATGTCATATAAATAGATGATACATGAGATAACTTAATTCTTTATTATTTATTTACTTGTTCTTTGACTTTATTACCTGCTCTGTACCAGAATCTGCAGTTACTAATATATAATAGTGGAATAAACCTGGTATTGCTAAATCTCCTTGCATTATACTATGAATACATTAGTGCTCTTTCCATTTGAGACAAAGTAAATACTCTTTTGGCACAATGTTTAATCAGCTGCCTAGCTTGTCTCTCCCAGCTTTATTCTCAGACAGCTTGAAACTGTTCTCAAAAATGCTGTTTCTACTTCTCACCTCCAGTCCTTCTTTTACCTTGACCTCAGCTTCTAGGAGTAAAATGATTAAAACCACTTAATCACCCTTAATTAATTACCCTTAATCTCCATATATCCCTAATCCCGATGGAAAAATAAAGTCCATCTGCACCTATTTGAGTATACTGGGGCATTTTGGGGATATAAGCATGTTACAACCTTTATTACTCTTTTATCCAGCACATTAATAAGCAAGTCATCATTCTGTCCAGCTCAATAAAAGGAAGGAATGCTTAGTTTTAACTGATGGAATTTGAGCTGGAAGAAAGGAAATAAAAGTAAGAAAGGAGGGTAATGTGACCTTGTGAGTGGAGTTCTTTGGGCTCATTCGGTGTATAGTTGTAGCTACATCTGAACATACATTAGGAAATGAAGTGTTAGATGCTTGTAAGAGCCAAAGTGAGTTTTGCCAGTTGGGAAGAACTGGACATAGAGAAGTGGTAAGAGCCTTGGGGCTCTACAACTTTAATCACTCCTCTGAACCATGGGTCTCTGAGAGTGATGATTTTTCTAGCTGGAGACTCTATAATTTTCTGGGAGGAGGCCAGCAAAGGAAAGTGACCACATAGGGATGCCTCTTGGAGTTCTGGACTTAGCTTCCTGACAAAGCTTAGCTATTACCTTGCTTCTAGTATCTTGTTAAAACTGAATTCCTGAACCATGGGGATCTTGTAACTCTCTGATCTGACTATACATTGTGGGGGTGGGGAGGGTGTCATCTCAATGACTAACAAGCTGGGAAGAGTCTAAAAAGTCTTGGTTGTCAAGTGGCAATGACATTTTCCTGAAGATAGCTGACCTGACCTGAGATACATCTCAATTTTACTTAAAAAGTGGCAGTTGCCCCTTTAGGGGAAACTTAATCCCCCATTTTGTTTTCTGAAACAAAGCTGCTGTCTCAGATTCAAAGAAATTCGACTGAATGTCTGGGCCTGATTCACTGATGGTTTAGCTAAGCTGGAAGTTAAGGGTTTGGATTTGATCCTTTGGATTGGGCAGTATTCAACAATAGTGCCAATTTTAAAACTAAAAACGATCATGGTTATTCTACTTATTGGGAAATACTGATAGTTATTTTCAAAGTTCTGGCCGAGTCATCTTCTAATATATGTTGTTATGTTTTTACTTGTTCTAGCTGTTTTGTTTGCCTCTTGGAAAACTATAGACTAGTAGATAAAACATATCTGTTTGGGGATCGGGTACTGAGGAAACAAGTAACAACTGCTGATTAATTGAATCATTCATGAAAATGTCCATGGTAAGGGTTTGTTTTCTGATGAAACTGACTGGAGTCAACTTGCCATTTAGGTTTGCATCACCCAGATTGTCACTAATGCTACCTAGATCCATTGTTATGCTGGATATGGCAATAAATCTGCAATCTTAATAGAAAGGGCACAAAAAAGGCCCCATGTTCCTAATGTAGAGGCTACTGCTGAATGCATACATGTGACTCCACTGACATGACCTGTTAGTCTTTAGCTTAGGGAGCCCATAATGCACAGGACATTGTCCCTGCTCATTCCTCACAGTTTGACTACCTGGATTTTTGACCTCCCTCTTGGTTATCAGTAGTTTCTCTCCATTGTTTTGATGTTTTATTTGTTTGTTTGTTTTAACAGCTTACAGTTTGAGCCAACTGACTTTCATACCATTATGACCTTTAAAACGAATTTGTGTCATGTTTCCAGACTTCTGAACCATCTGCAATCTAGAAAAAAATTTACCATAGACTTTCAGTACTCTCTATCATCTGATAATTGTTAGTTTTTGGAATGTCCTCCTTAAAAAGTGACTCAAAAATATTTATAACTCCACTTCCTTCTTAATAAGTCAGTTTAGTCACTTAATGTGACTATCCTAAAAACAGACATTAACTTCTTTCAGCTACTTTCTGGCAATGATCAGAATAAAAGGGTAGAGCTATAAGGACCTATTTTGAGAGTCTGCAAATTCTCTGTGACAATTCCTGGGTATGATGCTTCTCTTAACAGCAACTTCTTCTAATAGCAACTTCATAGCTGCCTGGTTGGTACAACTTCTGGGTAGAAGCTTGGTTACAGGAAGATCTAACGAATTTAAACTTGATTCTGATTCAGCTGCAAAGATTCTTTTGTTAGACAGGCGTGTCACTTGGCCGTCTGGCTGAATATATTACTTGTCAATTCCTTCTATAGTGAACCATATGAGCCAAAATGAGGGACATAATGGGTTTCCGTATGCCTCCTAAACATGGTCATCTTTCTTAAAACATATCTAATGGAAAGATCTGGGTTTGAGCAAGAGATAATTGGGAAAAAGTTAAATTTATAGGTACCAGAATCCTAGTATACTACTGTACACCTGAGTCCACACTGGAAGCACTATCAATCTGAGTTCAATGACTGCTCTAGATTCTTCTTGAAGAGGCCCAGCAATTTTACAATAGTTTCTTTAGAAGGGTGACATGTACATCCTTAGGATATACTTGCTCTATGGGGCCTGAGAGACAAGTGTTAACCTGCCTTCCTCCCCAAAAAACAATTACTGGCATCTCAGGAGTAACCAAAAGAGATATTCAAGTGATGAAGGAATTGATCCAGCAGATCATGCAGCTATAAGATGACCATAGAGATCTCTTCAAAATGAGGGTACCTTTGGTTACTCAGAGGAACTTCCTATAGATAGGGACAATGAATTGTTCTTCCTGTGCACTCTGTGGGTCATTTTCCATTAAGTGAGAGCTATCTAATTAGAAAAGTGATTTGAGCATGTGAAATAAAAGAAACAAAAGGGATGCATTATTTGAGAAACAGAAGATAAAAAAAAGTGTTAATAAATAAACCAAAGATCTGGTTGGAAAAAGCAATGACCTAAATAATATCTGTAATGTTAATATCTACAAGGATGATGCTATGAGGGTGCCATGGGGATGAGTGAGAGGACACAATAACTAGAAACTGAGTCTTGGTATAGTCATAGCTAACACTGATCAGATGCAGAAGAATAAGATTGTTAGTGTATGGATCCTAAAATATGTCCTGAGCAGAGATAGGGTTTGTCAGTCATTTGAAAGAGAGCTGACATTTTGATTATGAGATAGGTTGGATTCTCCCATACTTTGTGAAGATTGGGAGATAACATGTGACATTACTATTTTGTTGCTGTTGCTTTGTTTGTGTCACTTTGTAATGTGACACAAAAGAGTTCCATGTGCTGGGGGAAACTTTATCAATATTGTGATTTACACTATATAAACATATATAAGCTATTTCTGGAAACAAATAAAAGGAGACTTTGGCAAAAGATGTTTTCACAAGAAAGCATTTCTATTTTGACTGATCATAGAAATACTTTTGTCTTTGATTTGTGTAACATTATTTAGGTGACTAGTTATCACACTGAATAGCATTAAATTGACCTGTATTTAACTTTCATTCTTTTATTTTTATTTCTTAAATTTTTATTTTTACTTTATTTTACTTTACAATACTGTATTGGTTTTGCCATACATTGACATGAATCCACCACGGGTGTATACAAGCTCCCAATCCTGAACTCCCCTCCCACCTCCCATCCCATATCGTCTCTCTGGATCATCAGTGACAGAAGAGAAAGCAAGAGGAATAGAGATTTGTGGAAAGCAAGTCTAGCCTAAGCTTATATTGAGATTCATAATAAATTTGAGATGATCAAAAATTAAATAGTCTGTTATTAAAAAAGTAAAAGAAATTAATTTTTAAGCTATGTTAAAATAACTCTTTATCCTTAACTTCAACTCATTGCAGACTAGTGTAATAATGTCAAATACTGGTAACAGTAAACAAATATAACAAAGACAGTCTTCCTCTTTTGTCTGTCCTATGACCTCCCAGAATAGGAAGAGTAGAACTCATCAACCACACTGAATACACAATTAAGAACTCATAGGAAAAGCATTGATGCAAAAGGATTGTGGTAGCTAAAACTGAACCTCTGAAAGTAGACTAGTTAATAGAAAGCTAACTGCTGACACAGTTTCAATTAGTGTATATTGTAGATTGCATAATGCTATTTCAAGCATGGACTATAAAAATTAGTGAGCTGAAAATAATGAAAGATAATTTGAATTATGGTAACATCACTATTTCCCATCTAATATTTATACCACATTTGCAATTTTATATTCATCCTTATTATTGTCAAATGGCCACAGCAAGAACAGAAACAGGCTTCATTGTTTTCCTGTAATGCACCTTCCCTGCCAGTTGGAAAAAGAAAGTTCCATTTCAGTGATGAAATTAGAATTCCAAACTTTTACTGAAGAGAGAAATACTCATTCTATGAGTTAATAATTTTATGACTCTCAGAAGAATAGTAGAGTTTCATCTATTATTCATTTGAATTATTTTTCTGAATAGCACAAGGGAGTTACGAATGGTGTTCTCAAACACAGATAAGAGAACTCACACTACAAAGATTGCATTCCCATTTGTTAATGGATATGGCCAAAGATAATGCTTATTCATGTCTGTATTATTGACTAAAATGTGATGCCAAACAAAAATATTATGGTTTGGATATTTGCATATTTTACATATTGTTTTCAATAATAGCTATAAAATAATAATATGTCATTGAAAATATACACTTACAAGGCTAAAGAATATGAATGGAATTTGGTCAGTCACTCAGTCTTGTCAGACTCTTTGTGACTCCATGGACAGTAGCCTGCCAGGCTTCTCTGTCCATGGAATTTTCCAGGCAGAAAAATTGGAGTGGATTGCCATTTCCTAACTCAGTGGATTTTTCTGACTGAACCCATGTCTCTGGTACCTCCTCCATTGGCAGATGGATTCTTTACTACTATGCCACCTGGGAAGACCATGGATGGAATGCACATGCTCTTATCAATATTTTAGTTGTTCTTCTCTTGCTTCTGCAAATAATTTGCCCCAATAGCTTATTTTATTTTGTTATTATTGTATGCATGTTTTGGGAGAAGGCAATGGCAACCCACTCCAGTACTCTTGCCTGGCAAACCCCATGGATGGAGGAGCCTGGTAGGCTGCAGTCCATGGGGTCACTACGAGTCAGACACTACTGAGCGACTTCACTTTCACTTTCCACTTTCATGCATTGGAGAAGGAAATGGCAAGCCACTCCAATGTTCTTGCCTAGAGAATCCCAGGGACAGGGGAGCATGGTGGGCTGCCGTCTATGGGGTCGCACAGAGTCAGACATCACTGAAGTGACTTGGCATGCGTATTTTATTTCTTTCCCATCACTATATAGTAGAGCAATTGTTTTCCTATCATTGCATTTTGTTCTATACTTCTCAATATTGTACCACTATAATCTTTTTGAAAATATGAAAAAAGAAAAGTATAAACAACATTGTAAATCATTCAACTAATACTTCAATTTTTAAAAAAGCATAAAGAAGGCAATGTTTTCCAACTTTTTATTCTGAAATGTTTCATGTCAATTCTCCATGGCAAAAGGTATGTGTGTTTTCAACATTTTAATGTGAACAAATGTGAACATTCATAAAAGTTTAAAGAATTTTACAGTGAACAAACATCCACATGTCCATCACCTAGATTGTACATTAATAATTTATTATGCTTGTTTTTTTCACNTATGTGTGTTTTCAACATTTTAATGTGAACAAATGTGAACATTCATAAAAGTTTAAAGAATTTTACAGTGAACAAACATCCACATGTCCATCACCTAGATTGTACATTAATAATTTATTATGCTTGTTTTTTTCACAAAAACAAAACAATAAAATAATAATAATAATAATAAAAAGAGATTTCTTCCACTGTTACCACTTTCAGGGTCTAAAACAATACACAATACACAACCTCCACTTATAAAACATAAAAGTTATAAAAAGATAAATGCACATATTATAGGATACCCATAAAGGGACTAGATGCACTTATTAAATAACTGCTTAGCATAATGCTTTCAAGATGAAACCATACTGTTGCAAATAACAGGATGTCCCATTTTTCTTATGGCTGAGTAATATTTCACAACACACACACATATATGTTATGAAATATTAGCCATATAGAATATGGAATATTATATATATATATATTTGATCCTTTTATCTAATGACTGCTTATGTCATATCTTGGCTGTTGCAAATAATGATAGAATACACATGGGAATCCAGCTATCTTTTTAAGACTCTGTTTTCACTTCTTGTGGATATATATCCAGAAGTGGAACTGTTGTATCATACAGACATTAAGTTAAGTGAGATAAGCCAGACAGTGAACAACAAATACAGGTCCTTTAAACTGTAAAGAAATTTGAAGGAGGAAATTACAAGTCCAAGAGGACAAGACAGAAGGCTCCTGAATGTAACTTCTACCAAGGACATACCATATCTGTAACTACACATGAAGCGATTCCAGAAACCAGCTGGGGGAATCCTACAAAAACAACTGAGGAAATCTTGGGCAAGCAAGAAAATGTCCACACAGAAACAATTTTTGGCACATGCTGAACTACTGGAAGCCATTAAGAGCAAAAAAGACACCCTGGATAGTCACAAAGTTTTGAGAAACAGCCAAGAGTTCAGCTGGATTACAGTTATAAGGCTCACTTTACCTCCTACATGAAACAGTCTATCAAGGCTGGGAGAGATGGCTCTTTTATCTAAGGCACACAAATCAGTAAAGGGACTCAGAGAAATAAAACAGAGTTATATATTCTAAAGAAAAGAGCTGACAAAACTCAAAAACAGACCTTAAAAAAACAAAGATCAGTGATTTACCTAGCAGAGAGTTCAATATTATGGTCATGAAGAGGTTCAGCAAAGTCAGGACAACAATGACTGAACAAGGCAAACATTTCAACCAAGAGATAAAAATGAAAAGAAAGTACCAAACATAAATCACAGGGATGAAGAATAAAATAGCTGAGTTGAAAAATGCAATAGCAGACCAGATGAAATGGGAGAAAGGATCAGTGAACTCAAAGACATGGCTGTGAAATTTCATCCAATAAGAGGAGCAAAAAGAAAACCTTCAGGCCTTCCCTGTGCAACTGCATCTCAAAGAGGATCTGTCTCTCCACTACTGATAGATTCCTCTTGCTTCTCGGTATTGCTAGTCTGGTGATGGTGGGGCTTTTCTATTGTCCTTATCTAGAGTCAGGTCTATACTGGCCTTGTGTACCTGTGACTGGAAGGCAGAGCTTTCTCAGCAACACTTCGTCTCCTCCAGCAGCAGGGTACGTCCAGTTGCTTGGGCTCAGGCTAGGTCTCTCCCATCTGTGAGGGTGGGACATTCTTCCTCTTCTCCAACCACAATGGATATTTGTCTGTGCTGTGGACTGATGGGTTTTGTACTCATTCTACCAAGGGTTAATGCTCTTACTCATTAGGAGAGACAGATTCAAGCATCCTAGAACTCTAGGGCAGATTCCTTGAAGGAATTAACACCTTACCTGAGTCTATAAAGAGTTAAAAAATATTTATAAAAATATGAAAAAAAAGTGGGAAGAGCATTTCAGACAGAGGAAGCATTACGAGCAAAGACAGAGAGGCACTGACCAGAGGAGCTTTAGTAGTAACAAACACCAAGCATTTATTTTTCTTTGGAGCAAAAAGAAAGAAAGAAAGAAAGAAAGAAAATAATACACAGCAGAAAGAAATTCTAGGAGAAAGCTAAAGAAACAAAGACAGGCAGAGGGAGTGAGAGGGAGGGAAATGACCTAGGGGAAGGCCTTGTGCACTAGCTAAGGAAACAGGAGCTTTATTTGGTTGGCAATATATAAGCTGAAAAGTGGAAGGGAGAGACCCTATTTTAGGTAGGCTGACCTGGTCGTGGTGAAGTGAAAGATTCAAGAAGTGCAAAATCAGAGTCACACATGAGTTAGGCAGGGGACCACTGTACAATTTGAGAGAGAGTTGAGGAAAGTCTGAAGCGCCATTGTGGCAGAGCAAATTGAAATTAGACATAGATTTAAAAAACTTTAGAAGGTAAAATAGATCAGTCTTGGAGACTGTCTAGTCTAGAGAAACATAAAGAGAAACAAAAGATATGCCTTTTATGTGTTTTCTTGGACTGAGCGCTACTGACAAGCTGGTGGCAGAGGGCTGTGCTGTGAGGCTGGCAGGTTTGAAGTCCCTATGGAACATGGAGAAAGGCTGGGGCCACTGAGAAAGCAACTGGATGAACGGATTTGAAACTTCATGAAAAAGCAAGCTTTAAAATGACTAACTGATGAATTATGGAATGAGGTTTGTGACATTGTATGGGAGACAGGGATCAAGACCATCCCCATCCAAAAGAAATGCAAAAAAGCAAAATGGCTGTTTGGGGAGGCCTTACAAATAGCTGTGAAAAGAAGAGCGGCGAAAAGCAAAGGAAAAAAGGAAAGATATAACCAACTGAATGCAGAGTTCTAAAGAAGAGCAAGAAGAGATAAGAAAGCCTTCATCATGTCCATCAACAGATGAATGGATAAGCAAGCTGTGGCATATATACACAATGGAGTACTACTCTGCCATTAAAAAGAATAAATTTGAATCGGTTCTAATGAGATGGATGAAACTGGAGCTTATTATACAGAGTGAAGTAAGCCAGAAAGAAAAACACCAATACAGCATANTATGATAATGTAAGTTTCCATGTTACTCTTTCCATACATCTCACCCTCTCCCCATGTCCGTAAGTCTATTCTCTATGTCTGTTTCTCTGTTGCTGCCCTGCAAAGAAGTTCTTCAGTACCATTTGTCTAGATTCTGTATATATGGGTTAGAACACAGTATTTATTTTTCTCTTTCTGACAGTTCACTATGTATAATAGGTTCTAGGTTCATCTACCTCATCAGAAATGACTCAAATGTTTTCCTTTTTATGGCTGAGCAATATTTCATTGTGTATATGTACCACAACTTCTTTATCCATTAATCTGCTGATGATCATCTAGGTTGCTTCTATGTTTTAGCTATTGTAAATAATGCTGCAATACACAGTGGGATACATGTGTCTTTCTCAATTTTGGTTTCCTCAGGGTATATGCCTAGGAGTAGGATTGCTGAGTGATATGGTGGTTTTACTCCTAGCTTTTTAAGTACTCTCCATACCGTCTTCCATAGTGGCTGTATCAATTTACATGCTCACCAGCAGTGCAAGAGTGCTCCTTTTTCTCCACATCCTCTCCAGCATTTATTGTTTATAGACTTTTTGACGAGGGCCATTCTGATTGGTGTTAGGTGATATCTCATTGTAGTTTTGATTTGCATTTCTCTAATGATGAGCAATGTTGAGCATCTTTTCATGTGTTTGTTAGCCATCTACATGTCTTCTTTAGAGAAATGTCTGTTTATGTCTTTTTCCCACTTTTTGATTGGGTTGTTTGTTTTGCTGGTATTGAGTTGTATGAGCTTCTTGTATATTTTGGAAATTAATCCTTTGTCAGTTGTTTAATTTGCTATTATTTTCTCTCATTCTGAGCATTGTCTTTTCACCTTGCTTATAGTTTCCTTTGCTGTGCAAAAGCTTTCAAGTTTAATCAGATCCCACTCATTTACTTTTGTTTTTATTTCTGTTACTTTAGGAGGTGGGCCATATAGTTTTTTGGTTCTTAATTTATTTAAGAAATAACGGTTTTTCCAATTTAACAACAGCAGCAGTGTATTAAATTCTGCATGCCTATGTGCATATCTTATGTACATATATGGTTATGTGTGCTTATATAGAGGTGGAATGAATGAAAACGGTGAAACAGATATGAAGGAAGAATTAGGGCTATTTTGTAATTATAAGGTACTCACAGTATATATAAAGTGGTATAGTGTTATCTGAAAGTGGACTTGGATTAGCTGTAAATGAATATATTGCAAACTCTAGGGTAACCACTTAAAAGAAAATGAGAAAGGGGGAACTAATATGATAAGAAAGTAGATAAAATTGAATCATTTAAAGTGTTTACTTGAAACTACAAAAAGCAGAGAAAGAATATTTTTAAAAGAACAAAGAACAAGGCAAAAATTATAAAACATTTACAAATATGTTGGATATTAATCCAACTATATCAATAATCACTTTGAATTCCACTGGTCTACGTGGAAGGAATGATGCTAAAGCTGAAACTCCAGTATTTTGGCCACCTCATGCGAAGAGTTGACTCATTGGAAAAGACTCTGATGCTGGGAGGGACTGGGGGCAGGAGGAGAAGGGGACGACCGAGGATGAGATGGCTGGATGGCATCACGGACTTGATGGATGTGAGACTGAGTGAACTCAGAGAGATGGTAATGAACAGGGAGGCCTGGCGTGCTGCAGTTCATGGGGTTGCAAAGAGTCGGACACGACTGAGCGACTGAACTGAACTGAAATGCACCAATTAAAGTGATTGTCAGAGTAGATCAAAATGTGAGAGTCAACTATATGTTGTCTAAAAGAAACCCACTCTAAGTATAAAGGCAGATATATTAAATGTAAACAAATGTAGGAAAATAAGCCATGTTAATGTTCATCGAAAGAAAGTGAAAATGCTAGTCAGTCATGTCTGGTCTCTTTGCGACCCCATGGACTGTAGCCCACCAGGCTCCTCTGTCCATGGTTCTCCAGGGGATCTTCCTGACCCAGGGACTGAACACGGGTCTCCTGCATTTCATGCAGATCCTTCACTGTCTGAGGCATCGGGGAAGCCCAATTTCAGACAGAGTGGATTTTCAAAGCAAGAAAAGTTATCAGGGATAAACCGGAACATTATTTAATGATAAAGGTGTCAATCCTTCAAGACGACATAACAATCCTTAATGTGTGTGTGCCCAACAATACATAAAAATATTTGGGGTAAAACCTGATGGAAGTGCAAAGAGAAACAGATAAATCCACTATGATAGTTGGACACTTCCACAGTCATCCATCAGAAATGGACAAATCTAGCAGGAAATAAAATCAGTCAGAACAAGGCTGAACTCAACAGCACCATCAATAAACTGAACATAATTGACATCTATAGAAAAATGTATCCAACAACAGCATATTGCACATTCTTCTTTACATTCACTTGGGGCATTCATGAAGACTGACCACATTATGCCTACAAAATACACCTTAACAAATTTAATAGCATAGGAAACATATAATCTATACTCTCACCACATGGAATTAAGCTAGAACTCAGTAACAGAAGGGCAGCTGGAAAATCCCCAAATATTTGGATATCAAACAACTCAGTTCAAAATAACATATGAAACAAAGATGAAATCTCAGAATAAATTAAAACCTTTTTTGAACCAAATAGAAATAAAAATTCAACTTATCAAAAGTTGTGTGATACAATAAAGCAATGCTTAGAAGTGAAATTTTATAGCATTATATGTATATATTAGAAAAAAAGAAGAAAGATATAAAATCAGTAATCTAACCATCCGCTTTGGAAAGCTAGAGAGAAGAAAAATTAAATGTAAAGTAAGAAGAAGAAAGGCAATAATAAAAATTAGAGTAGAATCAATAAAACTGAAAATAGAAAATCAATAAAAAAGATGGTTATTTGAAAGTTTATGAATAAGATAACTAAGAAAAAAAAGGATGCAAATTACTAATGTTAGAAATAGGAAAGGGGACTGTATCATAGACATTAAAGGGAAAATAAAGGAGTGCTGTGAACAACTCTATGCCCACAACTTTGATAACCTAGATTAAATGGATCAATTTCTTGAAAGACACCATTTTCCAAACTCTTAAGGAAGTAACAGATATATAATAGGACTGCATTTATTAAAGAAATGAAATCAATAATTAATAACCTTCAAAACCAGAAAGTACCAGTCCCAGGCATGTTCACTAATGAATTCTGCCAAACATTTAAGGAAGAATTTGTACTAATATTCTACAATCACTTTCAGGTCAAAGAAGTAGATGTAATACTTCTTATCTCAGGCTATAAGACTAGCATTACCCTAACATGAAAGCCAACAAGATAGAACAGGAAAAGAAAGCTACAGACAAATATCTTTCATGAATATAGATGCAGAAATCCTCAATCAAATATTAGCAAATCGAATCCAACCAGATATAAAAAGAATTATACACCATGACCAAGTGGAATTTATTCAAGGTAGGCAGGGCTGCTTCAAACATTCAAAAATCAAATAATGTAATCTATCATATGAACAGACTAAAAAAGGAAACTCATATGAAAAGAAAAATCACATACTAGGAGAATATATTTGCAAAAGACCTATCTGATTAAAAAAAAAGAAAACCTGTTATCCAAAATATACAAGGAACTTATAAAATTCAACAATAAAAAAACTAACAACCCAATCAAGTGTGCTAAAAGCTTTATAACCCAATATCTCACCAAAGAAGGTATGCACGTGGCAAATGAGCATGTGAAAAAGGATATTCCACCTGTGTCATCAGGAAAATGCAAATTTAAACAACAATGAGGTACCACTACACACTTAGAATGACCAAAATCCAGAACATTGAGAACACCAATTGTCAGTTACGATGTGGAGCAACAGACATCCTAACTTATTGCTAGTGGGAATGAAAAATAGTACATCCACTTTGCAAGACAATATGGTGGTTTCTTATAAAATTAAACATACTCTTACCATATGATCCAGCAGTCAAGTTCCCTGGTATTTACCAAGGGGAGCTGAAAACATATGTCCAACAAAAACCTGCACATGGATGTTTATAGCAGCTTTATTCGTAATCCAAAACTCAGTAGCATCCAAGATGTCCTTTTTTTTTCTTTTTAGATGAATGAATAAATAAACTATAGTACAAGCAGAAAGTTAGATATTATTCAGTGCTAAAAAGATGAACTATCAAGCCATGAAATGACAAGGAGGAAACATATGCATATTACTAAGCAAAAAAAAAGGCAATTGAAAAGGCAGCATACTGTATGGTTCCAACTATAGGACATTCTGAAAAAGGCAAATCTATGAAGAGACTGAAAAGATCAGCAGTTGCCAGGGCGACGGAGGAATGAATAGGTAAAGCACAGAGGTTATTTAGGGCAGTGAAACTGCTCTGTATGGTACTATTATAGTTAGGCATATCATTATGAATTTGTCTGAACCCGTAGAATACGTAACCTTGAGAATGAACCTGAAGTAGACTGTAGACATAGGGTGATCGTATGGCAGTGTTGGTTTATCACTTTTAACAAATGTACCGCTTTGGTGTGGTATGGTATGTTGATAATGCGAGAACCTGTGCATGCCCGGGGAGCTGGGATTATGTGTGAAATCTCTGCACTTCTCACTCAATTTTGATACGAACTTAACACTACTTTAAAAAATAGTCTATTGAAGAGAAAAATTCTTCTAGAATAACTCTTAATACCAAAATCAGTTTTTGTCAGGATTTGCGAGAGAAACAGAATGAATATCATATAGATACACACATTTAGGTAGGTAGATAGATAGATAATTTATTTCAGGAAATTGGCTCACATGATATTGGATGTTGAGCACTCCCACAATCTGCCATCTGCAAACTGGAGACCCAGGCAAGCAGGTGTTGTAGTTCCTCTCCCAATCCAAAGGCCTGAGGATCTGAAGGACCAGATGTGTCACTGGTAGCTCACATTGAAGGCTGAAGAGTCAAGGTCACTCCAAAGGCAAAAGAAGGCTAGTGTTCCTCCAACTCAGTCCAGCAGAAAGCACGAGTTCTCCCTCCCCCCACTTTTTTGTTCTATTCAAGCCCTCAAGGGATTGCAGAATGCCCACCACATTAGGGAAAAGAATCTGCTTACACAATTTGTTGTTGTTGTTGAGTTGCTAGTCATGCCCAACTCTTCTGCCATCCCTGAGACTGCAGCCCACCAGGCTCCTCTGTCCATGGGATTTTCCAGGCAAGGATACTAGAGTGGGTTGCCATTTCCTTCTCCAGGGGATCTTCCTGACCCAGGGATTGAAAACGAGTCCCCTCCACATGTCTCCTGCATTGCAGGTGGATTCTTTACCACTGAGCCACCAGGGAGGCCCAACGTACCAATTCAAATGCTAAACTTTTCCAGAAACAATCTTGTGGACACACCAAAGATAATGATTAATGGAAATAACTGGATATCCTATGACTATAAATTTCAAGGATCCTTAAGAGTTGACATCAATAGAAATTGAAAGAAAGTAGTGAAAGAAAAATACCACCATCTGAGAATTCCATCTCCACATAAATGAGAGGAGAAAAAAAGACATACACAGATAATTAAAAACTGACAGAATGAGTCACTAGCAGACCTGGCCTACCTAGAGTACTAAAAAGAGTACTATGGAAAAAGCAAGAGAGTTCCAGAAAAACATCTATTTCTGCTTTATTGACTATGCCAAAGCCTTTGACTGTGTGGGTCACAATAAACTGTGGAAAATTCTGAGATGGGACTACCAGACCACCTGATCTGCCTCTTGAGAAACCTATACGCAGGTCAGGAAGCAACAGTCAGAACTGGACATGGAACAACAGACTGGTTCCAAATAGGAAAAGGAGTACGTCAAGGCTGTATATTGTCACCCTGCTTACTTAACTTCTATGCAGAGTACATCATGAGAAACGCTGGACTGGAAGAAACACGAGCTGGAGTCAAGATTGCCGGGAGAAATATCAGTAGCCTTAGATATGCAGATGACACCACCCTTATGGTAGAAAGTGAAGAGGAGCTAAAGAGCCTGTTGATGAAAGTGAAAGAGAGTGAAAAAGTTGGCTTAAAGCTCAACATTCAGAAAACGAAGATCATGGCATCCGGTTCCTCTCTCCCCGGTTCCTCTGTCCATGGGATTTTTTTCAGGCAAGCATACTAGAGCGGGTTGCCATTTCCTTCTCCAGGGAATCTTCCTGATCCAGGGATCAAACCCATGTTTCATGCATTGACAGGCAGATTCTTTACCACTGAGCCACCTGGGAAGTCCCTCNGCCACCTCATGCAAAGAGTTGACTCATTGGAAAAGACTCTGATGCTGGGAGGGATTGAGGGCAGGAGGAGAAGGGGACGACTGAGGATGAGATGGCTCGATGGCATCACTGACTCGATGGACGTGAGTCTGAGTGAACTCTGAGAGTTGGTGATGGACAGGGATGCCTGGCGTGCTGTGATTCATGGGGTTGCAAAGTGTCCGACACGACTGAGCGACTGAACTGAACTGAACTGAAGTGATAGTGAATTAATATTGGGCCAAAAGTTAGAATCAAAGGAATCAAAACTCACTGTATGCTTTTCACTTGACCATTTAGTCCACAGTGTCATAAAATGATAACAACCACAAGTGCAGTCCTCTCCTGCATTTAATTATTCAACAAATGAAGTGAATAAAGAAGGAAACAGATATTTCCACTAACATTTTTATGTACATAGTATACCTGAAATGATAAATACATAAGTGCATACATGAGATTCTGTGGTAAGAACAGCGAAGAAGATAGGTGTAAGGTACAGTTGAGATAGCTCATAGTGTTAATATTTGTTCATCTCTACTTCCCTCAATAGATTGCAAACTTTTATATCAAGACATGTGTTTGTCTTTTTCACAGAGACGTCTACAGTATCTACAAGAGTGCCATGAAAAAGCCACCCTGTAAACCTTTATTAGGCTTTCCTGTTGGCTCAGGAAAAATATGATGAAAAATCTGCCTGTAATGCAGAATGCCTGAGTTCAATCCTTGGATTGGGAAAATCCCTTGAAGAAGGGAATAGCAACCCACTTCAGCATGCTCCACTGGAGGATCCCATGGTCAGAGGAGCCTGGTGGGCTACAGTCCTGCTGCTAAGTCGCTTCAGTCATATCTGNTGAGTTCAATCCTTGGATTGGGAAAATCCCTTGAAGAAGGGAATAGCAACCCACTTCAGCATGCTCCACTGGAGGATCCCATGGTCAGAGGAGCCTGGTGGGCTACAGTCCTGCTGCTAAGTCGCTTCAGTCATATCTGACTCTGTGCGACCCCATAGATGGCAGCCCACCGGGCTCCCCCATCCCTGGGATTCTCCAGGCAAGAACACTGGAGTGGGTTGCCATTTCCTTCTCAATGGGCTACAGTCCATGAGGTCACAAAGAGTCAGACATGACTGAACAAATAACACTTTCACTTTTTCACAGACACTTATTAAATAAATTATAAGATGACATTGAAAGTATGCTCCTACAACACATTGGCATAGCGTCATTAACATTACTTACCAAGAGATGTGTTGAGATCTGAAGTATGTCCAGATCAAGATATTTGTCTGGCAACATACACACACGTGCATGAACATGTAATGTGTATATGTGTGTGTGTGTGTAGGTCAAGGAAGAATATGAGCTAAAAATAATAATTTGAGTATTTTCAGTATAGAGTAGGTTGGTGAACTTATTTTCAGACATCCTCAATGGCTAAATATAAATAAAATAATAGAGTGGTTAAAGCAAGTCTCTTTTACAAATAAGCTTTAAGGTTTAGAATGATTTTTTTATATTTACAGAAAAATAGTCTATTAACTTTATTCACATTCACTTAGTCTTTTTTCCTAATGCCCCCCCACCCTCCTTTTTCTTCTGTTTTAGGATCCCATCCAGGAAACCACATTTTAGGTGTCTGATTTTTTTATCTTCTTAGCTATGACAGTTTCTTAGACTTTCTTTGTTTTAATGACCTTGTTAGTTTTGAGAAATACTGTACAGGTATTTTGTAGCATATCCCTTTATTGAAATTTGTCTGCTTTTCTCCTGATTAAACTGGGGCTATGGGTTTGGGGGAGAATGACCATATGCTTAAAGTGTTATTTTCATCACATCACATCGCATCAAGATACATACTACCAACACAATTTATCACTATTGATATTGATCCTGATTACTCACAAAGAGTATAGATTTCTCCACTACACATACATTTAAAAATTGAGACCATACTACACATAAACATTTTCCTTAAAACTATTTCTTCAAGAAAATTGAAATGAAAGTGAAAGTTTTGCTGAACAGAGATTTTTTTTTTCCCGTTGGAGTATAGTTGCTTTACATTTTTTTTGTTAGTTTCTGGCATACAGCAAAGTGAATTAAACACATGTATACATATGTCCCTTCTTCCTGGATATCCTCCCCATTAGGTCACAGAGCATTGAGTGGAGATCCCTGTGCTATACAGTCTGTTCTCATTAGTTATCTGTTTTACCTATAGTAGTAATATTTGTCAATCCCAATCTCCCAATCCATCCCACTCCCTTTTGCTTCCCCCTTGGTATCCACACGTTTGTTCTCTACATCTGTGCCTCAAATTTCTGCCTGGTAAGTAAGTTCATTATATCATTTTTCTAGATTCTACACATATGCATTACTAAATAATATTCTTTTCTCTTTGTGACTTGCTTCTGTATGAGAGTCTTTAGATCCATACATGTCTCCACAGATGATTCAATTTCACTCCTTTTTATGACTGAATAATATTCCATTGTCTAAATGTAGCATGTTTTCTTTATCCATCCCTCTGTTGAATTTTTTTCCATGAAGCATTTACTTACTGAAGACTTTTCTTGTTAGAGCTGTAAACTTTTACTCTTTAAGCCCTTCCTTTTGTTAGTGTTGTAAATTGCAGAACAGTCTAGGCCTAGTGTATCCATTCTGAGTAGGAGAATCAATCAAGATGCCCTAACAAATCTTGGCAAAGAGATAAATGCTTATTTTGCAGATGCAAAGCACTGTATTTCCCCCAGATATTTAAATCATAAGTGGAGTAACACTGAGGTAAGAAATATCAAAAGCTGATTCAATGAGGGCAGAGCTCCCAAGAAATTGTTCATTAATCTAGCTATCTAGTTCCCCAAAGCTTTTCTAATTAATAGCCTTCTGATGCCAGTTTTTATTTCTTCTTTGATTTTTGTCACTCATGCTATTATCTTTCTATTAACCTTTTTTCCTTAAGCTTTGATAGCATTTGTTCCTGTTGCTTACTATGAAAAATCATTAACTGATAGTTTTTTTTTAATAATGGTGAAAAACTTAAAAATTAGCAGCATTATTTTCAACTACAATTTCATCTTTAAACAAATTCTATCTCTTCCTTTCTCAGCTTGTGAAAATTGCCTCCCACTTCCTATGCTCCCTTCATTCTTGTTAGTTGAGCTATTGTTTTTATGTTTTATAAAACCATAAACCATGGTTTATGATCACAGTCATCAGGAGGGCTTAGTTAAACTGGATAACAAGCAACCACAAATCTTAACGGTTCAACAGAAAGTTTTCCCCTTACTCATGGTGTCTGTTCATCATGGTTCAACTGGAAGCTCTGCTATATCTCTTTATTCAAGGATAGGATGTCCAAATTCCCGAAAGACATGAATCTTCAGGATTTGGGAAAAATAAATCAGAATTCCTGTGGATTTTTATGAATTCCCCCAAACCATAAGTTATTCTGTGTGTTTCATCATACTCTACATATTTTAAAATCACAGTAAGTACTGTGTCAATAAAAAGTAAATCATTTTTTTATGATGTGGTTATACTAAAACCTTAAGAGGTTTTCTTTTAAAAGAAAAAAAAGATTCTGATAATGGACATAAATTCCTTTGGGATGGGATGATCATGTTCAAAAATAAGATAGTGATATTTTTTACACAATTCTGTGACTAAATGAAAAATCATTGACTTGTACACTTTAAAGGGGTGAATTTTATGGTTTATAAATTACATCTTTATAAAAACTGTTATAAAAGAGAGAAAGAAGGTAATATTAAAAAGTTAGTTTATTGCTATTATGAATCAATATATTATAAAAATATTTTATTTCTCCCCATATATAAATACATATAATGTGCTCATGCTCTGTTGCTTCATTCATGTCTTACTCTATGTGACCCTATGGACTGTAGCCTGGCAGGATCCTCTGTCCATGGGATTCTCCAAGGCAAGAATACTGGAGTGGGTTGCCATGCCCTCCTCCAGGGGATCTTCCCAACCGAGGAATCAAATCTGTGGCATCTCCTAAGAAAATAGACATCATATAATCTTATATAGAATAGATATATTATCATATATAATACATAATATAATACATATATTATATATTCTAATATATGATGTTAGAGGCTTAGCATCAGACCACCACAATAAAGCAAATATCTCAATAAAATGATTCTCATGAATTTTGGGGGGGTTCTCAGGACACACAGAAGTTATTTTATGCTATACTGTTGTCTATTAAATAAAATGTAGCATATATCTTTAAAAAGTATATGTCTTAATTAAAAATATTTTATAATCACAAAATGCTACCATCACCTGAACCTTCAGTGAGTCCTCATCTTTTTGCTGGTGAAGGGTTTGAAATATTATAAGATTTATCAAAATGTAACACAAAGACATGAAGTGTACAAATGGTCTTAGAAAAATGGGACCTATAGTCTGGGTCAATGCAGGGTTACCACAAGGCTTCTTTTGTAAAAAATCATTATGTGTGCAAAGTGCAATAAAATGAAGTAAATAGAATGAGGCTTGTCTGTATATTTAATACAGTCTGTATAATATATAGCATACATATTAATGTATATAATATTTTATACTATATTGGTTCATAATATTAACAAGCTATACTTTTTTTGGCCTTACCTTGTAACTCAGTTGGTAAAGAATCCGCCTGCAATGCAGGAGATCTGGGTTCAATCCCTGGGTTGGGAAGATCCCCTGGAGAAGGAAATGGCAACCCACTCCGGTATCCTTGCCAGGAAAATCTCACGGACAGAGGAGCCTGGTGAGCTGCAGTCCATGGGGTTGCAAAGAGTTGGGCATTGTCAACAACTAAAACATACTTACTTACTTATACTTTTATTATATATGATAATATATACTTGCAAGCATATTTATTATAAATTATATGTAGTATATAATAATGACTTGTGAAAACTGTATTTACTTGATATTGACATTTGGTAATATTAAGTATTAAAAAGAGTGATCATTAATACAATAGAAGTACCAAAGAAAAATCATTTATATAATTGACCATAAGTGAAAAACTTGACTTAAAACTCAACATTCAGAAAACGAAGATCATGGCATCTGGTCCCATCACTTCGTGGCAAATAGATGGGNTTATGGCAGAAAACATACTGGATAAGAAGTAACTCAACTCAGAGACAGTGTCCATCTTAAGAAACTAGAAATAATAATATAGCCCATATTAAAAAGAAAGGAAAAACTAAAGAGCAGAAATCAATGAAACTGAAAACATAAAAATAAAAATCAATAAAAATAGTCTCTTATCACACTAATTAGGAAAAAACTATATAAATTTCTAATATTAAAAAACAATGAAGTAATATAACTGTAGATTCTATATTTAACAGATAATTATTCCAACAAGGGTACCAAGGCAAATCAATGAGGAAAAAAATTATAATCCTTCCCCCAAAATGGTACTAAAACAACTGAATATCTATATGCAATGGAAAGCTGGACACCTACTTTGCATTCTCTTCAAAAATTAATTAAAAATGAATCAAAGACCAATGTGTAGGAGTTAAAAGTTTAATATTTTTAGAAGAAAAGTAAGTATATATCCTTGTTACCTTAGATTAGACAATGGTTTCTTACCTATGACCCTAAAAGCACAAACAACCAAGGACAAATACTACATAATTCCACTTATATGCAGTGCCTAAAGTAAGTTAAATTCATACAGATACAAAATAGATTGGTGGTTACCAAGAACTAAGAGAAGAAGGTAATGGTAAGTTATTGTTTAATGGATACAGAGTTACAGCTATACAAAATTAAAGACACTTTACAGATGAGATGGATGATAGTGATGACCACCCAACAATGTTATGTATGTACTTAATGCCACTAAAAACTGTGCACTTAAAAATGATCAATTTTACAAGAATGCCCACTGTCACCATTTCTGTTTAACACAGTATTGTAAGTCTCAGTCACAACAATCAAAAAGAAAAAATAAATAAAAGATAACAAATTGAAAACAAAAAAGTAAAACTGGCCCTATTGCAGATGACATGACAATGTATGTAAAGAACCCTAAAACCTCCACCCCAAAACTATTAGAACTAATACATAAATTCAACAAGTTTGCAGAATACAAGATTAGTAAGTAAAAATCTGTTGCACTTCCATATATTAACAATTAAATATCAGTGCAAGAAAGTAAATACAGCCCTACTTAAAACTTCATTGAAAAATAAAATACCTAGGAATAAAGTAAACCAAGGCAGTAAAAGATCTATACTCTGAAAACTACAAAACAATGATGAAGGAAAATGAAGATTATTCAAAGAAATGGGAAGATGTTCAGTGCTCTCGGATTGGAAAAAAATCAACATTAATTATTAAAATGGCCATACTACTAAAAATAACCAACAGATTTAATGCCTCCCTATCAAAACACCAAGGATATTTTTCACAGAACTAGTAGAAATAATCCTAAAATTTATATAGAATCAAAAAAGGCCCCAAACTGCCAAAGCAATCTCAGAAAAAAGAACAATGCTAGAGGTATAACTCTCCCAGACTTCAAACTATACTCCAAAGCTACAGTAACCAGCAGAGTACTGGTGCAAAAATAACAGAACAATTGTTCTGGCACAAACACAGAGAACAATGGAACAAAGAGCCCAGAAATAAACACATGAACACACAGTCAATTAGTCTATGACAAAGGAAACAAGGATATATAATGGCAAAAAGAAAGCCTCTTCAACAAGTGGTGCTGAGGAAACTGGACAGCCACAATGAGATAAGAACATTCTCTCACTTCTTACACACACAAAAAAGCTCAAAATGGTTTAAAGACCTAAATATCAGACACGAAACCATACAACTTCTAGAAGAGAACATAGGTGGAACACTCTTTGACATAAATCACAGTGATATTTTCTGGGATCAATCTCCTAAGGCAAAAGAAATAAGAGCAAAAATTAAGAAATGGGACTTAATTAAATTCAAAAGCTTTTGCACAGCAAAGGAAACTTCAGTATAATGAAAGACAACCTATGAATGGCAGAAAATATTTGCAAGTGATATGACTGACAAGTGGTTAATATCCAAACTGCTCAAAAACTCAAAATCGAAAATAATCCAGTCAAAACAGGGGGCAGAAGACTTGAATAGACATCTTTCCAAAGACATACAAACAGCTAACAAGCACATGAAAAAATGCTCAACATCACTAATTATTAGAGAAATGCAAATCAAAAGCACCATGAGGTATCACCTTACACAGAATGTCTATCATCAAAGAATTCAGGGCTTCCCTGGTGACTCAGTGATAAAGAATTTGCTTGCTGTATGGCAAAAACCACTACAATACTGTAAAGTAATTAGCCTCCAATTAAAATATAAATTAATTTAAAAAAAAAAAGAATTCGCTTGCCAATGCAGGAGACATGGGTTCAATTTCTTATCCAGGAAGATCCCACAGGCTGCAGAGCAACAAGTCCATGCACCACAACTATTGAGCCTGTGCTCTAGAGTCCAGAAGTCACAACTACNAAAAAAAAAGAATTCGCTTGCCAATGCAGGAGACATGGGTTCAATTTCTTATCCAGGAAGATCCCACAGGCTGCAGAGCAACAAGTCCATGCACCACAACTATTGAGCCTGTGCTCTAGAGTCCAGAAGTCACAACTACTGATCCCACATGCCACAATTACTGAAGCCCGCACATCCTAGAATCCACACTCCATAGCAAGAGAAGCCACCGCAAGAGAAGCCTGCGCACTTCAACTAGAGAAAAGCCATCGCAGCAATGAAGACCCAGCACAGCCAAAAATAAACAAATTAAAAATAATAATAATACAAATAACAGATGTTGTGAGAGTGTGGAGAAAGGGGAACCTTTGTACACTGTTGATGGGAAATTGGTGTAAACTGGACACCTAATATGGAAAATAGTATAGCGGCTCCTTTAAAAATTAAAAAATAGAACTACCGGGAACTTCCTGTTGGTCTAGTCAAGACTCCACACTTTCATGTATGGAAAAAAACCAAAAACACTTTTTGAATTAAAGATACGTGCAACCCAATGCTCACAGCAGCACTATTTATAACAGCCAAGACATGGAAGCAATACAAGTGCCCATCAACAAATGACTGACTAAGAAAACACACACACACAGGAATATCACTCATTTCTCATGCCATTCACAGCACATGGATAGACTAGGAGAACATTATGCCTAATGAAATAAGTCAGAAAGACATATACTATATCACTTCTATGTATCACTTAAATCTAAAAAACAATATAAATGAATGTATATGTAAAACAGACTCACAGATATACAAAACAAACTTGCAGTTACCAAAAGAGAGGTGAAAAGGGGGAGGGACAAATTAAGGGTATGTGATTAATAGATAACAAACTACTATATATAAAATATATAAGCAATAAGGATGTACTATATAGCACCAAAAATATCTTTATTGTAATAACCTATAATAAAATATAATCTGCAAAAATACTGAATCATTATGCTGTATACCTGAAACTAATACAATTATGTAAATCGACTATACTTCAATTTTTAAATGGTCAATTTTAAGATATGTTTTACCACAATTTAAAAATTGAAAACAAGCAACCACAAAATACACATAAATTGTAGTCACAAAAATTTAAGCTTTTTGTGCCTTTTGTGTTTCTAAGAACTCTTATCAAGATAACGAGACAAGCCACAGAATGAGAGAAAATATTTACAAATCACTCATCTACAAAGAATCTTTACAACTTAGTAAAAACATAAGCGATCTAAAAAGTGACTAACGGATTTGAATGCATATTTCTGCAAAAAAAGACATAGAAATAGCCAATAAGCATATGAAAAGATGCTCAACATTGTTGGTCATCAGGGAAGTATAAATCAAAACCACAATGAGAGACTGCTTAATACCCACTATGACTAGTATGACAAAAAATGAAAAACCAATATTGACAGGATATGGAGAAATTAGTACCCTCATACATTGCTGGTGTAAATACAAACCATTGCACCTTTGGAAAAGTCTAGCAGTTCCTCAATAAACTAAACATAAAATTATCATGAGGCAGGAATTTAACTCCTAGATACATACCCAGGAAAACCAAAACATTTTCACACAAAAACTGAATTTTCACAGCAATGTTATTCACAATAGGCAGAAAGTGAAAACAACTCAAAAGTTCATAAACTGCTGAATGGATGTACAAAATGTGGTATACAATGGAATATTTATACAGCCATAAAAATGAATACAGTATTGGTACAAACTACAACATGGATCAAAGTTAAAAACCTGATACATGAAAACAGGCAATCACCAAAGGTCACGTATTGTATAATTCTATTTATATGAAATGTTCAGAACAGGTAAATTCATAGGCAAAATCTACAAAAAGGAGATTAGTGGCTGCAGAGACTGGAGGAAAGGAAGAGACAGAAGAAAGCAATTGCTAATGGGTGTGGGGTTTCTAAAAAGAGAGATAGAAGTATTCTGCAGATGATGGTAACACAATTTTGTGAATATTCTAAAAATTATTGAATTATACACTTTAAAGGGATAAATATTATTTCTAAATTTTAGGAACTTCCCTGGTGGTCCAGTGGCTAAGACTGTGCCTCCCAATGCAGGGGACCCAGGTTCAATCCCTGGTCAGGAAACTAGATCCCACATGCTATCAAGAGTTTTGCATGCATGTGCACAACTAAGACCTAGCACAGCCAAAGAAATAATAAAAGTGATAAATAAATAGCATTTAATAAATAAATAAAACTATTCCCTTTGCCTGAAGTGACTGTGCCTTTCTTTCCATAGGCTGCTGCTGCTGCTAAGTCACATCAGTCATGTCCGACTCTGTGCGACCACATAGCAGCCTACAAGGCTCCACCGCCCCTGGGATTCTGCAGGCAAGAACACTGGAGTGGGCTGCCATTTCCATAGGCTACTAGGTCCCAAAACAATGCTCTTCAATAAAGTGAGAAAAAAGTCAGAAAATATACTTCATTTTCCATAAAGTTAGATTTACTCAGTTTAAAGAATTCCTTTATTCTGAATCTATGTCACTCCTCTTTTTTGGTATGAAAGGGGGTACCTGTAAAGATTCTAATATTTTTTTAAACAAAATTAAAAGTTGACAATCTCACACTGATTCCAAAATATTGAAAATTATACTAAACTGCTCTGTAACAATATTTTTAATTTTTTGTGAATTAAACACAGTAATTTGGAACCACTGAGGTTGTAATGATACCAGTATCATAACATCATATACAAAAATAAGTATTAAGAAAACAAAATTATCAGGCTGTCATTTCTTTTTTTTTTTTTTTGCCTGGAGGTGGGACACACAGGACCCCAACCAGGAATAGATCCAAGCCCCTCTGCTGTGAAAGCAGGGTGTCCTAACCACTGGATCACCAGGGAATTTCCAAGCTGTCATTTCTAAATATTATTCAGTTCTATTTCGTATTAGTGGATCAAAACAGTATTGAATAAAGAAAGAACATTTTTAAAAGCTAATCCAAGGAGATAAATGGAGTCTAAAAAAAAACCTATTTAGAAGCACTTTTTCTATAAGCTACAGACTCATCAACCACTAGAGACAATTTCCCAATTTTTCCCATGAGTTTCAGAGTCCTATGTGGATTTATGTGTGATAATTCAGTTAACTCTGTACTTCTCAAAATATATTATTCAGTCCTCTGCTGACAATTTCAAATTTAGTAAAAGACTGAACTTTCAATTTTATTCAGGTAGTGTTTATTTCATGGAGTATTCTTTTTAAAAGTATAACAAGTTTATTAAATCAATGATTTTATTCAATTTTAATTGAGGAGTTCTGGCGTGCTGCAGTCCATGGGGTCACAAAGAGTCAGACATAACTGAGACTGAGGCTGAAAAGTCTAGTCAAAGAAAAGTATAATGAATTATACAGATTATATCAAGATACAACAAAACAATAAAGTTATAAGGATTAACGTCTGAGCAATGGTGTTATTATACCCTACAAACGTACAAGTTATCTTTCATAAACACCAATATTTAACTCCACATGGAACCTATATTCAAAGTTATTGATAAAAATTCACATTTGCCCAATGACTTACAAACTCAACTTCACAGATAAATTATCAGTAGAAAATCTTGATTCCCAAACATATAAACCTTTTCATAAAAACTCTTTCAAAAATGCATTTTTAAGCAAATACAGCACCAAGTGAGAGAGTTAAAGCTTAAAGCTTTAGTTAAGTCTTAAAGCTCCCATTTTACAGTGATGGAATGAATGTGAAAAGCCATTGTGTAGGAGGCATGTTGCCTAAGGATACTTTAAAGGCCTCTATTAGTATTCCGAGTTCAATAAATGGACTGCATCAGGAAAAAAGGAAAAAAATTAAAAGAAGAAAACTTCAGTAGAGTTCTCCAAATTTCTCTTGACTATAGTATCTATTTCTATTTTCCCAGACTCAACATCAAAAGACTTCATCCAGAAATATTTAGGACTAGGTACATTTTTCAGTTTGGGGTCTTTTGACCTTTTTCCCTTGGCTGTAAAGTCATTACGAGTTTGTACATCAACTTGAAGTAAGTTCCTTAAACAGAGGATAAAATCAGAGTATTTTTCCCTTTCCAAAGGCAAAATCTAAAATCACTTTTTAACAGCTAAATAGCCAGACTCAAGGAGTCTAGTGGCTTGTAATTATATGTCAACTAACCATGTTTATTTCTGTAGTAAAAGTTCTAGTCTATTGAGCAAACCTAGGAAGACTGAAATAAAAGATGTTGGAAAATACTGGAAAACCCAGAACTCAGTGTGGAAAAACCTGTAATCTTGAATCAAAGGTGATTCGCCTATACACTGTAAATGCACCTACAGCATATATTGAAAGGCACCTGAATATCGTGGGTATTGGGGTGGGAGATAGTTTTAGGTTCGAATCTTACTTAACTAGTTATGTGACCTAGAGCAATTAACCTGACACTCATTCCTCACCTGTGAAATGGGAATAAAGCACTTCTACTACACAAAATTATCCTAAGGATTAAATGAAATAATTTATATATAGTATTCCAGCACACAGTGCTTAATCAATAGATACACATAATAATGACTGTTAATATCTATTATATCTAATATTAGACACTATATATTCATTATCTGATTTTAAAGTCTCAAAAACCTAAGTGGGGAGGTCCTATAACTCCCATTTTACAGATGAGAAAACTAAGGCTTGAAAAGTGAACTATTTTATTCAACATTACACAGCTAATTAAGTGGCAGAACAGAGTCTTAACCACTTTAATGCTGTGCTTTACAATAGAAGAGGAACTTTCTCATTATACCCAAACAGTCTCAAAGGTAGAAAAGCTAGGCATCATCTTCATTTCCTCCAACATACAGCAACAAACTCAAGAAATGCCTATGATCACACAACTAATAGAGCCAGAATTTGAGCATAGGTCTCACTACCTAAACCAAAGTTCAATCAGGACTTCCCTAGCAGTCCAATGGTTAAGGCTCGAAGAATGGATCCCTAGTCAAGAAACTAAGATCCAACATGCTGCATAAGGCAGTCAAAAAAACACAAAACAAAAAAAAGGAGTTCAGTCTATGAGGTTCTGTGGCTCTCTACATTATGGCAGTAATTCTACAAACACTGTGAATGAAGAATTAAGATTAAGGAAATAAGTTACCTCTAAAAAAAAGCGATGATATATGATCTATGTTAATACTTCCTCCCAAGTGCTGTCAACAGTCAAATTTACCAGAAGTTAAAACACAGATTAACTTAAGAATATCAGTAACATTACACTAGTTACACAAAGTCTGTGAGAATATCCCAGTGCTAACCAAACGCATAAGATATTTTGACAGGTCTACTACCATTTTCTGTAGTATCCTTCTTGTTTAATGAATGACATTATTTAACAGAGAACTAGAGAAGAAAATTTTAAATTTCTTTGTAAGTCATTCAGCCTCTCCTGCAAAATCATTCCCTCTCTCTGTTCATGAAGAGGGAAAAGATACTCATCTATGGAAAGGTGTAAGGACTGAACATGACAGTGCCTAAGGCTTGATACGAAAAGTGCTCAATTTTATTTATTTCCTGCCTATCTCCTGGAATATAAAATATAAGAGAAGTAAGTCAATTAAATAGTTAATACTGACACAAAATGGCTTCCCAGATGGCTCAGTGGTAAAGAATCCGCCTGCCAATGCAGGAGACACAGGAGATGCCCTGGAGGAGGAAAAGGCAACTGCTTCAGTATTCTTGCTGGAAAATTCCACCAACAGAGGAGTATGGTGGGCTACGGTTCACGGGATTGCAGAGTCAGAAATGACTGAGTGAGCACACAGGCACAATAAGAACAAGACCCACATCTAATATTTTTTAAACAGGAAAAGATTTGACCACATCAAAACAGAAAGTCAACTAGCCAATAAACATGAAATGATACTCTACTTCATTATTTATCAAGGAAACAAAATAACTATTAATGACTAAGATTTTTTTTTTTAAAGGTGAAACAAAAATTGACAAGAGGAAATTCCCTGGTCATCCAGTGGTTAAGACACCACGCTTTCAGGGATGATGACCTGGTTCCATCCCCATATGGGGATGTTAACTGCCTGACACAGCCCTCTCAAAAAAAAAAAGACAAGAATGTGGAGCAACCACATTCTTGTAGAACTCCAATATGCTACTGGCAAGAGTGTAAACTGATACAACCACTTTGGTAGTTTTATCAATATCTACAGTTCAATAAATGCACACAGTGTATTTATTGAATACATAATAAATTGTGTATTTATATTATAATGTATAATATTATACACAATAAGTTGTGCATTCAATGCATGACCCAATCCTTTCAACCCTAGGCATACACCCAATAGAAATGCATACACATGAGGAGGAAAAAAGAAATGCATGCATATGTTCATCTAAAGACATATTAGAATGTTAAAAAAAAAATAGTACCACTATTTATAACTACCTAAAGGCACATCAACAACAGATATATAACTTGAGGGTTATTCACACAATGAAGTAGTATACAACATGAAAATAAGCTGTAAGTTCATACAACAATTAAAAAGCTCATAAGCATAATATTTAGCCAAAAAAGACATACACACACAGGAGTACTGTATGTTTCCATTTATATAAAGTTCAAGAACAGGTAAGACTAATATGTGGTGATAAAGCTGATTTAAACATGGCTGACCCCATCTACGTGTATATGTACAACACATCCACACAGAGCATATGACATAAGCAGCAACAATCACAGTTTCTCCATGAGATCTGTGTATATGGCTAACGACACAGCTTAACAGATAGGACTTCCTCAGTCAGTCACTAAAACACCCAGTGAAAAGAAGCAAACTCCCAAGAAAAAGAAGGAAACAGAGCCTAAAGGGCTACCATTTAAACAGTTTGATTTAGTTTTGCCTGAAGTGAGATAAACAATCTGAACTTCAATATCATAAATCAAAAATATTCCCATAGTTGACTGGAGACTTTCAAAAACTGAAATGAGAAAGTATCTAAACATCATTCTGAGGTCCAAACTAGCTTCATTATTCCTGGGGCAGACTAATTTGGAAATGATTCTTGGACTAAAGACTGATTCATTTCAAGATTCGTTAATTGAGCATGTTATGTTACCATGTACTATCATTAACATACAATCTCAGCTCTGCACAACAGTTTACATTAATTGAGCATGTTACGCTACTACGTACTTACTACATTAACAAACAATCTCAGCTCTGTACAATGGTTCATCTTTAAAAACTCTTAAAAGTTTTTGCAACTTAAGTATGAATAATTCAGCAAGGCTTATGTGAAATGTCTGATGTAAAGATCCCTCTTTCATCTTCAATTTCTATAATGTCTTCCTTTCAGCAATATTCTTCACTAAAACTATCTTTCACAACTGTCCAGCTGTACATAGCATTTTAAAACTGGTAACAAATAATTATGAAGGTAAGAGTTTGCTTTAAAATATTAAAAATATGTTACGTGTGTGTGTGTACTCAGTCACATCCAATTCTCTGCAATCCCATGGACTGGGAATCCCAAATCTTATACACAACAACTACACTTCAGTTTTTTAAAGTCTTAAACTTATAATGAGTCGAAACTCAAATTCTGCAATGCTCTATTTAGGATGTTTATAAATTTGTCAATTAGTTAAATTTAGAGAAGATAAATTTCCATTAATTTTATTCAGTGATTTTTATCTTTATGGATGTTATATAATGTCAGCCTCTTTAAAAACCACTCAAAAGTAACAAATGATTACTTCACCCATTTTAAAAGCCAAGTTCCACCTGTCTTAAGAATTCTTGATGGTTTTGGTCAATCAACAATTAAGTTCAGGAAAAGTCTTAACGGCAAATAAACTAATTTAAGAGGAGACAAAACAAGGTAAAGATTCATACTGAATCAGGACATTTTACCATTCTTCACTCAGGACAGAGTCCTCCCAGAAGTATTTTTTTTATATCATCATCAAGAGCTCAATATCAAAATGCAAAAACTTTGCAAGCATATCAGATCTATGGCAATTCTTCTAAGTTATTCCATTTTACCATCATCTCAGAGAACAAAAAAAAATTGATTAGTATTCTAATCTACCTCTAAGTGGATACTCCACCATATCTAAGAATCTACAGAAGGTTAGAGACTTGTCAAGCCAGTTTTAATATTCCAAAAATCTAACACTACCATAAGAGTTGATTCTCCTTATTCAGAGTAGTTATGTTTCATAAAGTTGCCACAAAACACTGAACATGGAACAGTTAACCGATATGGTACACTGAATTAGCCTAAAGGAAATGTACGATTAAGTTCCTGGATGCTTCTGGTCACCTTTTCATCATGTGATCAAAACATAACTTTGCTTTAGGTGTGTTTCTGTTAAAATACATCTTAATTTATACTGTTGATTCATGAACATTGAACTGACAGCCAACAGCACTGTAACTAGTACTAGAATGAAACTTGTCTAACACGTATTTACTGTTTTCTCTGGAAGATACATCACAAACAGATTTCACTTAGGAACACTTCAGCATGACACGTGGGGGTCATTTTAAACAAATGAACAAAATCTCATCCCCAAAATGAGCAAAATCTCATCTCCAAAACAGACAAAACTGTGAAAGATGTGGTACTAAATAGACCATGAAAAGAACACTGTTTACAGCATGAGAGCTGAAAGGAGGCAGGTAATGATCGGTTCAACCTCAGTTAGGAACATGTGCCTTGGGCAATTCAAATTTTTCACCACTCTGCACATGTCTGCCAAAGACCATTAAAGCTCCAGGAGTACTAATTTTGGTGTTACAAATAAATTTTAGCAAATAAATGAATTCATAATACAGAACCTACAGATAATGACAATCAACCACATTTATATTGTTACCATTAGTCTACCCTATTTCTTAACTAGAAAGCTAATGAATATACAAAAACCTTGTAAGTAACCCCTAATTAAAGCATATCCATTCTGTAAGGCCATTAAGATCACATCTATTTTATTATCGATTATAAATACCACTTTGGTGGATGCCCTTGCCCTTGTACAACCTATTTCTGCACCCCCAATTACTTCTTTAAGACAGACTTACTGGGTCCTAGGATATAAACTTTTTTTGAGTTGATTTTAACATAAAGCTTTTATACTTTTATATCTATTATAACTTAATTGACTACGCCAAAGCCTTTGACTGAGTAGATCACAACAAACTGGAAAATTCTTAGATGGGAATACCAGATCACCTTACCTGCCTCCTGAGAAATCTGTATACAGGTCAAGAATCCACAGTTAGAACCAAACAAGGAACAACAGACTGGTTCCAAATTGGGAAAGGAGTATGTCAAGGCTGTATATTGTCACCCTGCTCATTTAACCTATATGCAGAGTACATCATGTGAAATGCCGAGCTGGAAGAAGCACAAGCTGGAATCAAGGCTGCCCAGAGAAATATCAATAACCTCAGATATGCAGATGACACTACCCTTATGGCAGAAAGTGAAGAGGAACTAAAGAGCCTCTTGATGAAAGTGAAAGAGGGAGAGTGAAAAAGCTGGCTTAAAACTCAACATTCATCCGGTCCCATCACTTCATGCAAAATAGATGGGAAAACAATGACAGACTTTATTTTCTTGGGCTCCAAGATCACTGCAGATGGTAACAGCAGCCATGAAATTTGCTCCTTAGAAGAAAAGCTATGACAAACCTAGACAGCATATTAAAAAAGCAGAGGCATTACTTTGCCTAAAGCTGTGCTTTTTCCAGTAGTCATGTCCAGACATGAGAGCAGGACAATAAAAAAGGCTGAGGGCCAAAGAACTGATGCCTTTGCACTGTGGTACTAGAGAAGACTCCTGAGAGGCCCTTGAACTGCAAGGACATAAAACCAATCAATCTAAAAGGAAATCAACCCTGAATTTCATTGGAAGAACTGATGCTGAAGCTGAAGCTCTAATCCTTTGGCAACCTGATAAGAAGGGCCAACTCACTGGAGAAGACCCTGATACTGGGAGAGATTGAAGGCAGGAGAAGGGGAATACAAAGGATGAGATGGTTGGATGGCATCACTGACTCGATGGACAGGGAAGCCTGGCGTGCTGCAGTTTATGGGGTCACAAAGAGTTGGACACGACTGAGCAATGGAACTTAACTATTAATACAAAGCCACATTATAAAACTTCTAAATTTAAAGGGACTACAAAACAATGTATTAAAATATGCTTATTAAACATATTTTACATAAAAAGGTGGCTTATAATATGCTATACTAAGTTGCTACCACTTAATGTAGTTTTAAGTGTTTTAATGTCACTAAAGTAATTCTAGAGTGAGGCTAACCAATTTATTATTCCATTTCATTTTCTCTAAGAAATCTAATCAACTTTTTAAATCTTAAAAAGTTTAATCTGATATTCTGATTTCAAAAAGAAAACATTTCAAAAAGTAAGACTGGAAGAGTAGGGAAAAGGAACATCTCAGATTTTCTTTTCCAATCCTGCACATTTGGGGAAAAAAACAAAAACAAAAAAATAGAGATGGCATGTCACCAATATGGCAGATATCAATGAAGGTTAAAAGGAACACCTGCTAGATGTTGTGAAAAGGTGTTATGATGTTCTGCTCAAGGCTACAGAATGGTTTATATATACTGATTCTGAGGTATTTCAATTTACCTAAGGAATATTTTATCTGAAAAACCACAGAGTAAGGAGACATTGAGGCAGCAATGTTTATCAGAGAAATTCACAGGTGCCAAATGCCAAATGGCTGATTATCAGAACTTCAAATTAAACATATCTCTCAGGAACCACTGCCAAATGCCTATCACTCCATTGTTTTAAGGTCACGGCCCAATTTCCCAGTGCAAAAAATTATTTACCAAGGAACATAGGACATGGAAGGGAGATGTCAAATGTTATCAAGCTTCCCTATTAAAGTTTTATTCTGTTCACCTTTATTGTGTCTAAATTCGGGTTTTAATATCAAACTTATCATTAAAGTCTTATTTTTTAACCTTTCCCTGTCCTACCTACTTTTCTATTACCTTTTGGCTTCAAGTGAGAGAAATCCAAATTCAAACTAGTATAAGCAAAAAAAGAAAATTATTGATTTAGTAATTGAATGACTTAGGGGTAGAGTTAGCTGAGATATACAGATTCAGTATCATTAAAATCTAGTTTCTCATTCCACTTTTAACTACCATTTTTAAATATTCAATTTTCGGTCATATTTTTAAGCATCTACTTTTAGATGCTTTGGAAGCAGGGGAAATAAGACAGGTAAGGAAGGTCTCTACAATTATTGACTTTACACTCCAGTATTGACTTACACTCCAGTGAATCTAGAGATTCACACTGACTGGACTAGCTTTAGTCACATGCTTATTTCATGAACCAATCACTTAGCAGGTGGTGATCTGATCTCGCTTAAGCCTGGATAATATATTCCATCCTTAACACTAGCTCTATAGAGCCAGCAAAAAAAGACCTGGAGCTGACTGTGGTTTACATCATGAGCTCCGCACTGCAAAATTTGGACGTAAATTGAAGAAAGCAGGGAAACCCCCCAGGCCATTTAGGTATGATATAAATCAAATTCCTCATGATTACAAAATGAAGGTGACAAGACGGAAGTTTCTAATATTGTACATGAGGTGGTGACCAAAACCATTCCAAAGAAAAAGAAATTCAAGAAGGCAAAGTGGTTCTCAGTTCAGTTCAGTTGAGTCGCTCAGTCGTGTCCGACTCTTTGCAACCCCATTAACCGCAGCACGCCAGGCCTCCCTGTCCATCACCAACTCCCAGAGTTCACTCAGACTCATGTCCATTGAGTCAGTGATGCCATCCAGCCATCTCATCCTCTGTCGTCCCCTTCTCCTCCTGCCCCCAGTCCCTCCCAGCATCAGAGTCTTTTCCAATGAGTCAACTCTTTGCATGAGGTGGCCAAAGTACTGGAGTTTCAGCTTTTGCATCATTCCTTCCAAAGAAATCCCAGGGCTGATCTCCTTCAGAATGGACTGGTTGGATCTCCTTGCAGTCCAAGGGACTCTCAAGAGTCTTCTCCAACACCACAGTTCAAAAGCATCAATTCTTCGGCGCTTCTTCACAGTCCAACTCTNCAGTCCCAGGGCTGATCTCCTTCAGAATGGACTGGTTGGATCTCCTTGCAGTCCAAGGGACTTTCAAGAGTCTCTCCAACACCACAGTTCAAAAGCATCAATTCTTCTGTGCTCAGCCTTCTTCACAGTCCAACTCTCACATCCATACATGACTACTGGCAAAACCATAGCCTTGACTAGATGGACCTTCGTCATCAAAGTAATGTCTCTGCTTTTGAATAGCCCTTAACAGGCCACAATTATTGGTTATTAGTTGTGTTCCCTCTGAGTTTGGAAATATCTTAGTTATTTCTGTATAACCATTCTCCAGAACTATTTCAGTTTACAAAAGATTCTCAATAACATTGAATCAAGTTATGAGAATGCATTCTAGACCAGGGGAGCATAACCAAGGCAATTCAAGTTTCTTTCCTGCGGGTGCTAAGTAGCATTGTGTTCTCATCAGAAGAATGAACAGAGCCCTGATGACAGGCATTTAATAGGCATTCAAAGGCTGCAATGAGGCTATCTCACCACTGGTAAGGCTTTCCTGGTGGCTCAGATGGCAAAGAATCCACCTGCAATATGGGAGACTGGGGTTCAATCCCTGGGGGTTGGGACAATCCTCTGGAAGAGGGCAAGGCAACCCACTCCAGTATTCTTGTCTGGAGAATCTCATGGACAGAGCAGCATGGGCGGGCTATAGTCCCTGGGGTCGCAAAGTGTTGGACAAGACTGAGCGACTAAGCATATCACTGGTATGTACTTCCCAGGTGCTAGTGGTAAAGAACCCGCCTGTGAATGCAGAGACATAAGCGACATGGGTTTGATCCCTGGGTCTGGAAAATCCCCTGGAGGAGAGCATGACAACCCACACCAGTATTCTTACCTGGAGAATCCCATGGATAGGTAAATCTGGGAGGCTAACAGTCCTTAGGGTCACAAAGAGTCAGACAGGACTGAAGTGACTATGCACACAGGCACACACCACTGATGTGCCATTGAAGCAAGAACCATAGAAAACCTTATATATGATGTATATGTTTATGAAGACAGGGAAGAGCTAGTCAACCCTGACTCTCTGGGCTGAGTAGAAAGAAGCCTTATGCCTTTGGAAGAGAGAAGTAGCCTGGAAGATCCACCAGGATGGGGGTGTGTGGTTGAAAAGAGGGTCTTTGTCCCCAGATCCCAAGGCACTATATTTGAGTGAATGATGTAGGATAGTAAACAGCAAAATTGTAGGAAAAAAACACACACCCACTCTCACAATCCTATATCAGATCCTCTTTTTGTCATTTATTTTGTAAGTGGTTTGGGATAGACTACTTCTCAAAGATTCATTTGTCTCAGACATGTGCTTGATGTTCTTTCTGTGAGGATTAAGATAATGAAGGTGCATGAGACTTCTTGGTGCACACACATAGCTATAATGCAGTAAATGGTGATTTGATCTGATTAAGTTGGCAAGGAGGAGAATTTTCAAAAGTATTATTGTCTGCAGGCCTTGTTGAATGGAAGAAAGAGAAACCTAAATATGGGTTAAATGCATACAGAGACCTTGAAACAAGCTCCTCCCACTAATATACCAAGAGTGGTCATGTCTTCCAAAATCAGGTTAGAAAGTAAGCCTGGGGATTTCCCTTGTGGTCCAAGAGTTAAGAATCTGCCTTCCAATGCAGACACATGGGTTCAATCCTTAGTTGGGGAACTAAATCCTACATGCCACAGGACAACTAGAGAGTTCACAAGCCACAACTAAAGGGTCTGCAAACCCTGGAACCTGTGCTCTGCCACATGAGAAGCCTCTGCAGCCTGCAAGGAAGACCCAGCTAAGCCAAAATCGAGAAAAGGGAAAAAGAAAACAAGTGTGAACTGACACCAATCTTGAAGATGATCTGGCCCCAATTAACTGATGCTAACCAATCTTTTATTTGAAACATTATATTATTAAAGAAACACTTACCTAGAGCTTTGCAGTTCTTTACAATGAACGGTGCTTACCACTTTATGAAAATGTGACTACCCACCCATGTCTTTTTTTCCTTCCTCTCTCGCTGCTGGAAATCTTCCTAAAATACATTAGCTCCCTTTTCTGCCTTAGCAGATGCTGTCCAGCAAATATAATTGAATCTTTCTAAGATGAGTGAGCATTCGTGCACTGCCTTTGGGGAGATCATTTGACGGCTCGAGAATCACAGTACAGTAGTGTAGATGTAAATAGAACGAATAAAGAAGACTGGTCTGTGTCTATTTGACCTCAGGAAATACCATGGAAGTCAGTCTTTTAGAAAAAATTCCTTTCTTACAGCTTATTTTCTCGTGAACTTCCTCTTCCCTAACATTAAGCGCAGGAGAAACAAAATGCTAGTTAATTGAAGCCTGAGTCGATTCCCATTGGTGTGCTGTGTGGAAGTGGAAGTCAGTGTGTTAGTTATTCAATCCTATCTGACTCTTTGTGACCCCGTGGACTGTAGCCTGCCAGGCTCCTCTGTCCATGGAATTCTCCAGGCAAGAATACTGGAATGGGTAGTCATTCCCCTCTCCAGGGGATCTTCCTGACTCTGGGATCGAACCCAAGTCTCTCGCACTGCAGGTGGATTCTTTACTGTCTTGAGCTGTCAAAGAAACCCCATTGATGGGCTGTGTACTCTACCTAATTTTGGAATAAGAGCTTTGGAATGAGCCTGAGAGTGATCTTGCAAATGTAGCCCTGGATTTTTGAGTTTATCACAGGGAGAAATTTCATATAAACATTTTCTATTAACTGTTTAAAGCTTGGAAGCACATAGGGAGTTGTTAGACAGTTTTGCTGAGCATCTTTCTCAAATGTATTGACAAATGTTAGTGTCTTGTATAAAAGGCACGCGTCATTCCTTTGTTCTGAAAATCTTTGATTCAGAATATGAGACTGCAAGGCCACGCTTCATTTCTCTCAGCCTATTGTCTACGAAGTGTGACTTGATAATTGGAAAGCCCTTGATCTTTAATCATTACTCTAATGCCTTCATGGGCTTCACACAGCCCCTCTGAGCCACCCGGCAGTCCAGAAGCATTAAATACAAGCAGCGGGGCTATTTTAATAGAAGTGTTTTGCTACAGTGGTTCCGTAATGCGAACACATTTTTACTTTAAAAACGAGGCAGTACAAAATGATTGTGTTTGCCTCAAAATGAATTTAGCATGTGCAGTGTCTCCACAGTAGGGAATGGCTGGGTGTAGGTACTGCAATTAGTAAATAAAAGTCTAGAATCCCTGTCATAGAGTCAAGTAACCAACAGTTTGACTGACTGATTTGATTGATTGGTTGATTGATTTGATTTGCTATACAAAAGGAATCTAGATGAACAGGTTTAGAAACTATATTAACTTTAAGCCCTGCTCCCAGCTTCACACTCCTCAGAAATCATTTCATTTACTGATGGTTATGCACTTCATTAAATTATACACATGATTCAATGATATTCTCTAGGTCTGAAGTTTTAATGCAGAATTGCCTAACTTACTGGAATGAACTTTAGCCAAACAGGAATAAGGCTCTGGTCTCTGCCATCACTCCACTTTTAAACAGTGCCATAGGCACTAGTTCTGTATCTTCCACTGGCAATAAAGAGTGCCCCTACACTTAAAACTCTACTGAGCATGGATCCACTTTCTACCCTCACTTCACTCCAGCCTCATAAGGGAAATGCATTTCACTCACTTACCTGGNTAGGCACTAGTTCTGTATCTTCCACTGGCAATAAAGAGTGCCCCTACACTTAAAACTCTACTGAGCATGGATCCACTTTCTACCCTCACTTCACTCCAGCCTCATAAGGGAAATGCATTTCACTCACTTACCTGGAATAAAGGCTATTTTTTTTTTTTTTTTTGGAATTTTGATTTCCCCAAAGGCAGGCCTGGCCTAAATTCCTTATCCAGGAAACTCAGGAGCTTACACAAAAGGCTGATTACGTTTGCACTTACACATACACCTTCACAGGCAGTCCATACAAGGATGACATCCCAGTAGGAGAGGTGGGAATCTGACCCACTTTTCAGTCCCTTCTTTGTGACTCAATGTGGCAGCATACCCAAGTGAGCTCGAGAGATATGTTGTATCATACGTGGACCCCAAACCTCCTTCCTTGCCTCTCTTCCTCCTTGCAAGAGGGATGTCATGGTGGGTGACTTCCCACATTCCCAGAGCAATCAAAAGTAATTAGTAGCTCTTTTGTGCTTTGAAATATTAGATTTTCCTACTGTTCCCCCACCACATCAAAATAGGCACTGTGGGGGAAAATGGCATTCTTTATAGAGTTTTTAGGCCACTCTTTTAAGAGTTTAGGATAGTCGACGTTTGTATTAAAAAATTGCCTCCTATCACAGTATGACGTATCTCTCATGAAAGACTTGCATTCAGAATCAGACCTGAGGTCATCAGCCCAGGAAAGGTCAGATTTTACTCGGTATTCCATATCCTGAACTGACAAAGTGCTCTGTGAGCTTTTGGAGTGGAACTTTGAGTATTCACAGGGAAATCTAAAGAGAATTGATTGCCAAGTGTAAAGATTGCATTGCAAATTTGGCCATCAAGGTGGAGGTGGTTTTCTGAATGAAGCCCTCCATCCGCCATATTAGCATCATCTGAAAACTGACTGCAGACCCTGGAATTATTGATTTTAAATGCTAGAAAGAGGCCTGACTATCTGTTTAACAAGCCTTCCAGGCAATGATGATTACAGACTAGCTCAGATCACAGACACACAAGCCTTTGTGAAACTACTGCACATTGTTCTCCACAAATCTGCTCACTTTGCTCTAGAGAACACCATCAGGATGCTTGGCTCCCTATAGCATACCGATGAGAAAATTAAGAGAGGTATCCTCTAACAGTCCTTTGAGAGTCCCTTTGACTGCAAGGACATCAAACCAGTCAATCCTGAAGGAAATCAGTCCTGAATATTCATTGGAAGGACTGATGCTGAAGCTGAAATTCCAATACTTAGGCCACCTGATGTGAAGAACTGACTCATTGGAAAAGACCCTGATGCTTAGAAAGATTAAGGGCAGGAGGAGAAGGGGATGACAGAGGATGAGATGGCTGGATGGCATCATCGACTCGATGGATGTGAGTCTGGGCAAGCTCCGGGAGTTGGGGATGGACAGGGAAGCCTGGCATGCTGAGATCCACGGGGTTGCAAGGAGTCAGACATGACTGAGCAACTGAACTGAACTGATCCTCTAACAGATGAGCTGTTTATAAGCTATTGCCTTACCTGGGATGGGGTGGATTTAGGAAGTTAAGTTCAATGTTAAGTTCAATGTTTATAGTAGGAGTAAATTTTAGAGAGAACTTTTCTATAAGGAGAATGGAAAAAAAGATACCAAAGAAGGAAAAGTGGGGGGGGGTGAATGGGAGATTAGGGTCAACATATATACGCTACCGATTTGTTGCTGTTCAGTAGCTAAGTCACGTCCAACTATTTGCGACTCCATGGACTGTATGCAGCATGCCAGGTCTCCCTGTTGCTATCTCCTAAAATTTGCCCAGGTTCATGTCCATCCATTAAGTCAGTGATGCTATCCAACTGTCTCATTCTTTGTCACCCTGTTCTCCTTCTGCCTTCAATCTTTCCCAGAATCAGGATCGGGATGACAGGCCTGTGAATGCTATTGATCTTATGTATAAAATAGATAACTAATAAGAACCTACTGTATAGCTCGGCAACCTGACCCAGTGCTCTGTGGTGACCTAAATGAGAAGAAAATCCAGGAATGAGGGTATATATGTATGTGTATGACTGATTCACTTTGCTGTACATCAAAAACTAACACAATATTATAAAGCAACTATACTTCAATAAAAATTAATTAAAAAATAAAGATAGGTGAAGACACTACATATTTGGAATTAAATTGAATATACCCATTTACATTAGCATTCACCAGGATTATATACTGTTTATTCCAGTAGAGAAAGTTGGAGAAACAGTGAACCAGGTGAGAAAATAAATGTTTTCCTTTGAAATGTCCTTACGAAGAAATTCACCCTGTAGAAGGATCCAGAAATGACTCAGTGTATGAAAAGTTTAATCCACCCCAGGAGTCTCTTTAGTCTTATAATAGAGCCAGGAGACTGTGCTGGCTTTAATCAAGGCACATGGAGTGAAATTTGTAAGAGGTGACTTTATATCTTAGAACTTTCAATTCTTCTTATAACTCATTTCATTTGCTGAAAAGCACTTTCTGTAGTTCTCATAAAATGTTCTTTAGTAATAATCATAACATATCTAAATACAGCGAAAGTTTGCAGAAAGCAAGGACCAGTTACTGTTAAATCTAAAATTTGCCTTACATTTTAATTTTAATTCCTAGGGATTAGATTTTATATAAAATGTTGAGAAATTTTTCATATTGGAGGAAAAAATTTACACAACCTGAGTTTTTTAATTATTCATGCATCATTAAAGAACTATTTATTGACAGTTGACTTTGGGAAGGTATTCTGGTCCTGAAAACACATCAGTGAACAAAATTAACTCCTTGATCTCCCGGAAGTTAATTCTAGTGAAGAGGACAGACACAAATGAACAAATATGTAACACTGTGACATCAAGGAGTGATGAATGCAGTGAAGAAATAGAAATCGGTAAAGAAGAGACTAGCACTGTACTTCTAAGAGTGTCAGCTGAAAAAAAGACATGTATCCTAAAAAAGTTGACTTTTTTTTAATTTTATTTTTAATTGGAGGATAACTGCTTTACAATATTGTGTTGGTTTCTGTCATACGACAACATGAACCAGCCATAGATATACATACATACGTCCCCTCCCTCTTAAACCTCCCTCCCATCTCCCAACCCATTTTGCCCCTGAGAGTGATGTTTTATTCAGTGGAAATTTTTAGGACTTCAAGCCTGGGAAGCAGTATCTCAAATAATCCTGAGGGAAGTGCTTGGAGGAGGCAGGTGGGGAGGAGTGGGGGAAGACCCAGGTTATATAGAAGTTTTGGAACAAAAGGCAGGTAGTCAGAGCATCAGAAGTTTTTTCTTTTTTTTTGTAAATTAAAGAAAAGCAGATATCCCAAGTTAAGGAATTTAGTGCTTTTCTACGTATAGGAAGATGCAAGAGTCTGGATATATAAGACTGAAACAGCCTATCAATTCACATCCCAGGCATGGAGTGAGGATGGCATACCTAACCTCTGGATAGGTTGAATTCTTCTGTTCTGTGTCCTTATAGCTCCTTAACCTTCACTGCCATTTAACAATCATCACACCAGAATACTGGTTCTATGTCTATATTCCCTACTCTGCTGTAAACCTCATGGACTCAAGCGACTTGTTCTATCTTCTTAATCCTTATGCTTCCTGTTCTCAAGGTAATTCTTAGAATAAAAATAGGAATTTTTCCCCATGCTCAACAAACATATGCTCAACATATGCTCAATAAACATATGTTGAAATGCAACAAAATAAATTGAATTAAATGTGAACTTTCAGAATTGTTATTTTTAGTAGATTATCTTAGTTCCTTTTCCCCCTTATTCCTCTCAAAATGAACAACTGTAAGCATTAATAATATGAATGCACTAAGGTGATTAAGTAGAAACTCTAAGTATGAAGTGTAGATGGATTAAAAATTTGCATGCTACTCATTGCAAATTGTTGCTTCACCTTTATATTCCTATATATTATTTATTTCTTCTGCCTCCTTCATTTACCTGCATACACTTTAAAGGTACTTAACCTTTCCCAGAGATCAAATTGCCAAAATCAGCTGGATCATCAAAAAAACAAGAGAGTTCCGGAAAAATATCTATTTCTGCTTTATTGACTATGCCAAAGCCTTTGACTGTGTGGATCACAATAAACTGTGGAAAATTCTGAAAGAGATGGGAATACCAGACCACCTGACCTGTCTCTTGAGAAACCTATATGCAGGTCAGGAAGCAACAGTTAGAACTGGACATGGAACAACAGACTGGTTCCAAACAGAAAAAG
>SJYV01030546.1:1136201-1162038 GCA_006410875.1 Neotragus pygmaeus
TTTAACCTGCCTGTGGAATTCAGATTCATTCAGAAGACACAGGGATTCCAAAAACCTCTGTTGCATTAATCTATTTTTCAACTGAATGGGAAATATAATTCACAATAGGGAATTTCACAGGATTGCCTTTTGGAAGTGAAAGCTTTCCTCTTGCCCATCTAAAAACAGCTTTCCTATGGTTCACACTATCAGCCTTTCTTAAGGGTTACACCTTGAAGAATTGCATGTTAGGTGTGTCAAATTTACCTCCCCAAATACATGGCATCCCCAGTGGGTGGTGGAGACCCTGAGGAAGTCCATATATTGCAGTCAGATTCCCTGGTGGCTCAGTGGTAAAGAATCCACCTGCCAATGCAGGAGACACTGGTTCGATCCCTGCATTGGGAAGATCCCCTGGAGAAGGAAATGGCAACCCACTCCAGTATTCTTGTCTGAAGAATTCCATGGACAAGAATGCCATGGACAATTCCATGCTACAGTCCATGGGGTATCAAAGAGTCAGACACAACTGAGAGTCTGAACAACAAGACATTGATAACAACAAAGAACTGATCACATGCTAAGGCTCTTTGACCAGTTCTCTCCTAAAGGGTAAGTGATTGGGTCTAAGAGTCCTGAAATAATAATAATGAACACTTACTAAGACTCTTGAGAGTCCCTTGGACTGCAAGGAGATCCTACCAGTCCATTTTGAAGGAGATCAACCCTGGGATTTCTTTGGAACAAATGATGCTAAAGCTGAAACTCCAGTACTATGGCCACCTCATGTGAAGAGTTGACTCATTGAAAAAGACTCTGATGCTGGGAGGGATTGAGGGCAGGAGGAGAAGGGGATGACCGAGGATGAGATGGCTGGATGGCATCACGGACTCGATGGACGTGAGTCTGAGGGAACTCAGGGAGATGGTAATGAACAGGGAGGCCTGGCAAGCTGCGATTCATGGAGTCACAAAGAGTCGGACACGACTGAGCGACTGAACTGAACTGAACTAAGTTAGTTCCCTGTACACCAAACTATTTTAGGAGATTCATATATATTATCTTAGTTAATCTCTATACAAACACCTCGTGAGGTAATTTTATGATAAATATGGAAACTAAAGTATAATGAAGTTAAGTATTTGGCCCATGGTCATGTTGCCAGGAAGTCAGCTGACTCTCAGGACAACTGTGTGCAAGATTTGAACCTAGTCTAGAATCATCTTATCCTATAGTCTTAAATTCAGATTTGCCTAACTTGCTCTAGAAAGATATCAGACAGACATACAGAAATGGCAGTAGTTTTGCAGTCAGGAGGCTTAATTTTGAGTATAAGCTTTATTCCTTATTACTTGTCAAATCTTAGGAAAAACACTTATTTTCAACAAACTTGCCTTTCTTTGAGAGGGAAATTACTGTCTACCTGATAATGTCATCATGAGGATTAACTAAAATAATGTGTAACACACTCTGCAAACTCTATGTCCAAATGGTTGTTAGAAAGTAGCATGTACTTCAGTTAAAGGAACCTGCAATTTGGAACTTGACGAGAATTTCAGTTTTCAGTTCTTTCTAAATTTATTATACTTTATTTATTATTAAGTGGGAATTGTAAATGATGTGTTTCTTGAAGACACAGCCTTTGTTGTGGTTATGTTGAGATTATGTTTCCATGCTGACAGTCAAGCCTACCACTACCCCTGGGATAATCAGCCCTTATCTAAGTCTGATTTGTGAAATTATATATGATATTTAAAATGATGTTGTAAGGATTAAATAACAAATCTATTTTAACATACTTCAGAAAACATAAGAAATTATGTAAATATTATTTGAATCTTAAAGGATGATTATACATTGAAAATAGGACAGCTAATCCCTTTGAAATGACCCCAACCTAGATCAAAACTAGATCTAAGAAGATAGATGATATGATAGATGTGATCCAGAAAATAAATATCTATATGAGGACATTATTCAGATATTGAATGAAAGATTACCACGACTATTTTTATATTTCTAGAAACAGTAACTCACAGTAACTTCGGGATGCCAAGCAAATTAATGATTGCCTTGAGACAATGATCAACTTTTTTTTGGTAACAAATAGCCAGGACACCAGCTAACTTGCAAATAAACTTGAAAGATAATTCTACAAGAGCAAGATTATTTTTGATTAAGGTGTATAATATTTTATAAATTCTTCACTAATGTCATGGTCATTCATTGTTGCATGTCCAACACCCCCCAATTTAGTATCTTAAGATAACCATTTTAACTTAGTAGTGATTTGGGGGGAGCCAGGATTTTAAGAATTACTCAGTTGAGTGGTCTTTTTCTTCATTTTTTGACCATGCCACATAGCACGTGGAATCTTAGTTCCCTAACTAGGGAATCAAACCTTTACCTCCTGCATTGGAAACATGGAGTCTTAGCCTCTGGACAACCAAGGAAGTTCCTGAGTGGCTTGTCTTGAGTCCACATGGAGCAAGTAGAACTGAGGATCCATGCAAGTGGCAGTACTTCATTCACACATCCAGCACCTCAGTGCCCCTTGGCCTGTCTCTTCACCTTCAGTTATATATGATCTGTCATGATCTCCTGTCAAAACAGCTACCAGGCCAGCACAGGTTCCGGGGTGAAGAAGGAGAGGCAAGGTCATATGACAGAAGAGCGCACAAGAAGGAAGTCATTGCTGAGGCCATCTTTGGAAAAGAAATTCTGCACAACTGCCCTGAAAATCTAATTGAAAGAGACAACCCAAATAACATTATTGTGTGCTGATGTCCCTTTGCAGTGTGTGGTTGTTGGGTTGTTCAGTCTATAAATGAGGTGCTCAGTTGCTCTGTCATGTCCGACTGTTTGCTACTCTAGCCCACCAGGCTCCTCTGTTCATGGATTTTCCAGGCAAGTATACCGGAATGGGTTGCCATTTCCTATTCCAAGAGATCTTCCCGACCCAGGGGTCGAACCTGAGGCTCTTGGGTCTCCTGCATTGAAAGGAGGATTCTTTACCACCGGCGCCACCCTGGAAGCCCTATAACTGTAAATGAGGTCAGTTCAGTTGCTCAGTTGTGTCCAACTCTTTGTGACCCCATAAGTGAGTTACTTTCATTTAAAATTATAAATATCTAATGAAACCATGTTTTAATATTAATTTGTGCATCTATTCATCAAATATTAATGGTATACCTACTATGTCACTATCTCAAGATCAACTCCTCAGGATAAGAGTAAATGACTCAGTTGCTTATCTATTTTAAATTAAGCAGGGTGTACAGGTCACCCCAAACTCTCTGTCCCTTCCCCTTATCCTTCCCCCCGGTAACCACAGGTTCATTCTCTAAGTCCATGAGTCTGTTTCTATTTTGTAAATAAAGTTCGTTGTGTCATTTCCTTTTAGTTTCCACATGTAAGGGATGTCATATGATATTTTTTCTCTGTCCGACTTCACTCAGTATGACAAGGACCTACTATAGAGCACAGGGAACTCTGCTCAATGCTGTGTGGCCGCCTGGATGGGAGTGGGGCTGGGGGGAGAATGGATGCATGCATATGTATGGCTGAGTTGCTTCGCTGTTCACCTGAAACTATCACAGCATTGTTAATCAGCTCTATCCTCATACAAAAGAAAGAGTTAAAGAAAAACTAACAAAATAAAAATAAATGATACAGGCCCTGCCTGAGGAGGCTCACAGTCCAGTGGTTCAGAATGCTGACCTATTCAAATTGTAATACTGTATCACTTATATAAATAGATTTATGTAAAATATCTCTTGTAGTTATTAAAAAATAAATAATAAAGAAGTTCGGGAGCTAAAATAGGTCTGTTTCCTCCATGAAGCCCAATTTCCACCCAATGTTGTTCTTGTTTTTCCAGATTATGCTTAGCTTCTAGCATCAGTATAGTAGAGTTGAGTTTACCTGCTTTTTAATTATTTGTTGTACTACTTCTCTATGGACTAAATATAAATACGTTAAAGACAAACACACACTAAGGTCCTGGATAACTCTAGCATCACCATGAGCATATAGGTTGCAATCAATAAGTATTAAAGTTCTTAAATTCTGAGATGTTATTTAATAATCATTTGTGATACTCCAAGTTTGGTGAAAAAATCTGTTATCTATAAAATACTATAAAATCTTCCCTTCCTTTTTTTTTTTTACTGCAACAAACTGCCTTAAAGGTCACAACAGTGACAGACAAGCACAGAAAATTTCTACCAAATCAAAAAACAAGAACAAGAAAAAAAGATTTTCAGGCTATTTCTAGCATTAAACTACCCTCAAGGGGGAAGAAAACCCCACTTTCATGTTTCAAAGCAAACACTCAAAGACAAAGCAAAAATAACACATAAAATGCTTGCTTTCAAATAATTATAACTTCAATTGAAAAGTGGTTTAAGTGCAATTTAATGGCAAATTTTCCAGAGGAAAAGTTATATTTTAAGGGAAATTCCACTTATGTATACTGATGATATATATTCTAAGAGTTATTGGAGTGAACAGGTGGGAGAAATAGTGGGTGGATGGACAATGGTCATGATTTTCATCATTTTCTTATATACCAGTGCTGTATCAGGCAGTAAAATGGATTTAATTGTATATTAGCCGGTTCTTGCTGAAAATTCATTTCCTTCTCTTTTGCATACTAACAAAGCAATGAACTTCTTGTCCAGACAGTGAGTAAAAACTATTATGGGCAGGCATGTGGTTGTAATAGTGGCAGTTCTCTCCATGCATTCTGTCTGACTTTCTTTAATACATTTAACATAAAATCACATAAAATTATTTTAAAACATCATATTTTCACATCTACACAGTGGAGGCATCTACATAGATTATTTCAAATCTTTTGATGGCTTTGTTAACACTTTGTCAACAGACATGTCATTCTTTTCCCTCTGAAACACAGGGCACTGGAGAGCTGAGATGCCTCCATCCAAGTTATGCCTAAGATATACGATTGTTAGTTTCCTTTACTTTGTAGTAGAACAGTCAAACTATTATTGGATATTAATTTTCTATTAAAAGGCATAGAGTTTTGTACTTTCATATCTGCCTACTGTTCAAGATTGCTTCCAACTTGTCCTGGAAATACTTTCACTCTCTTGTGATAGTAGAAAAGTCTTAATTTCATGTCAGAATAAAAGGAACCTCCTTAAACTAATGATTTAGTTATGGAGAGACTACTCCATATTTGTCACAGAGAGAATGCTGATGGTTTGAACCAAATTCTCCCCCCATCTCCAACTCAGCTCCTGTGCCTGTCATTCAAGTCCTCCCAGGCAAAGTCTAATATGTTCCCCTCTTTGCCATACTTCCTCTGTTATTAGCAGCAGGGAATCTTGTGAATTAGCATGCTGTTGGGAGACCAGGGCAGGGTTAATCTTTGGAGACAGCTCTTTTGTTTTTACGGTTTTTTTATAGGTTGCAGCTGAATATCTGTAAATGAAATATATTTTCTTTCCATGATCCATGTAAGAATATATCTTTTTATGTCTGAAATCAAATAACTGAGTTTCCTACCCCTGTCACTCCTGTATTCTGAAACTCGATCCTCCTGTTGAATATTGTAACTGAATGTCTAATCTCAAAATAAGATGAGATAAAGAGGGATTTTCTTGTTGTGATTACCTTTAATTGGAGTGTGATTGCTTTAGTGTTGTGTTGGTTTCTGCTGTACAACAATGTGAATCGGCTGCTGCTCCTGCTGCTCCTTAGTCACTTCTGAAGGGCCTGAACCCATGGATGTAGCCCCCCAGGCTCCTCTGTTCATGGGACTCTCCAGTCAAGAGTACTGGAGTGGGCTGCCATGCCCTCCTCCAGGGGATCTTCTCAACCCAGGGATTGAACCCGAGTCTCCTGCATTGCAGACAGATTCTTTACCACTGAGCCAACAGGGAAGCCTCAAGTATACATACATCCCCTTCCTGTTGAGCTTCCTTCCCCACCCGCATCCCAGGGCATCACAGAGCTCTGGGCTGAGGTCCCTGAGCTACACAGCAGCTTCCCACTCGCTGTGTGTTTCACACATGGTTGTGCGTGCATGTCAGTGCTACCCTCTCAGTTTATCCCACCTGTCCTTCCCACCCTTTGCCCATAAGTCTGGGTCTCTATTCCTGCCCTGCAAAATAGGCTCATCAGTACCATTTTCAAGAGTGGTTTAGAATAGTGTCATTTAAATGGTTTATTTGCCTTAAATATGGTGTTAAATATGATTGCACATTTATCAGTGGAGTTTAGGAAACTTTTTTGTTCTAAGATAGATTTACAGTGGGGAGGTGAGTATATATTTATGAAATGTACTTTGTCTATCTACATGTGAATATATATATATATATATATATATATATATGATTTATACACATACACATCTGTGAACAAATTCTCAACCACTCAATCTTTTTGTCAAACTTAATCTGTCCTTTTTGTTGATAATGGTGATCACCTCAGAATCTCTTTATGGTAGGGATCCTTCTAGTTGAAATGATGAGTTTGGATACATGACCTACAACAGTATTTGTTTAGCATGCACACTTTTTTTTTTTGTATGTTTCTTTGGTTTAGCCAGTAGGGACCCAGCATAGATGATGGTGGAAAACATGTCTGGCCAGCACCATCCTTGGCATCATGGTCCCTTGGTGATGGACCATTGATCCAGGTGGAATGAACATCCCTTCAGCAGCTCTACTTTGGAATCCACTCCCCTTCCTTCCTCCTCCTCAAGATTTTCTGGATTACTGATCAAATGCTTGTTCCCATTACTCCTCTCTCCAGCACAAAGATTTACAGTGTAAACAAAGACAAAAGAGATAATGTCCCTGACCACAGGTTTCTGCACTTCTTTCCCAGCCTCCTCCTCATTTTCAGTAATTTGGCCTCAAGAAACCAGCTCTTGGGAAGCACCTATAACACCCCAAGGAAGCTCCTTAGCACCCACAGAGACCTCATTCTGAACCACAGTAAAGCTGAATGGGTGGGTCTGAGCAGGCCAGTAGATAAATGAGACTTTAATCCTTGTGAATGAACTAAACCCACCTGTAGGTGTCTTTGTCTTTCTTGACAGGAATTGTTAAATCACTAAGTCGTGTCCAACTCTTTTTGATCCCGTGAACTGCAGCACGCCAGGTTTCCCTGTCCATCATCATCTCCTGGAGTTTGCTCAGACTCATTGAGTCAATGATGCCATCCAGCCATCTCATCCTCTGCTGCCCTCTTCTCTTTTTGCCTTGAATCTTTCCCAGCATCAGCATCAGGATCTTTAACAGTGAGTCAGCTATTCACATCAGGTGACCAAAGTATTAGAGCTTTAGCTTCAGTTCTGCAATGAATATTGAGGGTTGATTTCACTGCTCGAGTCCTCCATCCCATGCTCTGTTTCATCTTCATGTCTCAGTGCTATTGGAGAGGGGGATCAGAACTTAGCAAACACCAGAGACTGAGTGTGCACATGTCTGTGAGGAATGGGGTCCATAATGCAGTTGCTGGGCTCCATTCTTTCTATGTGGGCAAAATATAGAATATCTATCAATAGCCACATGTAATACATTAAAAAGATGGGAATATGGCAGGCTTCCTCGTGATCTCTTGCTAACAATGAAGGGGGAAATTGGGAGTGAGTTTAGTCTAGGACACATCATGGAAAACTTACAACTGATGGTCAGTCAAGTCTCCCCAAACTCCTCACTCCCGTGGCCCCTGCCCAGTTCCTCTCTTCCGATGCCTGTCTTTGTCTTTTCCTCTTTGTTTTTATCTTGCTCTCAGTAAGTCACCACCCAGTTGTGAGAGGCAGTCTCTTGGATATCTACCACTAGTAGATGTAGAAGGTCAGGGAAGCATCAAGAGCTTGCAAGTACCTGGTGCCATTTTGACGGCCAGATGTCTTCCTGTGTAGCAGAGATGAACTAGCAGGAAGCATAACAGTAAAATACCATAGACATCATACAAACTTGGGGTCCAACAGACTCCAGTTCAATCCTAGAAGCTTCTTGAATGAAGAATGTATGATTTTTATACTATTTATAATTTTTTCTGAGGTTTAGTCCCCTTCATCTGTAAGATACAAGCAGCAACACCAGCCTTGTGGTGGTGCTTAAAAAATTAAAATGCTGCATATTACACTCTGTGTATTATAAAGGCTCAGTCAGTGATGGTGGCTACCGCATTTCATGAATACGATTCAGCTTGTTCTTGCCTGATCCTCTGTCCTTTCTGATCTCCTGTCCATTGCTACCACTGTCTGAAGGAAATGGGGAAAGGGCAGCTACACAACTCTGTCCCCATTCATTTATGCTTTGAAATAGCAAAAGGCTCTATCAATGAAGACTTCTCTGATCAGAAAGAACTTTGCCTTTGCCGGGAAAGATAAAGATTAAATTACTGGAGAAATAGATCTTCTTCACTAAACTCCAAAGGTGAAACGAGAGCTTCTTTGACCCAGAAGCCTTTATCCTCTTGTAAGAAAGGACACACTGCTCCTTCATTTCTATGATGCACGAGGTGCTCTGTGAAGGGACCATTCATATGAGATCTTATTTTGCTTTCACAAAAATGTTCATCCCCTCTCAGTCCCCTACTTCTTCCAAACTTCTTTTCTGTGTAGGAAAGGTCCTCATAGGTAAAGTCAACCCCTTTATGTGACCAAGGACTCTAGCCTTGGGGTGTTTCATTTCTGATGGGAGGAAAGATTCATAAACCTCAAATATGAAAAGAAAAACCTAAATATGAAATAATTTGTAAATTTCCATTTTTATCCCTGTATTCCATTTTATTGCCTTTCCCATTCACCTCTCCCTTCACAGAATACATGTTTCTATTTTATTTCAAGTTTAGTCCAAATAAATTTTTGAAGAAACACATGTTAAAAATTTTGGATCACTGTTAACTCTAACTGTTTGGGATGCTACACTTTTTCCATTGGTGGTCAATAGAAATGAGAATTTTAAAAATTAATAAAAGTTCAAGACCTGAATTTTCATTAGATCCTTTAGCATCACCCTAACTTTGAGTGAAAAATCATCACGGAAATATTTGATTAGTCCATTCCTGTGTATATGGAGGTGCTTCCCTGGTGGCTCAGTGGTAAAGAATCCACCTGCAAATGCAGGAGACCTGGGTTCAATCTCTGGGTTGAGTAGATCACCTGGAGAAGGAAATGGCAACGCACTGCAGTATTCTTGCCCGAGAAATCCCATGGATATAGGAGCCTGGTGGGCTAGAGTCCATGGGGTTGCAAAGAGTCAGACCCATCTTGGCAGCTGGACACACATCCTCAGTCAATGTTGAGATAATAAAAAATAGAGTTGTATAAAAAATATTCAGGACCCAATTTTCTAAATGAAATGTCTGTTTCCAGAGGTCTTATTATGATAATGTCTGGCTCATTTCCATTCTGTTCACTGTTGGCCTTCACAAGGTCACTTGTATTCCTACCAAAAATGCAACTAAACTGTAATACAGGGATCGAAACCGTAAACCATTCATTTGAGGAGCATCTGTTGCCCTGGAGAACTGACATCAGGCCAACATTAACCGCTTCTGGGGGCTGCTTTTGGGATGCTCAAACAAGATCAACACAAAGAGGCAAAGAACAGTCTCCTTGGTCATGTCTGGGTTTCTTTGGTACTTTTCTTATAGTCAGGGTAATTCTGAATCTCTTGACATGCTTCATCACATACTACAGTACTGAGAAAATATTCCTCTCCCTAAAAATTGAAACCCCTGACAGATAAAGGCAAATAAAATTCATGAATGTATTATTTAAATCATTTTAACCAAGGCAAGAAAGTCCTTTCTTTATTGCACTCGGATTCCTCAAACTCAGAGAGATGCCACTAGCCATGGCTTGACATAGAGGTGTCTTCTTTCTTGACATTCTCATTTGGAAAGTTCTAAGTGGGTTGTCTGCCTTCTCCTAACCATTAAGAAGTGTGCTAATAAAGAGGAGATGGAATGATTTGGAAACTGGGAAATATGGCATAGTTTAATCCACCCCAGGTTATTATGGAATAAAGTTTCATCATCTGACAACTGTTAAGGAGTTTAAAGAGAACTAGTGGCTGGTTTCCAAGTAAGAAATATTAGTGAAAATATCCATGGAGAAATGTTAGCATAATGGAATTTCTAAAGACAGTGTTGGTGCAGAATGATTTTAGACTGAGAGTTTAGGTCCCTGTTGGTGACATAGCAGGAGCCTGCAAGTGCTGTCAGTCAAACCAGACCCCACTTCTACTCACAGCACTGCCTTGAGACCTCCTGTTTAAGCCCAGACCCAACACACTGGAGGCACTTGTAAATATCACCATCCTCCCCTTTCAGCATGCTGCCAGGTTATAAGAAAGACATACTAACTCTGCAGACAGCCCATTCTCCTCCTGTAACCACAGTTATTATTACCTTGAGATGAGAAAGACACAGACAGGTTACCAAAGTTGTGATAACTTCACCAGCTGACCTCTGGGGTCACTCAGATGTTCTTCCAAGAGAAAGCAGAACGTACAACTTTCAGAATCTCCGGGTTCGCAAATGATGTCTAGATCCTTGCTTGATCTAAAGGTTTGTCTAGATTTTTCTGTCTACTAAAAAAAAAAAAAAAAGGCACAACACGAGAGCTGTGAGTTCAGTTTTACTGCGAGCTTACTGAGTACTGTAGCCCAGGAGAGAGCCTCCTGGCACAGAAGACCTGCTCCAAAGTACTGGGAAAGGGTGTCAGTATATATGTAATCTTGGTGAAGTGAGTTCATGCAATCAAGCACTCACCTAGCTAGAAGGTTGCTGCTGGTCATAAGGAACAGATGTTTTTGTTAATTATTTTAACACTTTTCTAGGTATGAGAAGATACAAGAATTTAGGTTCATAAAATTTTCTCCTGAAAATACCATCTAAAGGCTTGTTCTGCTGGATTATCCCCACTCACAGAGAGCCTCATTCCTGGTCTCATCTTTGAGCTTTTTTCAGGGTTTCTTACAGGTCAGCAATCACAGTCTCTAGTGACTTAACCCTTGTAGAGCCTGATGATGAGTGATATTCTTTAATTTGTACCTCCAAAAAGAAAGTCCAGTTCCAGGTGACGATACACCTTACAGATCTCGACGGTGGCTTTCTCATACGTTCTTGGGTTCTAACCTGATAAACAGTGCAGGTGCCACCTGAATACCCATTTCTATGTGAAAATTCCCAACTGAGGCTGTTAAAAATAAGCTATCCCATTGCAAATACTAGGAATCTGTGGCTTAATGGTAAGCAATTTTGTGTTGCTTGCAAGTGCATTCTCAAGTCCTAGGAGGCAGAAGTATTATATTGTAATTTTTTTTTAAATATTCTTATTCCAGAATTTGGTACAGTGTTCTGGGAGGATAGTTGTTTGACACATGAATCATGCTGTGCATATTTATTTAACCCAGTTACCAAGTCTCATTATATTCTGGCGAAACATATGCTAGGGGCACAAAGTTTGTCTCTTTGGCATGAGGGTTATTTTAGCCTGGTTGTTTGTGAGAAACAACGTCTCAGGAAGAGCTTTATCTGATAAACTGCCTAAAAGGGGGCCCATCCCAAGAAGAGAGTGGTCACCAGAGCCAATTGCAAGGAATATGAGCTCAGTGTGATGACGGTGGCGGGGGTGAGGGGAAACTCAGCAAACCCTGTTTGATCAAAGCCCTCTTTGTATCCCATTGACCCTCAATAGTATGGTAAACATTTATTTACCAAACATTCGTTTTTCCCTGTCTTCCTACAGGTTTGTCTCTCATCTTGGAAGTCCCAAACCCCTACCCCTTTCTCCTTCTTTCTGATGCCATATAAGCCTCAATTGCCTGATTTGTCCTTGAGTCTCATTTTTCTTGCAGGGCCCCTTTTATACATATTTAAATTGAATTTTCTCCTGTTCATCTGTCTCATGTCAGTTGAATTCTTGAGCCAGTCAGAAGAACCTCAAAGAGTAGCAGAAAATATTTTACTTTCCCAACAATAGAAAACCGACATGGGGTAAAACTCAGTAATAATCAAAAATTAGGAGGGAAATGGGTTGGTATTCTAGATTATTGGAGGAAACAGATGAAGTCACTCAAAAAAGAGAATCATTGTTCTCAAAACATAAGAGGTTATAATGTTATAACCCACCGGTGACTTGTACCTCTGGAGGAGTCACAAAATATGAGGCTCTATAATTTAAATGTAAGAGGAAAATCCCTCAGAGGATTCATCCACATCATTATAATTTTATGCCAGACTTCAGATTCCTTCAGAGTGTACAATCTTTGCTCAGCATTTTGGAGAAGGAGTATTACTTCTTCTGGAGTTTCCCAAGTGGCTCAATGGTTAAAAAAAAAAAAAAAAACCCCCCTGCTAATGCAAGAGATGTATGTTCCATGCCTGGATCGGAAAGATTCCCTGGAGGAGGAAGCGGGAACCCACTCCAGTATTCTTGTCTGGAAAATCCCCCGGACAGAGGAATCTGGTGGGTTCCAGTCCATGGGGATTCAAAGAGTCGGACATGACTGAGCAACTGAGCACACACATTCACATTATCTCTTCTGCTCTCTATATCTTCTGATTAGTTCCCAGTATGGTTCCAACCAAACCATCAGTTACTTTTTAATATTTTTTAAACATATATTTATTTATCTGGCTATCTGGTGTCTTAGACCGGGAGTACTGGATCTTTCTTTGCAGCGTGCTGCTCTCTAGTTATCTTGCATGGGCTCAGTTGCTCCATGGTGTACAGGATCTTCATGCCCTGACCAGGGATCAAACACCCATCACCTGTAGTGGAAGGTGGATCCTTAACCACTGGACCACCAGGGAAATCCCCAAATCATCAGTTTTAATCAAAGACTTTTGTCTTGAAATAAATAAAGAGCTCCATCATTTTCACATTGAATATTAAGCCAAGAGGAGGGAAGAAGGACTGGTGTAACCATGGAGCAAAATGTACGTATTATCTCCTTTTTATTGAGCACAAAATAGTCATGAGTCACTGATGATACATAAACCAGAAACACCCATTACCTAGGAAAAAGAAGCATTGAACTGCCTATTCTCTTGAATGTGTGTTTTGCTCACCCGCCTAGGAAAATGCTTTTGCATGCATCATCATCAGTGATTGGCAGAGAATAATTATATTGTTCCTGTATAGGTTTGAAAGATTAAAAGGCATATTAAGAAATAATTTAAAGGTAATAGTGTACATAGTGATTTCTCTTCAATTTGTGCAAATAATCAGTAACCAGAGTGGGGGCCGGGGGGGAAGCTCTCTTTGATAATACACATTGTTATGCAGAGTGTCTGTCATTTCAGCATAATCAGATGAATTTTTGTTTGCAAATTATAAATTATTCAGAAAGCTTCTTATTACAGTTATGTGGCTGTTTACTGTGGGAGGGAGAGCACACTTCATTTTCCTGATGTACACTCTAAAAACGGAGACAAAAATAAAGCGTTTGGCACATTTAATGGGAGTGCCTGTTCCAAGCTAAATACAAAAGGAAGACAAATGCAATAATTGAGCTGTGTTTATGAAACCAAAACATAATTGCGTTCAGGGATCCTGAGGCTGGTTCTTCATGTGTAACTGGCTTTGCATAACAGACTCCAAGAGAGTGTGTCCATCCGCTCTGCACTTGGAGCCGGGGTCATTGTCCCCATTGAAGGTCACCACGCAGCTCCGACAGGAACAAGCACCGTGTCCAAAAGCAACCTGCCACTTTGAGAAGCAATCAAGCAGTTTCCACGGCGCTGATTGCCTCCAACTTCACCTCGAGGCATTTAACAGAGTGACAGCCTGGTCTTGATTAATCAGCAGAGGCACTAATGAACCAGCCTTGCCCGAGGTTTCCTGCACTCTCTGATTCCTAACTGCCTCTTTAGTGAATAACTCGGGGCCTCAAGTGAGCGTCACACTGGCAGTCCCACTGCTGCCTGGCCAGAGACACTTGATGACAGAGGAGAAAGTCCTGCTAAGTGGTGCGTTCCTATTTGTTATTTCTCAAAATGCACCTCATAAATATTTAACTTGAAAGAGTGAGACACATGAAGATTGGGTTAGGATTTCAGGCTGAGAACGTGACTTGCTCAAGCACTATGTCCCATCACGATAGACGCAAGAGAATCAGGAACACTGTTTATGTGCAGCTCCCAACACGTCTGAGCATATAACAGGCACTGTTTCAATGCATGTCTAATCAGTGTTCTGAATCCGACAAGGTAACAAGAAGCAGAAGGAGACTCCTGACTTAGACTGAGATCTTCAGAAGCACAGCCTGAGACAACACTCACATTCAAGTGATGCGTTTGGGGATGTGATCCCAAGAAATCCTACGAAATGAGCAGGGAAGAGAGACACCAGTTCATTTCAGTTCACTGGCTCAGTCGTGTCTGACTCTTTGCGACCCCATAGACTACAGCACACCAGGCCTCCCTGTCCATCGACAAACCAAGGAGTTTATTCAAACTCATGTTCATTGAGTCGGGGATGCCATCCAACCATCTCATCCTCTGTCGTCCCTTTCTCTTCCTGACTTCAATCTTTCCCAGCATCAGAGTATTTTCCAGTGAGTCAGTTCTTCACATCAGGTGGCCAAAGTAATGAAGTTTCAGCTTCAGCATCAGCCCTTCCAATGAATATTCAGGACTGATTTCCTTTAGGATGGACTGGTTGTATCTCCTTGCAGTCCAAGAGATCCTCAAGAATCTTCACCAACACCACAGTTCAAAAGCATCAATTCTTTGGTGCTCAGCTTTCTTTATAGTCCAACTCTCTCATCCATACATGACTACTGGAAAAACCATAGTTTTGACTAGATGGACCTTTGTTGGCAAAGTAATATATCCAAAGTAATGACACCAGAGGGAAGGTCAAAAACAGAATTTATATCATCCACCAGATTGCCACTGTACTCCACTGATGCTCACTCCCACCAAAGCACTCAGAAAACTGGTGAGGACAAGCACTTCAAAGTTATCCCCGGGGGCAGAACTGCAGGAGGTTAATCCTCCTGCTCCTTCAGCCCCTGCCACACGTCTGAGCAGCCTGGGCTGTCACTCGAGTAAAACTTCAGGCAAAGAGTTACAGATACTGGGAGCTGGTGACCCAAGGAGATACAGGCAGGTATCCACAGCATGTGCTTCAACTGAAAAACCAGTTTATGCCTGCATTAATATATATATATATATATATATATATATATATATATACCCAATGGTCCCCAACCACTTGAGTTAAAATCCATATTGGTTTGCCTCCTCTGAACACTCAGAATGGTATCTAGATCCATGGCCCAGAAGTCTACTGAGTGGCAGGAGAAAGTTGGGTGTGATTTAAAATAGCTCTCCTAGATAAATTCACAAAACAGGCTCCTGCCCTTAGATAACGAGATGGATGGCAGTTGTTTCATGTATGTCTGTGGTGTCTTTAGGTGATACTGGTACTGGCGACCCCAGATACATCTTCGTGTAGCAGAACCCTGGCCAAGTATACAGAAGCAAACAGGTGCTCACAGCTAAACCAGGTTTCTGCTTGGATCTGAGTCTGGACTCATATACAGGTGTCCATGTGGACTGTTCTGATCCACTCCTAGACCCAGCTATATTTGACTCAACATGTACAAACCCAAGTACACCCATCCTGTGAAAATGAACACTTCAAATATCAATGAAGAAGAGCCCCCAAGCTAGCATCTAGTCCCCCAAGCTACCATTCTCTTGCTCAACAATACATTCTCTTTTTCTCAAGTAAACTATTTGTTTTATATTTAATCTTGGAAAATATTTCATAGGACATGATAACTTGTTATTATAAATGAGTCATTTCATCGTATTTTTCACTGCATAAAATTATACAAACAATGCTCATACTACACATTTAATGTGCCAAAGCTATATTGTTGTTTAGCGGCTAAGTCATGTCTGTCTCTTTTTGGGACCCCATGGCCTATAGCCCACCACACTTCTCTGTCCATGGGATTTCCCAGGCCAGAATACTGGAGTGGGTTGCCAGGGGATGCTCCCAACCTCGGGATCGAACCTGCATCTCCTGCATTGGCAGGTGGATTCTGTAACCCTGAGCCTCCTGGGACGCCTCCTGCCAATGTTATACATTGAAATACACTGTGAAATCCACAGTGACTATCCGACCAGTGCCATTCATCGGAGCCAAAAGAAACTACTACAATAAACAAAGCCTCTTGCTTCTCATTAGTTATTGCTTTTGCAGTTGGAATTGGAGTCCATACTTTTCACTTCCTGTTCTCAGTGGTTATTTAGAGATCCTGAGGGCAATTAAAGAGCTCTTGCTTTCCATTCTAGAAAGGACTAGATTTGGTAGTAATTAAAATGTTAGGATCCCTGAAACAAATAGCTTCCTGTTTGTGTCCCATTAGGATGCAAGTGCGAGTCTGAATCTACAAAGATCTTGGTGGTCCGTATCCTAGGTACCTAATTGACTCTGTCTCCACATGCTGCAAGCAAATAATTAGAACAAACAAAACACAGAACATTTTTACCTCCAAACCACCTGCTTCCTGAGCCTTCCTAATTCATCCTTGAACAGTTGGATACAAGATATACTGAGAAACTCGGGGACTTCTGGGATCAAGCAGGTCAAAACAAAACAAAAACTTCCTGCCACAAAGACTACAAAGAGAAAGAAGACCATTTTCTCAACTCTTCAGTTACCCCCTACCTCACCTAAATTGTCCATGTAAATTACTTGCAAAATGTGATTGTTTTGAGCTTCCCTTGGAATTGTTTAGGTAAAAGATTTATCTAAAGATTTTTCAGAAAAACTTACACTCCAGAGATTCCTATTTTGTATCTTAAAGAGTTGATGAGTATAAATCTGCTCACATATTGTGCCCTCCTTACCCCCTCTTGATGGCCTGCAATCCCATGTCGCCTTGTTCACATGAAATTTAAGTCTTTTGCACATTTTCTGCTCCCAGATGTTCCTATGGATTCCCAGGGAGGGGCTCAGAAAAGAAGCTGGATGTCTCAACATCACAGATGCTATATGTTTGCAGAAAATGTGGACCATTCACCTATGGGAAACCATTCCCATGTGTAGTCATCTTAGATTTATGCACTTCCCTGCAGTTGGCAGTAAAGTGTTGTGATGGAGGAAAGGCTTTTTCTCATCAAGAAGCCCTTTGAGCTACTAGTGGAGTGTTTACAGTCTATTAGGGTGTGGACTCTGGGTTGACTGAAATGCTTGTTTTCCTAGTTCTGGCCATAGAACCCTGAAGTTGCCTTTCAATAGTGTCTCCTCCAAATTCATATCTAACCAAAAACTCAGCCCGGTAATGAGTTAAGTCCAAGAATGAGTAACCTTATAATAAGAGGGGATGATGCACAGAAGAAAGATAACCATGTAAAGATGGGGGCAGAGATTGGAGTGACACACAGAGAAGCCAGGAGATCAAACCAGTCCATCCTAAAGGAAATCAAACCTGAATATTCATTGGAAAGACTGATGCTGAAGCTGAAGCTCCAATAACTTGGCCACTGGATGTGAAGAGCTGACTCACTGGAAAAGACCCTGACGCTGGGAAAGGTTGAAGGTATAAGGAGAAGGGGACAACAGAGGATGAGATGGTTGGATGGTATCCCTGACTCAATGTTTGAGTAAAAACTTTCAAAGTTTGAGTAAACTCTGGGAGATGGTGAACTACAGGGAAGCCTGGCGTGCTGCAGTCCATGGGGTCACAGACAACTGGACATAACTTAATGACTGAACAATAGCAACCTACAAACAAGGGATGGCAAGGATTGCTGGGAGTCAGCAAATGCTGGCACAGGCAAGGAAGTATTCTTCTTTAGAGCCTTCAGAGAGAACCTTGATGAAGCCTTGATTTTGAACTTCTGGCCTCCAGAAGTTCCTCAGTTCCTAGTCACCCTCAGGAAACTCAATAATAATGTAAAAGGAATTTGTTGTTGTTTAGTCGCTAAGTTATGTCTGACTCTTTGCGACCCCATGGACTGTAGCCCACCAGACTTCTCTCTCCATAGGGTTTCCCAGGCAAGAATACTGGAGCGAGTTGCCATTTCCTTCTCCAGAGGATCTTCCTACATCTCCTGCATGGGCAGGTGGATTCTTTACCACTGAGCCACCTGTATTATCATTATTTATTATTCTTATCCATGATATTTTCAAAAAAGGATAGAGATTTTAATCACTCAAAACAGACAAATGCTTAATTTTAAAATTCTTTTTCAGTGGGAACAAATATCCATATTTATTAAGTATTATCAGTGGAACACTGATGATCTAATGAATTCATTTTCATTTTCTTATTTTGAGGAGTTACCCCCGCCCTTGTATATTCCACAGGATGACCTTTCAGGTTTCAACTTTTGTGCCTCTGTTGCTCTTTCCCTGGAAGANAACAAATATCCATATTTATTAAGTATTATCAGTGGAACACTGATGATCTAATGAATTCATTTTCATTTTCTTATTTTGAGGAGTTACCCCCGCCCTTGTATATTCCACAGGATGACCTTTCAGGTTTCAACTTTTGTGCCTCTGTTGCTCTTTCCCTGGAAGAAATTAGCAGGCCTTTCACATTTTCTGAAGGAAGCATCAGCTAGGGTCCATAGAAAAAGTAATGGCTTAGAAACCTTGATGAATGCCAGTTCTCCCAGGGCACATCAACCCTGAGTGTGCTTGTGTATGCATGGAGAAAATGGCAGATTTGAATAAACATCCTGAAACGTGTTGACAGAGTTCCAGAACCTGCTGGCCATCCACACTTATTTGTACTTTCTTTGTGCTGTGTGGAGCTCTTTGAATACTGAAGTTAACCCTTTTATTAACTGCATAGGGAGAAAAGTTTCCAGGTTACAAATAACCCAGCTGCATTCATTAAAAAATGACTTATTTAGCCCTTACTGTGTACAAAGCATGACACTAATTCTGGGATAGATACAGAAATTATCCCTTGCTCTCAAAGACTTTATAGAATATTCAGATAGAAAGACACATGATAAATCATGATAGAATGGTAGAATGACTCATAAAGTAATTTTAGACGGCATCCCAGTATTCATGGATATCTGAGCATACCTTGAAGACTAGAGGGTCTTTCTGCCAATAATCTAGTTGCACGTGTGCTTGAGAAGCATTTAGCAAAATAGCTCAAATCTCAGGGGAAAGGATCAAACCATAGCAGTTTGATCTGAGAACAAAGTCTGAGAATCAAGCTGTTTTAAAGGAAGATCAAGGAAGGTGGATTAGATGATCACACAACCCCTTCCCTATGAACTTATACTTAATTTCAGGATCAGAGGAATGGTTGCTATAAACTGAAAGAGCTACAGCACCTAAATCTTAGAGGGCAGAAATTAGAAGTTCAAGTACTATTGCTTTCAGAGACTATAGACAAAGGTTGAAAGGCTTCAGCATGAGCAATGTTGGAACAATTTCATTATGGCTTCCAAGATGGCAGGAGACAGCTCCTAGGGTAGTATTGACGGGGAGTTTGGTATATTGCTTTGTTGTTTACATTGGTCCTTTACACCATCTTCAAAATCTTCAGNGCGTGTGTGCGCCGTGCCTTATATGTGGACCTGCAGAGTGTGTGTGTTGGGGGGGGGGAGTCACACGCACATCTGTATGCGCGTGACTGTGTGCGTGTGTGCTGCCTGTGTTCATACCTGTGCTGAGAGGATCTGCATTTATATGCACACGTCTCACGTCTCTGAAGAATCACGTGGAACTCTGTGTGTTGGTATATTTGCGTACTGTGGTTACTTGTGGAGAGGATGTGCTAACCATTGTCTGTAGGAGTGAGCTGTGTGTGTGTGTTGTGTGTGTGTTATACGGGTGCCCATCCATTGCACGAGTGCTTGTATTAGGTGCGTCCTAAATGCCTTTGCCAGATGGGTGTGTCTTGGTGTTGAAGGCTGTGTTGTATGTGGCTATGCCGTGGGTCTAGGGAGTGCATCTTCTGGGTACAGATACATGGTACATATATACAGTGTGGGTGTGAGTTGACGTGTGTAGTCTGCGTCCGTGGGTTAAAACATGGTGTGTCCTGGTGCATTTAGTGTTTTTAGGCCGTGTTCTAGGTGTGTATGTGTGTGAGAGTGTTCACACTGCATTCTGAGTGTCTAGACTGCCTGTGTGCCTGACCTGTGAGTGTGCTCGGGCACATGTGTGTGACTCTTCCCCAGGGCCTCTTTGTCTCTCCTCCCCGCCCCTGCTCCGTCCTATCCTTGCGTCTGGTGGGTATTAGCTGGTCAGACGCTTTTACNGGACTCAATGGACGTGAGTCTGAGTGAATTCCTGGAGTTGGTGATGGACAAGGAGGCCTGGCGTGCTGCAATTCATAGAGTCGCAAAGAGTGGGACACGACTGAGTGACTGAACTGAACTGAACTGAATATAATTAAATATTTGTTTAAAAAATTATTGTTTAGAGAAATTAGATCTAATAAACATCAACACACACATATACCTTTTTTTTTGGGGGGGGAACCTGTATTCTAAGAAATTTCTCTATTCTTTGTATCATCTCCTTTTTTCTTTGACTGTTCTAATCCTCATTTATTCTATGCTTTATTCTTTACATCACTGCCTTAAAAATAGGGAGGTAGTTAAGGATTTAAAATTAAATGAATATGTGAGCAATTTTCTTGATTTAAACTAACTTGCATCTAATCTATTAATCAGTAAACACTAACATAGGTAAATATGCATGAGTTGAGGAGAATCTAAATCAGTTTACTTAATTTAATCATTTAATTTACTTTTTAACTTGCAGAGAGCTGATTCTAACACAAGTTTATGTAACCGTTCACAAAGAAAAGCAAAGATAACAATTCTGTGTTAATCAGACATTCCGATAAGTTATTGTCTGAAAACACTGATACCTCCAAAATTTTGCGTGTGATGTTCTGGAGGATTTTACCATATTGATGCTGGTTTCTGTACTGTCTTATATAAGACAGCAAAGAGTCTGCCTGCAATGCGGGAGATGCAAGCTTGATCCCTGGGTTAGGAAGAGCTCCTGGAGAAGAAAATGACAACCCACTCCAGCATTCTTGTGTGGGAAATCCCATGGGTAGAGGAGCCTTGCAGGGTACAGTCCATGGGGTTGCAAAGAGTTGGACATGACTGAGCCACTTCACTTTCATTATTTTAAATTAACTTTTCCATATTTCTATCAGACTTAGACCTTCTACCTATCCTTATTCAAGAATGAAACCATCATAACATGTCAGAGCTGGTCCTAAGAACAAAGGAAGGAGGCAAAAATTTATGTGGAAGTTTTTATGAGTCCCCCCCCCAATCACCTCTAAATACACCACACACACAGACACACACACACACACACACACCCCTTTTGGCTAAGATGTTGTCTCTAAATGAAATGAAAATACTACAAGAGAAAATATTCACCCTCAATATTGTACCCCTTCTTTCCAGTATTAACATATTAACATATTTTCTTATAAAAATGAGAAAAGAATGAAGAAAGATGATTGCTCATTTAATTACTAAGTCACGCCCAACTCTTTGCAGCCCTGTGGACTGTAGCTTGCCAGGCTCCTCTGCCCATGGGATTTCCCAGGCAAGAATACCAGAGTGGGTTGCCATTTCCTTCTCCACCTAATAGAAGGTTAAGTAACCCTTCATGAAAAGTGAAGGGTTTCATGTTAAAAAGAACAGACTCAACAATAGAAAGAGTGGTAGGAAAGTTTATTCCTGTGTGATTTCTTTGTGATTGATCCTGTGACAATGTTAGCTAATAGAAGATTAGCAAACGACTATTAAAGAATGAGCACAAACCTTAACTCAGAACAAGAGAATTACAATCTCACAGAAAGGCAATGCCAAAGAACATTCAAACTACTGCACAACTGCACTCACCTTACACACTAGAAAGTAATGCTCAAAATTCTCCAAGCCAGACTTCAACAGTATGTGAAATGTGAAATTCCAGATGTTCAAGCTGGATTTAGAAAAGGCAGAGGAACCAGAGATCAAATTGGCAACATCTGTTAGATCATTGAAAAAGCAAGAGTTCCAAAAAATCATCTACTTTTGCATTATTGACTATGCCAAAGCCTTTGACTGTGTAGATCACAACAAACTGTGCAAAATTCTTCAAGAGATGGGAATACCAGACCAGCTGGCCTGCCTCCTGAGAAATCTGTTTTCAGGTCAAGAAACAACAGCTAAAACTAGTAATGGAACAACAGACTGGTTCCAAAACAGGAAAGGAGTACATCAAGCCTATATATTGTCACCCCGCTTATTTAACTTATATGCAGAGTACATCATGAGAAATGCAGGGCTGGATGAAGCACAAGCTGGAATGGGAGAAGTATTGATAACCTCAGATATGCAGATGACACCACACTTCTGGCAGAAAGTGAAGAAGAATTAAAGAGCCTTTTGATGAAAGTGAAAGAGGAGAGTGAAAAATTTGACATAAAACTCAATATTCAGAAAACTAAGATCATGGCATCTGGTCCCATCACTTCATGGCAAATAGATGAGAAAACAATGGAAACATTGACAGACTTTATCTTTTGGGGCTCCAAAATCACTACAGATAGTGATGGCAGTCATGATATTAAAAGACACTTGTTCCTTGGAAGAAAAGCTGTGACCAACCTAGAAAGCATATTAAAAGGCAGAGACATTACTTTGCTAACAAAGATCCATCTAGTCAAAGCTATGGTTTTTCCAGTAGTCATGTATGGATGAGATTTTGAGCATAAAGAAAGCAGAGCACCGAAAATTGGTGCTTTTGAACTGTGGTGTTGAAGACTCTTGAGAGTCTCTTGGACTGCAAGGAGATCCAACCAGTCCATCCTAAAGGAAATCAGTCCTGAATATTCATTGGAATGACTGATGCTGAAGCTGAAACTGCAATACTTTGGCCACCTGACATGAAGAACTGACTCATTGGAAAAGATCCTGAGGCTGGGAAAGATTGAGGGTGGGAGGAGAAGCAGACAACAGAGGATGAGACGGTTGGATGGCATCACCAAATTGATGGATATGAGTCTGAGTAAACTCTGAGAGTTGGTAATGGACAGGGAGGCCTGGCGTGCTGCAGTCCATGGGGTCACAAAAGTTGGACACAACTGAGTGTCAACTGAATTGATAACTGTGACAATGTTAGCTAATAGAAGATTAGAGACAGACTACCAAAGAATGAGCACAATCCTTAACTCAGAACAAGAGAGTTTGAATCCTGGCTCAACCACTTATCAGAGTGAACATTGGCCTCACTAAGCCCTCATCTCCACCTCTGAAAATGAACAGAATTGTAATCCCTTCCTTAGAAAGGTCTTATAAGGGTTAAATAAGTGAAGCAATATATGTAGAAAGCTCTTTGAACAAACAGTAGAACAGTCTACCCAAGTAATTACAATTTTGCTATTCATGATGTGTTATACATATGCATACATATGCATCCATATATATTCTATAAATATTCATTGAATATATGTGTATGTGTATTACTTGTTTATCCCACATTATAAGACATATATAAGTAATTCAAATACACTGGCACAAAACAAATCGCAGCCTGGAGTGTTGACTGCCCCAATAATGGACTATCCATTATTTATTAGGAAGCAGTAAGTGAAGAAAATGAAAAGCTTGTGGAGTCAGCAGAGGTTTGGGTTTTGCCAGGCCCCCTATCGATTCCCCTCTGAGCTGGGCCATTGCTCTCTTCACCAGTCATTAGCACTGTGGTCCAGAGGAAGAGCAACTTGTTTCCAAGGCTTGCATTAACCCTACTGTCTCCAAATTGTTTGCACATTTTCCCACTTTGATACAGTCTAAAATCTATTTCCTCTCTAGAAACTCTGTTGAGCAAGGCAAAACCATAAGTCAGTGTCTCATTTTGGATTCTGTCTAAATGTTCAGTTAGCATTCAGATTAGCAGAGAGGAGACGCTATGGAGGCTTTGCATTCTCTCCTACTTCAATCAAGAATTCTGTCTCATATTCCTGGAACACTGTGTGTTCAATCAGGCATTGATCCTATTCTTTTTTAAATTTACTTTATTGAAGTATGTTTGATTTACAGTGTTGTGGTAATTTCTACTGTACAACAAAGTGATTCACTTATACATCTGTATGCATTATTTTTCTTATTGTTCTCCATTATGGCTTATCCCATGATATTGAATGAAGTTCCTTGTGGTATACAGTAGGACCTTGTTTACCCATTTTATATGTAACAGTTTCCATTTGTTAACCCCAAACTCCTAACCCATACCTCCCCTCTACCCTTCCCCCTTGGCAACCACGAGTTTCTTCTATATGGGTAAGTTATAGAAGACTGTTCCTGATTTGTGGATAAGTTATATGCATCATATTTTAGATTCTGCATATAAGTGATATCATATGGTATTTGTCTTTCTCTTTCTGAGTTACTTCATTTAGTATACTAATCTCTAGGTTCATCCATGGTGCTACAAATGGCATTATTTCATTGTTTTTTTGGCATAGCATTTCATTGTATATACGTACCACATCTTTTTTATCCATTCATCAGTCAATGGACATTTAGGTTGTTTCCGTGTCTTGGCTATTGTGAATAGTGCTTATAAACATAAGGGCGCATGTATCTTTGTGAATTATCATTTTGCCTGAGTATATGTCCAGTAGCGGGACTGCTGGATCATATGGCAACTCCATTTTTAGTTTTTTGAGTACTCTGCATACTGTTTTACATAGTGGTGGCACCAATTAACATTCCCACCAACAGTGTAGGAGGGTTCCCTTTTCTCCACATCCTCTCCAGTATTTGTTATTCATAGATTTTTTAAAAATGATATCCATTCTGACTGGTGTGAAGTGGTATATCACTGTAGTTTTGAAATGCATATCTCTAATAATTAGTGATGTTGAACATCTTTTCATTTGCCTGTTGGCCATTTGTGTGTCTTTGGAGAAATATCTATTTAGGCCTTCTCCCCATTTTTCAATTGGGTTGTCGGTTTCTTTGTTGTTGAGTTGTATGAGCTGTTTGTATATTTTGAAAAGCAGTGAGCCTATTCCATGATGACTGCATTTAAAATTTTCTTTTCATTCACAATGTTTGGAATCATTTATGCAAGTGTCAAAATGCCTAAATAATAAAAAAAAAATGAATGCTATAGACTGAATGTGTCCTCTCAAAACTCATACTTTGAAATCCTGATGCTCAATGAGATGATATTAGGAGGTAAGGACTTTGAAGGATATTAGGTCAGAAGAATGGCACTCATGAGGGAAACTATTGTTGTTCCATCATGAAGTCATGTCTGGTTCTTTGCAACCCCATGGACTATAGCAAGCTAGGCTCCTTGCGGTTCTTGAAGCAAGAATACTGGAGTTGGTTGCCATTTCCTTCTCCAGAAGAATCTATGTGTTAAGCACTAGAAATACACAGGTGAGACACGTCTCTGCAGAAGATGTATAAGTCTAGCAGCACAATATTTAAGCAGTTATAAACTACATAAGTGGCAGGGAGGCAAGAGTATTACACTCAACACTGAGGAAATCAGTTTTTTCCCCATAGGCAGTGCATAGCCAGCTGTTTCAGGCAGTCATTGTTTAAATGTTGGATATGCAGGAGATAAAATGGTGCAAATCCAGTAACAAGGTTTTTCAGACATGCCAGGGAAGAGATGAGAATAAATAAGACAATGGCAGTAAAATGGTATTTGAAAATTACAAGTGGTATGACTTGGTGAAAACCTTATAACTGCTACAAGAAAACTACAGTGTTAGAAACATTTTAAAATAGACAGAGGTGATTACAATCGAAGATCAACCTTTACCCCCACTCTATTCTACTTACATATAAACCTTTCTTATTAGTTCTTTTGTACAAAAAAAGAAAAGAA
>SJYV01030546.1:1162138-1176499 GCA_006410875.1 Neotragus pygmaeus
AACTGTCTCCTGGAATTTGCTCAAGTTCATGTCCATTGAGTCAGTGGTACTATCTATCTTATTCTCTGCCACCAACTTTTCCTTTTGCATTCAGTCTTCCCAGAATCAAGATCTTTTCCAATGAGTTGGCTCTTTGCATCAGGTAGCCACAAAAGTACAGACAAATAAATGAAGTACCCAAGTGCTTACAATCCAGCTTCATTAAATCTTAGCACTGTCCCATATTTGCTTTTATATTTCAAGAAAATCACACATTCAGATAGAGATGAAGCCCTCTATGCGCTTACCAGTTCCCACCCCTCTGCCTCCTATAATCCGGTTCCTGATTTTAGCTTCTATTGTTCATGTGTGTGTGATAGAGATACATATATATATACATATATATATATATACATATATATAATTATTTTGGATATTTTAAAACTTTACATAACTTATGTGATTCTTTATGTATCACTTTGCAAATTAAATGTTTTGGGGGTTTTGTTTTGCTTAAAATTATGTACTTTTTAGATTTATCTGCAAAGTTCCCATAAATACTGGATGGTATTTCATGTTATAAAAACNTATATATATACATATATATATATATACATATATATAATTATTTTGGATATTTTAAAACTTTACATAACTTATGTGATTCTTTATGTATCACTTTGCAAATTAAATGTTTTGGGGGTTTTGTTTTGCTTAAAATTATGTACTTTTTAGATTTATCTGCAAAGTTCCCATAAATACTGGATGGTATTTCATGTTATAAAAACACCAAAATTAGGATGACTATTCTTCTGTTACTGGGGATGTTGATGACTTCAGATTTCTGTTATACAAGCAATGCCAACAATGCCACAGTGAGCTTTGGGGGTCGTCTCCATGTGTGCAGTGTGTAAGGATTTCTCAGAGTTATTCCTAGAAGGGAAATTGCTACCATACACGACATACAACCATAGGCTGAGAACTAGAGAATTCTTGAAAACAGTTGTGTAAATCTCCCCCAACCTCCAAAATTCTTTAATTTCTATATTTCCTCAATGACCTTCATAACGGTCAGATTTTTTAAAATTTTATGTTTATAATCAGATCATTCATTGTCTTTGCAGTTATCATTTCCATGATTGTTAATGAGGCTCAGTATCTTTATTATTAATTGATTTGAATTTTCTTTCATACTCATTGTTCATTTTTCTATAGTTTTTTTTTTTTTTTTTTTTTTTGATTTTAGGATGTCTCGGTGTGTTCTGCATATCAGTTTTGGTCTCAGGCAGTTTTGCTTTTCTCTTATCCTTGGAAAAACTGCCACTACTGGGAGTGTCAACAGAAATAGTGCATTTTGTCCTATTTTCCATGCTCCTTTTCACCCTTTCTGTTATTTGCTTTTTTAAGTTAAGTGGACAAAGACAGAAAGAAGATGATGAGAATAAAATCACCCATCTGTGTTTGCCTGCTGTGTTTGGCTTCCGTGGTGGCTCAGATGGTAAAGAATCCCCCTGAAATGTAGGAGACCTGGGTAAGATCCCTGGGTCAGGCAGATCCCCTGGAGAAGGAAATGGCAGCACACTCCAGTATTCCTGCCTGGAGGAATCCACGGACAGAGGAGCCTGGCGGGCTACAGTCCATGGAGTCACAGGGTTGGATACAACTGAGCAACTAACACTGACACTTCTGATTGATGAAAATTAAGAATATTTCCGAGGCTCCTGTAACAGCCTTTTGGCTGAATGTAGTGATTAAAAATGACTGAAAATCTCCCAGAAGCACAAACCAACTTCATTTCCCCCACTGCATCAAGGAATCAGAAAATGATGGTGCAACGAAGGACCTTTGGTTTCATCAATGCTGAACAACCCATTTTGTAAGCAAGTCCCTAAGACCCAGAGTTGAGACTTTCAATAAACCAAAACTCCAGTCTACCTGTGTCCTCCATCACTTTTCTCTGGTTTTTCTTTTTTTTAAGAAGAGGAAACTTGTTCAATATAATTTAATTTTTGTATATATTTTGGCCACACCATGCAGCATGTGGGATCTTAGTTCCCCAATCAGGGATCAAACCTGTGTCCCCTGCCATGGAAGTGCAGAGTCTTAACCACTCACTGGACCATCAAGAAAGTCCCTGACTAAAGTTTTTCATTATAGTGCTTATAGCTACAATTATCGAAAATGTACTAATTATTTGATTATGTGTTCAATCACATTGGCTAATTTCTGCCATCCCCATTGTAACATCAGCTTCATGAGGACAAGACCACCATCTTGGTTTGTGCTGAATTCCCCATCACCAAGGATATTAGTAGGTGCTTACTACATATCTGTAATGTACTGAGCACCTACCACATGTCAGTTACTATATTAGAATCTGAGAATGTAGTAATAAGAAAAAAGTTCTTATCCTTAAAGAATTATTGGTAACATATCCATATTCACAGAGTCAGCTACAGTTTGGGGCAGGAGATTAGTTCCCCTGGTCCACTGAATACCTCCACATCTAAGAGAGGTGCACATTGGAAGAGCAAAGGCAAGAATCTATAAATGGCAGGGGGTTGGAGGAATAGGGTGAAGTGTTGAAGGTTTGAAAAGTATTCAGAAGACAAAATTGAGGCATTGAGATCAAAATTGGTGGATTGCATTAGTCCAAATAAAGATAGGAGTGAGTTTGCCATGCAACTAAGAAAGAGTAAGTAAACTTCAGAGCCCCTCACCTACTTCAGAGCCNGAGACCTGGGTAAGATCCCTGGGTCAGGCAGATCCCCTGGAGAAGGAAATGGCAGCGCACTCCAGTATTCCTGCCTGGAGGAATCCACGGACAGAGGAGCCTGGCGGGCTACAGTCCATGGAGTCACAGGGTTGGATACAACTGAGCAACTAACACTGACACTTCTGATTGATGAAAATTAAGAATATTTCCGAGGCTCCTGTAACAGCCTTTTGGCTGAATGTAGTGATTAAAAATGACTGAAAATCTCCCAGAAGCACAAACCAACTTCATTTCCCCCACTGCATCAAGGAATCAGAAAATGATGGTGCAACGAAGGACCTTTGGTTTCATCAATGCTGAACAACCCATTTTGTAAGCAAGTCCCTAAGACCCAGAGTTGAGACTTTCAATAAACCAAAACTCCAGTCTACCTGTGTCCTCCATCACTTTTCTCTGGTTTTTCTTTTTTTTAAGAAGAGGAAACTTGTTCAATATAATTTAATTTTTGTATATATTTTGGCCACACCATGCAGCATGTGGGATCTTAGTTCCCCAATCAGGGATCAAACCTGTGTCCCCTGCCATGGAAGTGCAGAGTCTTAACCACTCACTGGACCATCAAGAAAGTCCCTGACTAAAGTTTTTCATTATAGTGCTTATAGCTACAATTATCGAAAATGTACTAATTATTTGATTATGTGTTCAATCACATTGGCTAATTTCTGCCATCCCCATTGTAACATCAGCTTCATGAGGACAAGACCACCATCTTGGTTTGTGCTGAATTCCCCATCACCAAGGATATTAGTAGGTGCTTACTACATATCTGTAATGTACTGAGCACCTACCACATGTCAGTTACTATATTAGAATCTGAGAATGTAGTAATAAGAAAAAAGTTCTTATCCTTAAAGAATTATTGGTAACATATCCATATTCACAGAGTCAGCTACAGTTTGGGGCAGGAGATTAGTTCCCCTGGTCCACTGAATACCTCCACATCTAAGAGAGGTGCACATTGGAAGAGCAAAGGCAAGAATCTATAAATGGCAGGGGGTTGGAGGAATAGGGTGAAGTGTTGAAGGTTTGAAAAGTATTCAGAAGACAAAATTGAGGCATTGAGATCAAAATTGGTGGATTGCATTAGTCCAAATAAAGATAGGAGTGAGTTTGCCATGCAACTAAGAAAGAGTAAGTAAACTTCAGAGCCCCTCACCTACTTCAGAGCTCCTCACTTACTTCAGTAAGTAAACTTCAGAGCCCCTTCCTTCTAAGGCCCCTGAGGTAAGCCCATGTTTCAGCTTTACATGATAAATTTTGCAAAAGTCTGTAGTTCCAACCAAATCCTCTTCTCACTTTTACAACCTTCTTTCTCACTTTCCCTCCTGTTGGGGAAGCTGGTAGTGGCCAGAGGAATTAAGATCTAAGTTCAGTCCCTGGGTTGGGAAGAGTCCCTGGAGAAGGAAATAGCAACCAATTCCAATATTCTTGCCTGGAGAATCCCATGGACAGAGGAGCCTGGTGGGCTATATATATAGTCCATAGGATTACAAAGCATCAGGTACTACTGGACATGAAGGGAACAACAGGGGATGTTGAATTCTGGATAGTTTGGAACTCATGCAATGCTTTTATGTTGTTTGGAGTCACTTTATTGTATAGCTAAATGAACTCTAGCTGCTCTGAATTAGTAAGAAAGACTTCCAGGGGTAATATTGTTACTTGTGCAGGTACTCCTGGCATCATGACCAGAGGTGTAGCACCCACAGTGGAACCCAAAAATAGCCCCACAATGAGAATGTTTGTGAGTTTCATCATTTTAACCAAGATTTAAAATCTCTCCATTATTGCAGTAGTCTTAAATGAAGCCTTCCTGCTTGTGCAACTGTCCAGTACAATCTTTATTTGACACAACTTCGAGGTGAAGTTATTTGCCTGTATCTTTGCTGCTCTAACATTTTACAAAACATAAGAAATTGGTAATAGGTCTGAGTTCTAGATTCAGAAAAATCTGGAAGTTAAGACTATAAATTAGGTTTGTTCGTTTAAAAAAAATGGTAACTAGAATTGAGTGACAAGTTCTCACAGTAACCAGAGAATAGCAATAATATTTTCTTTCCCTTTTTTACTTCTGAAATTCCTAAAAACTTATTAATCCATCATAGATTTCTTTTTTTCCAAAATCTCTGCATGAAAGTCTCATGCAGAGACCTTTTGGATAGTCTCTGAATAGTTTCTAGATAGACCATCCAGACAGAAAGTTAATAAGGAAACTCAGGCCTTAAATGGCACTTTAGATGTTCAGTTTAGTTCAGTGACTCAGTTGTGTCTGACTCTGTGACCCCATAGACTGCAGCACACCAGGCCTCTCTGTCCTTCACCAACTGCTGGAATTTACTCAAACTCATGTCCTTTGAGTCGGTGACGTCATCCAACCGTCTCATCCTCTGTCATCCCCCTCTCCTTATGCCTTCAATCTTTCCCAGCATCAGGGTCTTTTCCAGTAAGTCAGTTCTTCGCATGAGGTGGCAAAAGTATTGGAGTTTCAGCTTCAGCATCAGTCTCTCCCAAGAACACCCAGGACTGATCTCCTTTAAAATTAACTGGTTGGATCTCCTTGCAGTCCAGGACTCTCAAGAGTCTTCTCCAATACCACAGTTCTTAATTAAGTGACTTAATTGATATTTATAGAATATTCCTCCCCAAATCAGAACCTCGCAAAGTTTCCACTTGTGTCTTGCTACTTTAAGTTGAGTCAGGAAGGCCCCAGATATCTCACTGTAATCTTCTGCCCCTACATTTAGATGAGCTTGGGTGTGTTCAAGGTGGTATAGCCATAGTGCCCCTACATTCAGAATGAAGCCTGGACAGTCCCTCTGAAGGCATTCCATGCAAATGGAATTCATAAGAAATCTAGACTAACAACATTCATATCAGACAAAATGTATTTTAAAGCAAAGACTGCTATAAGGGGCAAAGAAGGATACTACATAATGATCAAGGGTTCGATCCAAGAAGAAAATATAACAATTATATATACATCCAACACAAGAGCACCTCAATATGTAAGACAAATACTAACAAACATAAAGAAGGAAATCACCGGTAATGCAATAATAGTGGGGGACTTTAACACCTCACTTTCATCAGTGGATAGACCATCTGGACAGAAAATTAATTAGGAAACTCAGGCCTAAAATGACACTTTACAGGAGTTAGGATTAATTGATATCTATTGAGTATTCCACCCCAAAGCATCAGAGTACACACTTTTATCAAGTGCTCACAAAGTATTCTCCAGGATTGACCACATGCCGGGCCATAAGGCAAGCTTTGGTAAATTTAAGAAAACTAAGATTATATCAAGCATCTTTTCTGATCACAGTGCTACGTGATTGGAAATAAACTACAAGAAAAGCATTCTTAAAAACACAAACATGTGGCAGTTGAAGGTTGTTTTAGAAGCAGAGACAATCACTAAGCAGATCCTCGCTTCATCCATCCCCACAGAGTACATTCAAAAGGGCACAGATATCCTAAGCACCCCTCCTTTAACAGCCATATTTGGTATTGCAAGTCTAATGCTCTGAAACTAAAAATAAATGAGTGAAGCAAGAAAAAAGGAGGAAAGAAAGAAAGATCAAATCAATTTGCAGCTGCAGCAAAAGGCCCACTGAATTTCTAGAATAAGGGGGGAAAAAAGCCTTTTCAGGTCTAAGACAATGCTGTTTATTATTTAGTTCTTTTTTTCCAGTGTCTCCCCACTCTCCTTCACCACTTTTAAGATTTGCATATAAATGGCACTCCCCCACCCCCTTCAGAATTCATTAGCTCCTTGTTGCTTATTGGCCACCTGAAGTCTAATCGTTGTCTTGGAGCTTTATAATTGGTTGCTGTGGAAATGGTTATGCTGTCAAAAACAGAGTGATTAAAACTTGGGTGAAGAATAAGCAGGAGGAGCAGATGAACTCTTAATAAAGATAGCCTCGGTAGTAGTAGTAGTTCGTCACTCAGTAGCGTCTGGCTCTTTGTGACCCCGTGAGAGCCATGACCAGGCTCCTCTGACCGTGGGATTCTCCAGGTAAGAATACTGGAGTGGGTTGCCATTCCCTTCTCCAGGGCATCTTCCCAACCTGAGGACTGAACCCAGGTCTCCTGCATTGCAGGCATATTCATTACTGTCTGAGCCACCAGGGAAGCCTGGTATCACGCAAATGCACTGGAACAACAGAAAGAGAATCTTCATGGATGAGGGTGGGGGTAGGGGAATGGGCAAGAGAGAAATATGATAAAAGTCAAAGCAGGCTTGTTAAGGACTTCTATACTGTAAAGTAAGTCATTTTGCCATAAAATCACAAATCGGGGTGAAAATTTTAACATCCACAAATAGGGAAAGATTGAATTTCTTTGGATTCAGGGACTCTAAGCGAAAGCTGTTGAGGAAAAAATAAATAAAAGAAATAGAGACTATTACCAAGGAATGTTAACAATTGTGTTTCCCAAAATAATTTAACAAAAAAACAAAAAACCGGTTAACATTAGCATCAAAATTGTCCCTGTCATTTGACAATATTTTCTGGAAAATTCACTGCCAAGTTGAGGCAATATAATTCATCATAAAATACTCACAGTACATTTATATAGGTTTAGAGTCGTAATCCCATGGATGGAGGAGCCCGGTAGGCTGCAGTCCATGGGGTCACTGAGAGTTGGACACGACTCAGTGACTTCACTTTTACTTTTCACTTTCATGCATTGGAGAAGGAAATGGCAACCCACTCTAGTGTTCTTGCCTGGAGAATCCCAGGGATGGGGGAGCCTGGTGGGCTGCTGTCTACGGGGTCGCACAGAGTTGGACACGACTGAAGCAACTTAGCAGCAGCAGCAGCAGAGTCGTACCTCGAGTAGTGAAAACAGAATAGGCCAGTGTTTCTTCACTCGAACCACATCAACCAACCAGAGAATCTGGAGAGGAAAGCATTTAAGGGGCTTGACTGGTGAATGGGATAGGGTCAACCAAACAAGCAGGTCTGCGTGTTGGAAACCTGCAGTCACCTTCAGTCTCCGGATAGGCAGTGGCGGAGAAGTGCTTGAGACTGAGGGAAGTTTATAGCATCTGGAGCTGCTCTGCGGTTTCCTCTAACATTCCTCGAGGCTTCCCCAGTGTCTCAGTGGAAAAAATTCCACCTGCAATGCAGGAAACCAGGGTTCGATCCCTGGGTCATGAAGATACCCCTGAAGAAGGAAATGGGTTGCCTGGAGAATCCCATGTACAAAAGAGCCTGGCAGATAACAATCCGTGGAGGTCACAAAAAAGTCAGACACAACTGAAGCGACTTAGCATGCACGCATAACATTCCTTAACAGTGGTGTTATTTCTCATTTCCCCCTAAATTTTTAAAGGGGATAAATACCTGCATTGTGTAATTGCTTCTGGACCCTTATACATGAGTCCTTCCAAGGAAACGGTGCTGACTGCTCTTGATCAACCATGGACAACTGCCTCTCTCCAATGCACATGACCCCATAACCAAAGCTGTTTGCCTGGAATAGTGCTCTCTTTCTAGAAAGCCAGTGTAAAATGGCTCCTGTTTTCTCCCACTTGAATAAAGCTCTAACACTGTCATCCGTTCAAAGACAAATTGTCAATACTTACTGGAATGTTAAAAAGCATCACTGAAGCTATATCTGAAGCTGCAAAATGGCATTTGAAGCCATCCAAAGATATTGGCAATCAGAGATCCAAGGAATAGAAAATCACTGTAATTATTGGCCCTTATGCCTGAAAACATCAATTCTCTTTTTCTTGCCTGAAATTGTAGGGTCCCTTCACATGTGCAATGTGTGGGGTGCATTAAAGAGAAAGCACTCTTTGTTAGTAATCAGATATTATTTCTTTTAAAGCAGAGGGTGGAAAACAGGAGAGATGGAGGAAATAGCTTTTGTTCTCAGCAGCCGTGTGTATGATGTGCCTTCATGGTGTCTTCGCAAAACTGAGAATGGGACAGAAAAAGATTCTATGAGCTTTGACCTGCGGTTCTGGGTGTCACAAGTAATGTCTCCAGGTCTGGGCTTCTGGAACCTTCTACAGGATCGGACTTGAGCCAGGGAGAGGAAATTGCTAATCACAGTAACAGGCTGGGACAGACGAAAGGAGATCAGAGGGTCAGAGCTCCCCCATTTGATGTCACCCCGACCCCAGAGCCGTAACCTGCTTCTCGTGACATTTTTGCCTTCACAGAGGTTTCCTAAGGCAGTTTTTCAACAGATTTGAAGGTTACTGTCCCTCAGCCCAGGTAACCTCTCCTGAGTTCCTCTCTGCACGGTGACAAATGCAGATGGAAAAGCAGGCTCAGCCTTCCCATTTCTCAAAGAAATTAAAGACATTTAAAAAGAAGCAAGGAGACGACAGGGACCTTGGCAATGAGCTAAAGGTAAAGAGGAGAAGGAGCCAGGTTCAGTGTCCATCACAGTGGCATGTTTCTTAGGAAAGGAAAAGGTCCCTCCTAAGGTTTTACGAAATCAGAAATTTTAGAAAACTGTGTCTCCCGACACATGGAACATGAAGAGCTACCCAGGGCAGCTTAAATGACAGAAAACTGACAGTTTCTATCCATGTGAAAAAGCAAGTTAAACTCATTTACAAGGGTCAGTCCACTCCTTTCAAACCAATTCAGGAAATGTACCAAGGACTGGAGTCCTTGCGCTGGTTTATTAGCATTTTCAACAGGAACGTCAGTCAAGTGGGGACCTGGGCTTTCTGTCTCCATGCCTTCCTCTTTGTATCTTCTCTGCTGAAAATGAACTGGAAACAGAGACCCTTTTCAATAAGAAACTTCAAAAGAGTCAGTTTAAAGTGAAGTTGCAAAATTAGCCTCCTCTCTAGACATTTGGGACACAAAACCCTTCACTGGGGAAGTTAAGCAGTCAGCAGTAGGTACCGATGTGCTACAGACCTTCAGTCTTTACGGAGAGTCCACACTAGGCTAGGTGCCCTGTGGGGCTCTGGAGGGGTCTTAGGTGAGGGAGCAGAATCCAGTGGGTCTGCATTGGAGTACAGGACACAGACAGTAACATGCAGATGCATGGAAAGTTAGTAGATACGAGTTCATTCAAGACATGAGAATTCTGTGTATTGGGCTTCCCTTGTAGCTCAGTTGGTAAAGAGCCTGCCTGCAGTGCAGGAGACCCAGTTCGATCCCTGGGTTGGCAAGATCCCCTGGAGAAGGAAATGGTAACCCACTCCAGTATCCTTGCCTGGAAAATCTCATGGACAGAGGAGTCTGGTGGGCTGCAGTCCACGGGGTCACAAAGAGCCGGGCACGACTGAATGACTAACACTTACGGTTACTTAACCTGGGACTAGCAACTGGCATAATGTAAGGCCCAGGTGAAGGGCTTCCCTGGTGGCTCAGTGGTAAGGAATCCTCCTGCAAGGTAGAGGTGTGAGTTCAATCCCTGGGTCAGGAAGATCCCCTGGAGGAAGAAATGGCAACCCACTCCAGGATTCCGCCTGGGAGATCCCACGGACAGAGGAGCCTGGCAGGCTGCAGCCCATGGGGTTGCAGGAATCAAACACAAGGTGGCAAATAGACCGTTACCGCCAAGCCACAGGCGCTATTAAAGGCTAGAGTTTACCCAACTAGAATTCAGATCAAGAACCTATGGTCTTGAGTCACATGGTCCTGATCACCACAAATGTAGTCCACAGTGGTGGATAAGGGGATATATCTTGGAACCAGACTCCAGGATTCAAATCCTGATTCTCATACTTAGTAGCTGTTTAATGATGGACAAGATATTTAGACTCTCAAAGCCTCAGTTTCCTCATCTGTAAAATAGGTACAATAATAGCCTAGCAACCCCCATGGGATCAAAGGCATTATTATTAGAACTTTGTCCAATGCATGATAAATTCTGCAGGTGCCAGTTATTGCTATGAGGACCTACAAAGTCCAAACCACAGACTTTCTGGTTCTGGCCATTTGACAGAAGCATTCTGGTTCTGGCCATTTGGAACAACACCTGTGTCCCAAAGGGTCAAGATGAAATAGCCATTATTTCTTACCCTTCCCACCACCTCCTCCCCTCACTTCCGCAATCAACCCACTTCTTCAGAGCATCACTTGTCTCAGGAACTGCACACTTATTTTTTTCTTAGCCATGTGCTATTTGTTTAACATTTGGTGCTTTTCTAAGAATGAAGAAAACAGAAAGGACCAACAAATTAATTTGACTCTAAAATTCCATTTGAACTATGAGATACAGCTTAGAATGTTTGGATAATAATGAATGCTTACTGTTTGAAGCTTCACTCACACAATGTTCTAGCCATTCCGGAACAGGAAAGTGTTTGCAGATTACCATGTTGGACTGAAGGTCTCTGCAATAATTCTAATCCACAGACAGTGGTGATTGTGTTCAGTGGGAATGGACGGCAGGAGGAAATGTTCTAGAGGAAAACAAGTGGAAATGAAAGTCTCTCAGTCATGTCCTACTCTTTGCGACCCCATCTCTAGGCCAGAATACTTGAGTGGGTAGACTTTCCCTTCTCCAGGGGATCTTCCCAACTCAGGGATGGAACCTTAGGTCTCCCTCATTGCAGGTGGATTCTTTATCAGCTGAGCCACAAGGGAAGCCCAAGAATATTGGAGTGGGTAGTCTAACCCTTCTCCAGCAGATCTTCCTGACCCAGGAATTGAACCAGGGTCTCCTGCATTGCAGATGGATTCTTTACCAACTGAACTATCAGGAAACCCTTAGAGGAAAACAAAGCATATCTCAGATGCTTTTATCAGTGGCTTCATAGTGTTCTGCTTTGTTCAGCCCTGTCAGTGAGGGTTAACTGTGCCTCTCACCTGTATCACACAGGTCTGTCCTTCAAAACAATAGGCAGGCACTAGTGTTAAAGGAGATGAATATTTTTGCTGGTAGATGACTGCCTCACTCCTGCTTCCACAGATAAGCAGCAAGGAGCTTAAAGACTGTTTTCTGGAGAACCCTAGGGGAATGACTCCTTTGCTGAGTCTTAGACTACCATCTGCATCACCCACTCTTTTCCACGCTCCTAATTTTAAAAGATACTTTTGGCAGTCTGTATTTTCCTCTTCGGACCAAAAAAAGAAAATATTTTGTTTCATTACCCTTTTCTTCTTCTTTAGTTATTATTTTTGTTGTGCTGGGTCTTTGTTGCGGTGTGCGGATTTTCACTAGATGCGGGAAGCGGGGGCTGCTCTCTTGTTGAGGTGCCTGGGCTTCTCATCGCAGTGGCCCCTCTTGTTTCCGAGCATAGGCTTTAGGCACATGGGCTTAGTTACTCTGCAGCATGTGGCATCTTCCCAGACCAGGGGTACCCGTGTCCCCTGTATTGTCAGGGGGATTCTTAACCACTGGACCACCAGGCAAGTCCAGCCCTATATTCTTCTGATCCACAGAATTGGATTAATTTCCTCTCCTCCGTCATCTCTATGATGATGTAATGTGCTTCCTTAAGAAAAGATATGATTGTGCTGCAGGATGGTGTTGAAGGTGTGTGTGTATATGTGTTTGTGTGTGTCTGTGTGATCTCCTTGCAGATTCATCTATGGCAAAGATGTCATATGCAATTATCTCGCTAAAAAGAGCTTAAGAAACAAAGGCAGGAGATACCAAGAAAAATGATCCATTTAGAAAAATAATCTTGCAATAAACAGCACTTTGTATTTCTCTTTTGTTCTTCAGAATTGAAGTCATTAACATGAAAAGCAGGTCTGTCTTTCCTCCCCAGTTAATCTGCTCTGACTGATTACTGGCTCCCTTGCGGACTAACTATTGTCTCTTGGTCGCTGTGCATCCCTGGCTATAGGATCTGTGTGGATGGGCTGTCGCTGGCTTTGGGCCCTGTTCAGCATGGGGACCTGAGAGCATCAGCGGCTCAGGGCTCCGCACACTCCAGCGATGTTCAGGGTAAGTGGCAGGAATGCAGCCAGGGGGCTCCTCACCCTGAGTTACCCCAGAACCCTGCAAGTCCCTGAGCAAGCCCAAGCTTGGCTACTCACTCCACAAGGACAGGACAGGCTCAGGCCCACTCCTGGAATGCAGAAGGGGTGTGTTCCATGAGTAGGAACCGGACCACACTGGGGCTTCATTGACCAGGACCGGGAGACACAGTGAGGTCCACGGGAGTCCAGCCCGCCCAGCCTTCCCGCGTCCATGCTTTGGCTCCACAGTGTCACACGTCCCGCGGCTGGAGCTGCTCTCTTTGCTCGGCTTTAAGGGACACCAGTTCTCGAGGAAGGATCTGATAATAGCAGTTTTACTACAGTGGGAATATAAACTGATGATAAATTATTCAGAGGCATTTTTAAAGCTAATTGTAGACTAAAAGCTGTCATTCACTCAATGAAGCTTGCTGCATTCCTCCTATGTTTCAGTCACCGTGCTCCATTCTGGAATTAGAAACACTACATTTGTAGGGTGTTTTACAAATCCACAAAACCCCTTCATGGTTCAGTTCAGAAAACCAAGAATCACAAGCTGCTATTAATGAAGCGCTTGCTTTGTTTCTTTCATTATTTGAATACAATGATAATTGTTCTATATTTCATAAGGAAGTTTAGAATTACAAAATTGCTTCAACCAGATTTCCAGTGCAAATACTTTAGAAATGGACAAAAATAAGTAACCTAAATTAACAGTGACTCTGTGGGCTAAAATTAACCATCAAATAAACCGTTCTTCAATAAGCAAAGTAAAAGGAGGAAAAGGAATGTGTCAATAATGCATCAATGCAAAAACCCTGCATTTCATGTGAAAGATTCTTTTGCAAATGGCAGTCCCATGTAAAATTGTTATCATATTATACATATTTTTCAAGAAAAAATTTGTTAACGATTTTCCAAGCAACTAAATCAGTGCTACAAATGTTAACTTATAAATGATGTTTTCCTGGATTTTGAGAAATTGAATATATATTTTTGTTTGATTTTGTAGTAACCTATAACGTACGTTAACTGAAATATTACAAGGTATGTCAGACTCCCCAGATATCACCAGATGGCCCTAATTGAGAAGTAAAGAAGAACACCATCAGACATTTCAGCAAGGTTTCAGATTATTAGAAAACCAGGAAACTTTTCTACTGCAGAATACCTATACATGTTGAATAAAATGTAACAAACTTTCTCTGATATAACCAGGTTGCAAGCATGTAAAAAATCCACAGGAGCCAAAAATAGTTGGAAGCTGAATTAACCCCCATTTACCCCACCAAGAACAACCCCTACAAGGGGATGATTTAGACACATATCTCAGCAGTGGCCAAAGGACTGGAAAAAGTCAGTTTTCATTCCAATCTCAAAGAAAGGCAATGCCAAAGAAGGCTCAAACTACTGCACAATTGCACTCCTCTCACACGCTAGTAAAGTAATGCTCAAAACTCTCCAAGCCAGGCTTCAGCAATACGTGAACTGTGAACTCCCTGATGTTCAAGCAGGTTTTAGAAAAGGCAGAGGAACCAGAGATCAAATTGCCAACATCCGCTGGATCCTGGAAAAAGCAAGAGAGTTCCAGAAAAACATCTACTTCTGCTTTATTGACTATGCCAAAGCCTTTGACTGTCTGGATCATAATAAACTGTGGAAAATTCTGAGAGAGATGGGAATACCAGACCACCTGACCTGCCTCTT
>SJYV01030546.1:1179072-1198701 GCA_006410875.1 Neotragus pygmaeus
CCTGGGATTTCTTTGGAAGGAATGATGCAAAAGCTGAAATTCCAGTACTTTGGCCACCTCATGCGAAGAGTTGACTCACTGGAAAAGACTCTGATGCTGGGAAGGATTGGGGGCAGGAGGAGAAGGGGATGACAGAGGATGAGATGGCTGGATGGCATCACGGACTCAATGAACGTGAGTCTGAGTAAACTCTGGGAGATGATGATGGACAGGGAGGCCTGGAGTGCTGCGATTCATGGGGTCGCAAAGAGTCAGACACGACCGAGCGACTGAAATGAACTGAACTGAACTGAACTAGAAAGCCTGGAGAACAGAAGGCTTATCTTTCAGTCAAAGAACAGAACAACAAAGAAAAGCCACCTACCAGCAAAAGGAGACAATAGGAAACAGAACTGAGATTCCAGAAAGTATAAGTACCAACATTAACTTATTTAAAATGTACACATTACCATTATAAGACACACACCATTATTTATTTAACATTATCAAAGAATATACTTTCGAATTGTGGTGCTGGAGAAGACTCCTAAGAGTCCCTTGGACTGCAAGAAGATATCTAATTAGTTAATCTTGAAGGAAATCAGCTATGAATACTCATTGGCGGGACTGATGGCTGGGGCTAAAACTCTAGTACTTTGGCCACCTGATGCGAAGAGTGGGCTTGTTGGAAAAGACCCTGATGCTGGGAAAGATTGAAGGCAGGAGAAGGGGATAACAGAGGATGAGATGGTTGGGTGGCATCACCGGCTTGATGAACATGAGTTTGAGCAGATCCAGGAGATGGTGAAGGACAGACAGCCCTGGTGTGCTGCAGTTCATGGGGTCGCAAAGAGTCAGACATGACTGAGTGACTGAAAAACATTATCAAAGCAATAGTCAAAATTTCTCCTCTTTCTCATAATTGTATTTGGTTTTGCTTGGAGTTTTTTGTTTGAGCCAGAAAACATTTGATTGATATGCCTCTAAAGTTTTTAATCTAAAGTTTCTGTTACTTTTTTTTGTTTGTTTTTTTCTTTTTCTTGAAATCTGTTGGCTGAAGAAAGTGCGTTATTTGTCCTTTATAGAGTTTTCAACATTCTAGGTCTTGCTTATTGCCTTCGATTAATGTTGTTGAAGGTTATCTTGCTTGTCTTAGGAAGAATACTCCATAGGTGGTTGTGTGTGCTTCCTGTTGAATAGCATCAAAAAGTATAGAGTGTCTAGCTGTCTTTTGTTAAGATTAATAAGTTGGTTTAGAATTGTCAGCTTGATTTATGAATTATAAAAATCCCCACTGGCTTTGTAGCTTGTTGATCATTGATTGGATCCATTTTTCCATTAATATTCTAATAGCTGGCCTTTCTATTTAAAAAAATTCATCAAAAGTTTTGCATTACTCTGTGGTACAGTACATACAGTAAGATCAAATTATTTCTTGATGATTTCCTTTTGTTTATGAGTTTTGAAAATTAAGTTAGTTTTCTCAGATCCTCCAAGTCATCAAAGAGATTTTTTGAAGTATCATCTACCAATTTGAGTATAGATAATAACATTGTTGTGTTGGCCCAGGAATCCTTCTGATTTTGTCTTTGATAGATTTTTTATTTTTTTGGTACAGTAAGATGTTCTAGGATCATTTAATCCTTCCTCTTCTGATTATCTAAAATCAGTAACTTTTCCAGAGAATTTAGAGATCACAGTCTAGACCATAGGGATACTCACTGCTCCTCGATGCGTCATTGTTTCCAGGGCAGAACTGGGAAATATAAACATTTTTAAAGGGAAAATGTAGTATGAGTTCATACTGATATTTTCAATTTAGATTTAGAATCCCAGGTTTTTACTTTTTTGTGTGTTCTGTTTTCTCTAATGCTAAAATGCTAAGTGACTAATATGTGCTTGAAATTTTATACAATGAAAGCATGCACAAATTCACGGAACAGTGATTAGTGGAAGAAAACTGCAGACTAAAAGAAAAAGAAAAGCATCTATTAAGAATACTGTTCATCGGGATAGCCACTGGTGGTCCAGTGGTTTGGACTCGTCACTTTCACTCTCATGAACCAGGGGATTCAATCCCTGATTGGGGAACCAAGATCCCACAAGCCACATGGCATGGCCAGAAAAGAAAAAAATATTGTCTAGTTAATGTTTCCCAAATGACTCATGCCTCAATTTGAGAAGGATAATATCTTCCTATTTTTATTTTTTTATATTAAAACTTTTAAATGAGTTACTTGTTTTTACCAAAAAGATAGATACTATTTAAGAAAAATTGCTCCATTCTAAATGTAACACAAAATAAATTTTAAATGTGGGTGCTAACCTAAGTGATGAATTTGCTTACTTGTGGAAAGTTTCCATGTCTAAGCTGGTGAAGATTTGTCCCCAGACATTTTGCTTCATATATATTTTCAGTAAAAAGTTTAAAGTTTCATATCTTTATTTCATTTATGCTGTAATTTATTTAAAAATAGTCATCTAAAAGCTGAAATGAACAATATTTCAGATACACGGTTACAAACTTTTGATGTGTGTTAGTGCTCAGTTTGGAGAAGGAAATGGCAACCCACTCCAGTGTTCTTGCCTGGAGAATCCCAGGGATGATGGAGCTCAATGGGCTGCCATCTGTGGGGTCGCACAGAGTCAGACACGACTGAAGCGACTTAGCAGCAGCAGCAGCAGTGCTCAGTTATGTCAGACTCTTTGTGATCCCATGAACTATAGTCCACCAGGTTCCTCTGTCCTTGGTATTCTCCAGGCAAGAATACTGGGTGGGTTGCAATTTCCTTCTCCAGGGGATCTTCCTGACCCAGGGATCGAACCCAGTTCTTCTGAATTGTAGGTATATTTACCGTCTGAGTCACCAAGGAAGCCTTCACTCTCACTATACACCTACACACACATGCACATGTATATTTATGTAACTAATCATGCTATTTAGGCTTTTTTTTTTTTTTTGTATCTTACTGATCATGACAGTCACAAACTATCTTTAGCTAGTACCTCAAGGCACAGTATACACTGAATGGAGGTTTTGCCCTCAACTAAAGTGGAAATATAGACAAATTCCAAAAGTCTTCTTGTTAATTTGGAGTATTTGAGACTTATTTCATGTCCTTTCTGGTTAGATTTTAATTATGTGCTATCATANCAAGGCACAGTATACACTGAATGGAGGTTTTGCCCTCAACTAAAGTGGAAATATAGACAAATTCCAAAAGTCTTCTTGTTAATTTGGAGTATTTGAGACTTATTTCATGTCCTTTCTGGTTAGATTTTAATTATGTGCTATCATAATAAGAGTGACAGAATTGATTTAGAAATGGAAAGATCAGTCCTGCCATGTTTTTTGTTAATATTACTCGTATTATCTCCTGAAAGTTAGTGGCAGTTTTAAGCATTTTATTTTGTGAGGGTACATTTAGTTAAAGCTAGATAAAATTATCTGTGAATTCATTATCAAGGCATGCCTAAATTGAAATATAAAGCACTGCCCTGCTGAAAATGTGGGAAGCATTGTTCGTCTTGCCAGGTAACAGGTGAGACTACCCCCAATGGGAAGAGAGAGGGGTAGTGGAGAGACATGCATTAGATGCTAGTAACTCTTATGTTCTCCTATTCTTTAGATTTTTTAAAAATGAGAGTATAATTACTTCACAATGTTGTGTTAGTTTCTGCTGTACAACAAAGTGAATCAGCTATATGTTTACATACATTCCGTCCCTCTTGAACCTCCTTCCTACCCTTCTCCCATCAACCCCTCTAGGTCTTCAGAGAGCACTGAGCTTCCCTCTTCTCCTATTTTTTTTTCTTTTTTGAAAACAGGATAAGTAGAAACAGAAAATCTAAAATGTTCTTCTTCCGTGTGGATCATTTTGTCTTCCCTCTGTAGTGTGTGAGTTAGATCTAGATATAGGAAAACATCACGTGTGTCATTTTCATGGTCAAGACTCACAAAATGTCTGATATGCCCACCACACATGCCTGTTTTTGCCAGCTAATATCTCCACAACTCTTTAACAGGACATGCCTTGTTTCTGCCCCCACATTCTGCCAAGACTCACATCTGTGAATCACTGAATGGAAGGGAGTTTGCTGAAGTCCAGATGGGAAATAAAGAACTAGAAGCATTTGAAAGGGAAGAGAGTAAAAAGAACATATGGCAGCATACATGGTTAACTTGGTAACTGATTCAACGTGTGGAATCAAAAGAAAAGAAAAATTAATGTTGACTTCCATGCCCAGTTTCCTGGAGGGTTTAGATGGTGATAGTAGCTTCTGTAGAAATAAAAGGCACAGAGTAAAAGTGATTTAAGAAAAAAAAGTGTCCATTCATTTGGGGGCACTATATCTGGGGGCCCATCTGAGTGTTTAATCCTAGTAGTAAAACTGGAATCTGGTGGATGGCTAGATCTGGAGATAAATATGTTTGAGTTAGTCCACAAGACCAAGACCAAGCGAAGTCGCTCAGTCGTGTCCGACTCTTTGCGACCCCATGGACTGTAGCCTACCATGCTCCTCCATCCATGGGATTTTCCAGGCAAGAGTACTGGAGTGGATTGCCATTTCCTTCTCCAGAGGACCTTCCCAATCCAGGGATCGAACCTGGGTCTCCTGCTTTGTAGGCAGATGCTTTACCATCTGAGCCACTTGCAATAATTGAAACATAACAATAACAAATACAAACAATACTGTCAATGTGAAGAAAAAATATTAAAGGGAATTATATTTTACAGCTGGAAGATAGTGGAGGACAGCTTGGCGTGCTTCAGTCCATGGGATCGCAAAGAGTCAGACATGACTTAGTGATTGAACAAATATTTTACAGGCTGAAAAAAAGGAGAAGATCAAGTTATAAAAGAGGATCAGACAAACAGAGTGTCCTCAAGGCAAAAGAGAATTTCCATGAACGGGAGCTCAATAATGTCCAAGGCAGAAGGGAATTGTAACAGAGTGAGAACTAGTAATCTGTTATAATTGGTACCTTCAATATCATTGCTTTATATTATTTTCTTCTTTGATGATAAAGAAACTCCCAGATAGACATTGGTTTGCAAGGTAGTAAGCAGGAAGGAAGAAAACACATACAGATTTTTCTTTAAAACAGTTTGGCAGTGATAGGAGGAAATGAAGATAGAGGGGTTGATTTTCACTTCATGTTGGATGTAAGCAGGATGAGACATCATCAAGTTTTTAGACCTAAGGAAGACCCAATGGAGTGAACAAATTAAAGATATAACAAATTATAAATCATTCATTGCTGGTGGAAATGCAATGAAATGTACAGCCACTTTAGAAACAGTCTGATAGTTTCTTACAAAATTTAATTTCCTATCAATCATGTTTTTGGTATTTACCCAAAAGAATTTAATCTTATATCCACACAAAAAACCTGTACACAGATCTTTATAGCCGCTCTGTTTGTTAAATGTCCAAACTTGGAAGCAACCAAGATGTCCTCAGTCAGTAGGCGAATAGGTAAATAAACTGAGCTATCTATAGACAATGGAATATTATTCAGTGCTATAAAGAAATGTACTATTAAGTCATGATATATTAGGTCATGATTTGACAGCAAGATCAAACCAGTCAATCCTAAATGAAATCAATCCTAAATATTCACTGGAAGGAGTGATGCTGAAGCTCAAACTCCAATACTTTGACCACCTGATGTGAAGAGTCAACTCATTGGAAAAGATCCTGATGCTGGGAAAGATTGAGGGTAGGAGAAGGGGAAACAGAGGATGAGATGGTTGGATGGCATCATCAGCTCAATGGACAGGATTTTGAGCAAACTCCAGGAGACAGTGAAAGACAGGGAAGTTTGGCATGCTGTAGTCCATGGGGTCACAAAGAGTAAAAAATGACTGGGCTACTGAACAACAACAAAGTTATGAAAGAAACTTAAATGCTTATTACTAAGTGAAAGAAGCCTATTTGAGAAGACTACATACTGTATGATGCCAACTGTGTTACTTTGTAGAAAAGGCAAAGTTATAGAGAAAGTAAAAAGATCAGTGGTTTTCATGGACTAGTAGGGAGGGAAGGATGATAAGATGGAACCCCAAATTTTTAAGGCAATGAAACCACTCTGATATTATGATGGCTTGTTGTCATTTAGTCATTAAGTCGTGTTCAACTCTTTGAAATCTCATGGACTGCAGCCCACTAGGCTCTTCTGTCCAAGGGATTTCCCAGGCAAGAATACTGGAGTGGGTTGCCATTTCCTTCTGCAGGGGATCTTCCCAACCCAGGGATCAAACTCAAGTCCTGCACTGGCAGGTGGATTCTTTAACACTGAGCCACCTGGGAAGCCCATAATGGTGGGTACATTTATTCAAACCCACAGAATGTACAGCACCAAGATTAAACCCTAATGTTAACTATAGCCTCTGGGTGATAAAGACAGTGTAAGTTCATCAAATATGACAAATGCCCCACTCAGGTGTAGGATGTTGATAATGGGGCAAACTGTGCCTGTGTGGGGCTAGGGGATATAAGGAAAATCATTATACTTTCTGTTCAGTTTTGCTATAAAACCTAAAACTGCCCTAAAAATAAAGTCTTCTTGAAAATATATAAAAAGACTGTTGGTACATCACTAATGCAATATACATATAATATTTATCAAATTCATATATACATGTGCCTCCTAAGAAGGAAAAAAAAAATGTGTTACTGACTCTGGGGGCTTAAGCACTCTAAGTGCTTTGCAGTGGTGACGGCTACATGTCTACCTTAAACTTTATCTTCAAGTTCTAGGAATGGAGCAGAAACCGAGAGAGCAGAAACTGGGCTTCTTTGAATTCCAGGGGAGACAACCAGGTCTTGAATTTCTTATCACTTTTCTACTCCCCTTCTGTCTGATCATCAGTGACTTGAATCAAGAATAGCCAACATTTGGGACTTCCCTATGGTTCTGTAATTAAGATTCTGCACTCCCAATACAGGGGGCAGGGGTTGGATCCCTGGTCAGGGAACTAAGATCTTGTATGCCACATGGTGTGGCCAATAAAAGGGAGAGAAAGAATAGCCCACATTATCGGACTTGACACCTAAGTTAGGAAAGAGATGACCTGCAGTGCTGGACTATCCATCCAGGAGCACTTATATGTACCACAGCTCACACTTGCTCAGCTAGGGGTCCAGGGTTTGCCCACTAACAGTGATGGTAAGCTTCTTCCCATGGACCAGAATCTTGATGGGCATTGTTTACCCTACACAGAATCTATGTTTGACTATCTGCTGATGTGTTGTGTGCTCTGCAGATTGTACCTGGAAATCTTATTGTAAGTTGTTTTAAAATAACTAAGCAATATAAACGTTTCAAGTTTTTGTTACCAACTTTACTATGTTCTCCAGTTTTGTTTTGTTTTGTTTTGTTTTTCCTTTTCAGTGCTTAAAAACTAACCATTTATATCAGCCCAGGAAAATAGTATTCTTTTATTTTTAATGCACATCTTAAGAAAAGAGAGTCCTCAAAGATAGAGGCTTGAGGATTTAGACAGCAAAAGAGAGATATTAAATTATTGGCATTTTGGACTCAAAATAAGGAAAACAATTAATTATAGATGTTATTCCTGTTCAGCAAACACTAATGGAAGATGTACTGGAGTAAATGAGCCTAAGAATTACCCATAGGACTTGATACTTTTATATGAGATATGGAGAAACAAGCAAATAGAAGTGTTTAGAAAGTGGAATATATAACAGTTAGGCTGGTGAATAGACAACTTAATTGGGAATAAATTAAATCTAGAAGTAATAAACCAACACACATGCATAAGCAAGTGATAATTTTCTGTGCAGTGAGCCTGCCGTTCAAACATCCAAAACTGTAGTAATTCTAATTATTTTCCCCCCACTACACTCTCAGGCAGCATGTATCTGCAACCAGCCTTTGTGTCTTTACCAGCCTTCACAGATACAAGAAACCTTGGATGAATATAAATCCTGCAAGTAAGGACTTGTTTGGTTGTAAGGCAAGAAAGCCAACCCACACTAGCTTAAGAAAAAAGACTTTATTAGAGCTCTTAATATGATAATACAAGGTGAGGGGGCGGCTCCTCTCAAGGACTCACAGGATGTTGTCGGTTTTCCCCTCCCTTTCTTGCTCTCTCTATTCTTTATCTCTCATTGTCTCTCTATCCTTGATTCTGTTCCTCTCCATATACTGAACCCATTCAGTTTCCGTGTTAAGAAGTTTCTGGCTATTATAAACAGTGCTGCAATGAACATTGGCATTGAAGCATGTATACTATCATGTAAGGAACGAGGTGCCGGTCTATGTTTGATGCAGGATGCAGGATGCTTGGGGCTGGTGCACAGGAATGATCCAGAGAGACGTTGTGGGGTGGGAGGTGGGAGGGGGATTCAGGATTGGGAACTCATGTACACCTGTGGTGGATTCATGTCGATGTATGGCAAAGTAGAGTATTGTAAAGTAAAATAAAGCAAAAAAATAAAATTAAAAAAAAAGAAGTTTCTGGTCTCTTCCTTGTTGGAGGCAAAGTAAGAGACTCAGATGCAGCCAAAAACAATTGGATATCCACTCCAGACTGGAGAACCCAGAGTCTATGAACATCCTGGCTTGAATATCATGACCACCCATGAACCAGCCAGTGTGATCAAGTGGATGGTATCTGTACTGACCAAAAGTAAAAATAAAGATGCCTACTAAGTATCACAGGGGCTTCCCAGGTGGCTCTGGTGGTAAAAAAAAAATCCTGGCTGCCAATGCAGGAGACATAAGAGATGCCAGTTTGATCCCTGAGTTCCGAAGATCTCCTGGAGGAGGGCACGGCAACCCACTCCGGTATTCTTGCCTGGAGAATCCTATGGACAGAGGAGCCTGGAGGGCTATAGTCCCTGAGATCACAAAGAGTTGGACATGACTGAAGCAACTTAGTATGCATGCACGCTTGCATGCACTCATGCACACACTGAATATATAATTATTTTTTTTCTGATACCTTAAGCTCCTATTAGTAATTTAGTAAGAAGATGACTAAAACTATCATCGTTTCCTGGAAGTATGGCACAGTTGAGTACCTCTGTTGTGTTGTAAGAAACCGTCTACCCTAGGGATAATGACACAGGCTTTCTTAGCCTGCTATGCAGCCAGAGTAGAGTAAGGTGACCAACCAGCCTACTTTGCCTGGGATTGAGGAACTTCCTGGGAGGTGGGACTCTCAATCTGACTATCAGGACAGCCCTGGGAAAACTGGGGTGGTTGATCACCTTAGTAGCAGGTACTTGTTTCTATTGCTCATAAGACAGTGATTCTGTTCAGTTCAATCACTCAGTTGTGTCCGACTCTTTGTGACCCCATGAATCGCAGCACGCCAGGCCTCCCTGTCCATCACCAACTCCCGGAGTTCACTCAGACTCATGTCCATCAAGTCAGTGATGCCATCCAGCTATCTTATCCTCTGTCGTCCCCTTTNGACCCCATGAGTCACAACACGCCAGGCCTCCCTGTCCATCACCAACTCCCAGAGTTCACTCAGACTCACGTCCATCAAGTCAGTGATGCCATCCAGCTATCTCATTCTCTGTCGTCACCTTTTCCTCCTGCCCCCAATCCCTCCCAGCATCACAGTCTTTTGTAATGAGTCAACTCTTCCCATGAAGTGGCCAAAGTACTGCAGATTCAGCTTTAGCAACATTTCTTCCAAAGAAATCCCAGGGCTGATCTCCTTCAGAATGGACTGGTTGGATCTCCTTGCAGTCCAAGGGACTCTCAAGAGTCTTTTCCAACACCACAGTTCAAAAGCATCAATTCTTCAGCAACAGGCTTAATTTACAGAAGTAGGTGAGACACTGTCTTGGTTTGGGCTGCTATAACAGAACACTGTAGACTTGGCTTATCAACAACAGAAATTTATTTCTCAGTTTTAGAGACTGGGAAATCCAAGGTCACAGTGTTGCTGATTGTGTGTCTGGGGAAGGCTTTCTTCCTGGTTCATAGATGGTGTCCTCTCACTGTGCCCACATATGGTAGAAGGGGCAAAGGAGCTCTCTGGGATCTCTTTTACAAGGTCACTAACCCCATTCACAAGGGTCCCACCCTCATGATCCAATCACCTCCCAAAGGCTCCATTTCCTAATAGGTATATCATCCTTTTGGTAATCAGTGGAGGCATTGTCTTTCTGTTAAAAACTTCTTTGGTCCTGGACTCTCATGACCTGAATCATAAAAGCACCTGTTGAACTGGAATGAAGAAGGCAGATGAATTAGTCAGTTGTCGCTTCAGTCACTAAGTCATTTCCAACGCTTTTGTGGCCCTCATGAACTGTAACCCACTAGGCTCCTCTGTCCATGGGATTTCCCAGGAAAGAATATTGGAGTGAGTTGTCATTTCCTTCACAAGGGGCTCTTCCAGATCCAGGGATCAATCCCATGTCTCCTGCATTACAGGCAGATTTTTTGCCACTGAGCCACCAGGGAAGTAATCAATAACACAGTCTGAATCACACACTATACCATAAACATCTCCTAAGGGTCTGTCTTTACAAGAGACTTGCCCATATAAGCTTTACTTAATGTGAAAAGGGGCTTCCCTGTTATTTTGGAATCCTTATTTTTCTTTTATGTCATGACTTTTATTTTATATAAACCACAGATGTAAAACCGGTGATGACGATGTCACCATCCCATAAGAAGATGATGGTGAATGTTGCATCCTTACTGAGAGAGAGTCTATATTAATTAGCAGTTGTCATGCCCGCCAGCCACAGACAAGAGCCTGACCAAAGAGTTCTGCTCTTACCAGACCATGCTGTCCTGCCTAGAGTTCACTGATTTAGAGATGAATACTTCCTAAGCTAGGGGATTGTTATTCTTTATCTACAAGATTTTTGGAGAAACATTATCTGCTAAGTATTTCACTTGTGCCTGAAAAAGTGAGATGTTAAATGTGAATGTTTCTGGTAGTTAAGATAACCAGGTTTCTGAGAAAGTGCATGTTTAATNGATGAATACTTCCTAAGCTAGGGGATTGTTATTCTTTATCTACAAGATTTTTGGAGAAACATTATCTGCTAAGTATTTCACTTGTGCCTGAAAAAGTGAGATGTTAAATGTGAATGTTTCTGGTAGTTAAGATAACCAGGTTTCTGAGAAAGTGCATGTTTAATAGGGAGAAATGACTTCAATATATAGAAAGGAGCACAAACAACTTGTTAGTCTTCAAGCCAAGGCTTCCAGAGGTCCATAAGGCTCCACTGCTGACCATGCCTTCCTAAGGATGGGAGCTGCCTTCACTGGCCACCAAGAGTCTTACTTAACTCAGGTTCTTTGGGGTCAGAGAGCCTGAGAGCCCAACAGTGTCTTTGTTCTTGACCACTAGGCCATTTTATCCCCAAACCTAAGCCATGTGTGTGTGTAAGTCACTCAGTCATATTTGACTCTTTATTACCTATGGACTACAGCCCACCAGGCTCCTCTGTCCTTGGAATTTTCCAGGCAAGATTACTGGAGTGGGTGGCCATTCCCTCCTCCAGGGGATCTTCCCAACTCAGGCATTGAACCCGCATCTGCTGTGTTGCAGGCAGATTCTTTACTGTCTGAAGGGGAGAGGACTTTAAGCAAATAAAATATAAGAAATGGCATAAAGAATTATCTATGTTTCTTTATGCCACTTCTTATATTGTTTCTTTATGTCATTTCGTATATTATACTTGCTTAAAGTCCTCTCCCCTTCCATTTTTCCACCATAAAAAATTTTCCTGTCACTCGAAGACAAGCCCAGAGATCACCAGAGATCACCAAACATATGAAGACTGTCTGCTAATCTACCTGGCACCTGATGGAGCCATCTCTCATCTGTGTTCTTATAGTCCTTAAATGTTTTCCCCTCTTGTATATGTGTGCACATGTCTTCATTCTCCTACTAATATGAGAACACCTTGAAATTAAACTTTAGGCAATATAATCCAGGGGTCAGCATCAGAGGCGCTGGCATCAAAAATCTAAGGTTTAAATCCTGGTTTTACTAGTTCTTAGCTGAATGAACTTGGAGAAGGCAATGACCCACTCCAGTACTCTTGCCTGGAAAATTCCATAGGAAGAGCCTGGTAGGCTGCAATCCATGGGGTCGCTTAGAGTGACATGACTGATTGGCTTCACTTTCACTTTTCACTTTCATGCATTTGAGAAGGAAATGGCAACCCACTCCAGTGTTCTTGCCTGGAGAATCCCAGGAACAGGGGAGCCTGGTGGGCTGCCATCTATGGGGTCACACAGAATTGGACATGACTAAAGTGACTTAGCAGCAGCAGCAGAAGCAACTGAATGACCTTAGGAAAAATTTAATTACTCTAAGTCTCACTTTGCTCACTCACTTTAAAGTGGGGTCATAATTTTAAAGGAATACATTATGAGGAACATGTTAGATGGAGGGTATTAGTAGAATATCTGAATGCAAAACATTCCTTGTTGAAAGAGTACCCTAATTTTTATGAGGATGTTTTAATGAATAATTACGTCCCATTTATCTCACCAGAGCATGACTGCTGCTGGGAAGGTTTGCATGAATGGTCAGTTCCAGACAGATTCAAGTGATTGATCCAGGCACTGTATGGAGCTAGCATTCAGTCATTCATTCTCTCACTCCTGCATTCTTTCAATATCCACCTCTTTATGGAAACCAGGAGTCAGCCAGGCTTTATGTTAGAAGCTCGTGTAAACCACACTTAAAAAAATGTTTTTAAATGGTCTGACATTCCTGAGGCTTGCAGCTCAGAGACTTGTTCTTCTGCAATGGGTTTTATCTCTGGGTCTACAGGGTATGATAAATGTGATCACAGTTACCATTTATCAACAGGTATAAGTTGATTGCTTTTGTTCACTATTTCTGTTAATTTTCTAATATATCTGCAGTCAGTATAAATATCTTTATTTTATGAATGAAGAAACTAGAGATTAGAGTTTAAGTAGCATGCCCAATGTCACTGAATTAGCCATTAAGCTAAGATTTCGTGACAGTTCTGTTGACTCCAGTGACCACTTCCTTCCTCTGTGCTGTGTGGCCTTCGATTTTGTGCCACAATTTCACAAAATCAAAGAGGCCAGGAATCTAAAGGTACCACTTCCTCATGCTATATATTGAGAAAAACAGGTCCCCATAAGGTCCCCAGCTAGCCAGCCAAATTCCAGCATGATGTGGCCTCTCCATGTGGAAGAATGGCATTGACATTTTTATTTCTGTTAGATGATTTTGGTCTCTGTGTCAGCTTATATGTTCTCTAATTAATAAGCCCCACTGCTGACCTCACTGTCTGTATACACATAAACAGATATCAGCTGTCACCATGCTCCCATCAAGCAGCAAGCAACCTTCCACTCAGGTGAAATGCACAAGCCTTGTGACCTCACTCCTGCCTGAGGACATTGTCACATCGCAAGGCTGTCTGCACCTGACAAAGCTCTAAACGGCTTGACCTTTGCCAAGTGGAGCTTAACTTTCTCTTTCAACCTTTCCCTAAGAGGCCATCCCTCTGCACCAGGAAGAATTATTTCATTTAAAGGCTTAAGACTCCTACGGCCTCAACAGTAGTTAGATTTTAACATGTTTAAATGTGAGCAATAGGGGCTAAGTGCTCCAGCAGTAGCTCGCCCTTTGATGTTTTAAAAGGACACCAGAAGCTGCTCTGGTCGTGCTCCCCAGCTGCTCACGTAATGCTCGGCCAGCTCATCAGAGCATCTCTCCACTTAACTGGGTAATGACAGGGAGCCACTTTACCAGTAGAGATTGTTTTATGGTAGCTTTCTTCCCTTCAGCTCTAACCTGAGGATCACAACTCAGAAACCAGTGCTCCCACAATGCAGACCACTTCCCTGGGTCTAGAGGGAATGATTAGAAAATTTCTTATACCTTCAAAATTACTGGCAAATTTCTTACGTATCATATGGGGTGGGAGGTAAGGATTCTTGGCCAAGTGGTAGACCCAGTCTTCCTAGTTGGGATGCTCGTGAACAGACATCTCAATTGAAGATACAGAGATCTTCAAAATCTCACGCACATATTTATTATTTCCAAAAGAAAACTTAGCCACTCAATTGCAGTAAGTTGTCCTGGGTGTCTTTATTTTACTTGTTAGATTCTTGCAGTGGTCCTTTAAGGAAAAAAGAAATAGCCTTTTTTTAGAGGTGCGCAGCTGCTCAAAGCACTGAAATTAGCGCTGAAACATAACAGTTTTAAAAAATCATTAGCTGCAAATTACTGTATTATAAATGAGTGAGAATTGATCATCTGATTAGTAACTGATGANTTAAGGAAAAAAGAAATAGCCTTTTTTTAGAGGTGTGCAGCTGCTCAAAGCACTGAAGTTAGTTGCCTTGGTTCTACACATAACAGTTTTAAAAAATCATTAGCTGCAAATTACTGTATTATAAATGGGTGAGAATTGATCATCTGATTAGTAACTGATGAAAAGTGGAAGAGGCAAGCGGTGGTCATAAACCCTATTGCAAGAGGTTTTGTTGTTTTATTTAAAATATGATCAGAAGAAATACATTATTTTACATGTTCCCATGCAATGTAGAGCAATACTACACGTCCAAGCATGAATTTCAGTTAGCAAGCAGACATTGTGTAACATCCTGCCACTATGAGTTCTGCAGTCAGACTGCCTGTGTTAGCTTCCTGACTCAGCCACTGTGACCCTAAGCATGTTGCTTTTCCTGGGGGATTCATTTTCTTTATCAGTTATATGATAAAATAAGAGCATCTCGGGACTTCCATCCTGGTGGTCCAGGGGTTAAGAATCCTCTTTACAATTCAAGGGACATAGGCTTGATCCCTGGTCAGGGATCTAAGATCCCACATGCCCCAGGGCAGCTAAATCTGTTTGCCACAACTAGAAACCCTCAATGAAAGATCCCACAGGACACAGAGAAGCCCTGGCATGCAGCACCTGAGGCTTGACACAGCCAGGTAAATAAATAAATAAATATATATATATATATATATATATATATATTTAAAGAGCACCTTAAACCACATGGGCTGTAGTGAGGATTTCCCAGGCAAGAATATTGAAGTGGGTTTCCATTTCCTTCTCCTGGGTGCTTTCCGACCCAGGGTTTCCTGCATTGCAGGTTGTCTCCTTCCTTGCAGACAGATTCTACTAGCTGAGCCACCAGACAAGCCCACTATGACCTCATCTTAAGTAATTACAGCTGCAACAACTCTATTTCCAGATAAGGTCAAATTCTGAGGTCTGAGCACGAGGACATCAACATATCTTTTTGAGGCGTACCTAGTGTAACCAAGGACTTTCCAGGTTGCTCAGTGGTAAAAGAATCTACCTGCAATGAAGGAGACATGAGTTTGATCACTGGGTCAGGAAGATCCCCTGGAGAAAGAAATGGCCACCCACTCTAGTATTCTTGCCTGGAGAATTCCATGGACAAAGGAACCTGGCAGACTACAATTCATGGAGTCACAAGAGTTGGACATGACTCTTAGTGACTAAACCAACGTAACCCATGATAGCAACAGTTTATCCATTTTTATGGGCTTCCCTTGTGGCTCAGCTGGTAAAGAATCTGCCTACAGTGCAGGAGACCTGGGTTCGACCCTGGGTTGGGAAGATCCCCTGGTGAAGGGAACAGCTACCACTCTAGTATTCTGGCCTGGAAAATTCCAGGACTCTCAAAGAGTAGGACCCAACTGAGTGACTTTCACTTTCATTGATACATATATGTATACCCTATAATTTAGATAATTAACATTATAAGCAGTCCATGGGATCTCAAACAGTAGGATCCAACTGAGTGACTTTCACTTTCATTGATACATATATGCATACCCTATAATTTAGATAATTAACATTATAAGCAGTCAATGATTACTGGATCCAGGTACTCTTGACATGCCTTGGACCTTATATTTAGCAGGGTAGAGATGCAGAAAAAGACATTGTGCAAACTTTGACCTCAAGAAGTTCATATTGTAGTACATATCCTTTGTCTTAATCCGCTTATCTCACAGAGATGAAAGAAACCTATTATGCAAGAAATTATCTCTTTGCATTCATTATCAGTTCAGTTCAGTTCAGTCACTCAGTCATGTTCAACTATTTGCGACCCCATGAATTGCAGCATGCCAGGCCTCCCTGTCCATCACCAACTCCCGGAGTTCACTCAAACTCACATCCATTGAGTCAGTGATGCCATCCAGCCATCTCATCCTCTGTCATCCCCTTCTCCTCCTGCCCCCAATCCCTCCCGGCATCAGAGTCTTTTCCAATGAGTCAACTCTTTGCATGAGGTGGCCAAAGTACTGGAGTTTCAGCTTTAGCATCATTCGTTCCAAAGAAATCCTAGGGCTGATCTCCTTCAGAATGGACTGGTTGGATCTCCTTGCAGTCCAAGGGACTCTCAAGAGTCTTCTCCAACACCACAGTTCAAAAGCATCAGTTCTTTGGTGCTCAGCCTTCTTCACCGTCCAACTCTCACAACCATACATGACCACNGTGGCCAAAGTACTGGAGTTTCAGCTTTAGCATCATTCGTTCCAAAGAAATCCTAGGGCTGATCTCCTTCAGAATGGACTGGTTGGATCTCCTTGCAGTCCAAGGGACTCTCAAGAGTCTTCTCCAACACCACAGTTCAAAAGCATCAGTTCTTTGGTGCTCAGCCTTCTTCACCGTCCAACTCTCACAACCATATATGACCACAGGAAAAACTATAGCCTTGACTAGATGGACCTTTGTTGGCAAAGTAATGTCTTTGCTTTTGAATATGCTATCTAGGTTGGTCAAAACTTTCCTTCCAAGGAGTAAGCGTCTTTTAATTTCATGACTGCAATCACCATCTGCAGTATCAAGCACTATAAATACTAAAATTTGTGGTTCTGAACTCCCAAAAGTGTTCTAAGCTCCTTTCTTTTTGGTTTTGATCCTGGTCAAATCTTTCCCATGTGTGGGTCTGGGTGTTTCTCTCTGGGGTCCTTTTCAATTGCAATGTTCTATGATTCTGGTATAACTTATTGCATGCATGATATTTCCAGACTTTCTAAGTTACATTTAATGCCTTTGTCTGCTCCCGTTTTGCTTACTCTTCCTGTTCAAAACTTCCTTTAACTGCATTAAAATAGTTGTGTTCTGGCTATATTTTCAATCTCAGTAAAATTATGCTTGTACTAGTGTTTGTTTCCTGATGACTTCTATGAGAAACTTCTGAAATAATTTGAAAATAATTGATTTTCTCCTTTACTACATAAAACCTAGCTGAGCAATTATAAGGCTGTCTTCAGCAAAAATAAATAAATAAATATAAAACTAGAAATCTCAAGTTTGATTTTTCCTGCTTTCTTATAGTGTAGAGTTGGTACTATCTAAAAAATTATGATTCCTACTTATGTGAATTAAACAATGCCTTTTCTTTGAGATAGATCCCAAATTTTTATCTCTTAGCTCATAGGATACAATATTTCCATTTGAAATTTCTTAAGATGAAAATATAAATTGAGGCACTCAGCAAGATTGTTCTAAAGGCAAAAATCAAAATGATATGACTAAATCATTGCAGAAGCAGACTGTTTCTATAATTCTCTGTGTGGCAATTTAAAATTTGTGTTATTTGGATTTTCATCCAAGCGCTTGTTTCTGCCTTGTTTCTTCCACCCTCTCCTCCTTCTTTTTAAAAACATGCTATTAATAGGAAGGAATCATGCACTCAGAATGTCTTTCTTTTCTAAGAGCCTATCAAGGCTTCTCTTGTATTAGTCAGGTAGCTCTGGAAATTTACCTTCTCCACCAAAGTGTCCTTAATTGAGTTAAATTCAATGAATATTATTGATTATTTGCTATTTTCCAGGTAGCATGCTGGTATCCTGAAGACACAAAGAAATATAATGTGTGCCATTGTCTGTTCGGACTGTGAAAAAGAAAAGAAATAACGTGAAAGCTTTGCTGACCTACTCTGCCTGCTTCAGTGTTCTGTTTCCAGAGCGGCTCAACATTGTCCAAGTCTCTTAACTCTTACTTAGCATCCTTTAAGTGGCTGGTCCCTGAGATAGCAACAAATGGATAACACTCTCACAGTTGTTAAGGGTAAAATACTCTCATACACAAAAGAAGAATAACAAAATGAACCACTTTTTGAGTTCCCGGAAGGCAGCACACACAGATAAATAAGGTAGGATTTCAGAAATAGGAGATACCAGTAAGAACCAGGGCAATGAAAACAGCGGAGCCTTCAAGGTCAGATTCATTCTAGTTGAGGTGTGGCAGAATTTAGGAATTTGATAAGTCTGCAGGCAGGAGGATTTAGTATGGGAAAACAGTAGCAAAGGTACAGTTTGTGTGGGGGTGGGGTGGGGTGAGGTGAGAGGTCACCATGGGGAACAAAGGAGACCCCACTGTGGTTCAGGATGGAAGCTCATGCATAGGATTCAAGATTGACAGAAGAGGAGGTTTGCACCCCTTGTGAGAGAAATCATTTCTTTTTCTGTCCTGTTCTTTTAATTGATTTTTATTGATGTATAACTGATTTACAGTGCTGTATTAGTTTCAGGTAGATAGCAAAGTGGTTCAGTTATACATGCATATATATCTTTTTTTTCAGATTGTTTCCCTCATAAATTATCACAATATATTGAGTATAGTTCCCTGTGCTATACAGTGGGCCCTTGTTGGTTATCTGTTTTGTATGTAGCAATGTATATATGTTAATCCCAAACTCCTAATTTATCCCTCCTCTATTTTCCCTTTGATAACCATAAGTTTGCTTTCTGTGTCTGTGGATCTGTTTCTGTTTTGTTGTAAATAAGTTCACCTATATCATTTTTTTTAAGATTTCACATATAAGTGGATATCATATGCTATTTATCTTTGTCTGGCTTACTTTACTTCTTATGATCATCTCTAAATCCATCCATGCTCTGCAAATGGCAATATTCAATTCTTTCTATGGCTGAGAAATATTCCAGTTGTATCTATATACAATCTTTTTTATCCCTTCCTCTGTCAATGGACATTTAGGTCGCTCCCACATTTTGGCTATTGTAAATAGTGCTGCAGTGAACACTGGGGTGCCTGTATATTTTTCAAATTATGATTTTCTCCAGATGTATGTCTAAGAGTGGGATTGCAAGATCATATGGTAGCTTTACTCTTAGTTATTTTAAGGAAACTCCATACTGTTATCCACAGTGACTGCACAGTGACATTCCCGCCAACAGTGCAGGAAGTTTCCCTTTTCTCCACACCCTCTTCAGCATTTATGACTTGTAGACTTTTTGATGATGGTCATTCTGACTAGTGTGAGATGATACCTCATTGTAGTTTTGATTTGCATTTCTCTAAGGTCAGTTTTCATTCCAATCCCAAAGAAAGGCAATGCTAAAGAATGATCAAACTACCGCACAATTGCACTCATCTCACCCTCTAGTAAAGTAAAGCTCAAAATTCTCCAAGCCAGGCTTCAACAATATGTGAACCGTGAACTTCTTGATATTCAAGCTAGTTTTAGAAAAGGCAGAGGAACCAGAGATCAAATTGCCAACATCCGCTGGATCCTGAAAAAAACAAGAGAGTTCCAGAAAAACAACTATTTCTGCTTTATTGACTATGCCAAAGCCTTTGACTGTCTGGATCATAATAAACTGTGGAAAATTCTGAGAGAGATGGGAATAC
>SJYV01030546.1:1201786-1212412 GCA_006410875.1 Neotragus pygmaeus
GGCCTGGGTTATTTTTTAAACTATTGAGCTATATAAGCTGTTTGTATATGTTAGAGATTAATCCCTTGTTGATCATATCACTTGCAAATATTTTCTCTTGTTCATGCCAGAAATAGTTGATAAACTATTGAACAGAAGAAGAATTAAAAGATGATCTGGTAATTACAGAATGTTTATCATATTTTTATACCAGGGAGAGTAAATTTAGCTGCATTTATCTATTAAATATTCATTGAACACATTATATATACATTACATAGTCAGTGTAAACACTGCAGTTCCTTCAAACTTAAGTGGAAATAAATGGACTTTGGAGACTGATGGAGCTTGGTTTGAATCTCGGCTCTTCCCCTTCCTGCTGCTGCTGCTGCTAAGTCACTTCAGTCGTATCCGATACTGTGCGACTCCATAGACAAGATCCCACCAGACTCCTCTGTCCCTGGGATTCTCCAGGCAAGAATATTGGAGTGGGTTGCCATTTCCCTTCCCAATGCATAGAGTGAAAAGTGAAAGTGAAGTCGCTTAGTCGTGCCCGACTCTTCACGACTCCATGGACTGTAACATACCAGGCTCCTCTGTCCATGGGATTTTCCAAGCAAGAGTATTGGAGTGGGGTGCCATTTCCTTCTCCCTTCCCCTTCCTAGTTAGGTGATATTTGTTAAATCATATAATCTTTCTAATTTAATTTTCTTCTGCTGCTAAATGGAAATATTAGTACAATTTTGCAGTTGTTGACTGATTAAACACCACCATCAGAATTTACAATAAGTTATTATCATTTATGTAACATGCTCAAAGTAGGTATATTTATGTACTTGCTCACAAAGGGTCTGAATGTTATGCTTCTTCTCCCAAGTGGTGGAACCCATGATTGCTATAAAAACTTTCTTCGAGGGAAAAATATTTTAAATATTTGCAAAAGTTGAAATTATCCACAATCTCATCTTTAGACTACAAAAACTATCAATTTTATATTTTTTTGTGTAGATTTCTTTTTTAAAAGAAGTTTTTTTTAAAGCTGTAATGAAAGTTGATGGATTGATTTAACATCCAGATATTCAGTGTGAATTCCTGAGGGTGTATGAGGAGACATTTGCATCCGCAGAGTAAGGGGCAACTAGAGGCTAGATAAAGTGAAAATTCTGAGAAAAGAAAACAAAGCAGGATCCACAGTCTGAAATGGAACCAGTTAAAACACTGAGGAAAAGAGAGTCTTGGTGTGAGGAAAACAAGTAACAATTGGGGTTATAAGGGAAGCTGCATCATTAACAGCGATGTAGTTTTTTTGTTTGTTTTAATCGGAAACCTAGCTGTGTCTCACCGAGACTCAAATAGAAGAAGACTTGATTTGGGGGCCTGCAGAGTAGAAAACATGCAGAGCAGAAGGAAAAATAATAACGCAAAGAACAGGGCCCATGAGCAAAGCTAAGAATAGCGGAGTGACTGGAAACAGTGCACAGTTCTAAGTCACACTGCGTGATGTCGATTTATGCATTCACAGCATCTCAGCTTCACTGCGCATGGCTAATATCCTTGACATCCCTCATGCCATCCTGATGCCTAGTTGCATATTCGCACTGATGTAAATGGACAGGGTGGGAGAAAGTGAATGGCCGAGAATCTTCACCTTCCTCTCTGTGTACTTGCCCCATGTATCATTTCCAGCTGGCTTCCCCTAGGTTGTATCCTGTATAATTAACCCATAATCCCTAGTGAAGTGCTTCCTTGAGTTCAGGGACCCACTTTAGCAAATTATGAGACCCAAGGCAGGAGTTGTGGGAACCGCCAACTTAGAGCTGGTCGGTGAGAATTAGGGAAGCCCTGAATTTACCATTGGGGTCTCAAGTGGGGACAGTCTTGTGGGACTCAGCCTTTAAATTTTGTAGAGTCTGTGCTTACTCCAGGTAGTCAGTGTAATAATTGCTTGGTATGAAACATCATATATTGACACATGTATATGGAATCTAGAAAAAAATGTGCAGATGAACCTATTTGCATTGTAGGAATAGAGACGCTGATGTAGAGAATGGACAAGTAGACACAGTGGCGGAAGGGGAGGATGGGACAAACTGGGAGAGGAGCACTGACATATATACATCATCGTGTGTAAAGCAGATAGCTGGTGGGAGTCTGCTGTAGAACACGGGGAGCTCAGCTCAGTGCTCTGTGATGACCTAGAGGGGTGGAATCAGGAGGCAGTGGGTGGCTCAGGAGGAAGGGGATATATGTACACGTATAGCTGGTTCACTCTGTTGTCCTGCTGAAACTAACACAACATTGTAAAACAAATATACACCAATTTAAAAAAATAATTTCTTGGTATGAAAAGCCAACATATTTGGTGTCAGAAGGGCTGTGAGTTGCATAGGAAACAGAGCTGTCTTTTTAGTGAGCTTAGCGGATCAGAATAAAAGTGAGTTGGCTGGAGTGTGGTCAAGGGAGGTGATTGGAGGTGAAATCTAGGAGGAAATCAGGACCAAGACATTGAGATTATGGGAAAGAATTTGGACCCTGTATGGACTGCAGTGGCAAGACAAAGAAATATCAAAACAGAGAAGGTTCATGCTCTAGGCTATGATTTCAGCTGCAATATGCAAAATGTACTCATAGAGGCAAAAATGAAGGTGGGAGATCACGGTGAGCTTTTACAGTGATGCAAGGGAGAGACTGTAGTGCTTAACCTCATGCAAGTTTAGCCATGCCAGCCTTGTTCGGCTGTCCAGTGGAGGCACCTGTGGCTGCTTGGCTGTACAAGTTCAAGCTTGAGCAAAAAGGAGACAATGGAGATGAACTTGGAGAGTCAGAGTATAGAGCTTGACTTTAAAGCCCTGAGACTGGATGAGCCTGAGAAAAGTATGCAGGGAGAAGAGAAGATGTGTAGGACGAATTGCAGGGCTTCTCCATCACGGCCTGGTAGATTAAACAGAGCCAAAAATGTGATCAGGATGGAGCAGCCAGCGAAGGAAAAGNTTTAAAGCCCTGAGACTGGATGAGCCTGAGAAAAGTATGCAGGGAGAAGAGAAGATGTGTAGGACGAATTGCAGGGCTTCTCCATCACGGCCTGGTAGATTAAACAGAGCCAAAAATGTGATCAGGATGGAGCAGCCAGCGAGGGAAAAGGACTTACAAGGAGGGTGTAGCTTCACCGTCCAAGGAGAAAAGCATATTTCAAATAAGAAATGGCAGGAAAGAAAACGCTGCTGAAAAACTGAATATGATTTCTGACCTTGTTAAGAGCAGTTTCAGTGATCGAGGTTAACATACACCCACTACTATACATAAAATAGATAACTAATAAGGCCTACCGTCCAGCAGAGGGAACTCTACTTAATACTCTGTAATGACCTATATGGGAAAAGTGTCTGAAAAAGAGTGGTTATGTGTGTACCTATAGCTGACTCAATTTGCNTGTAGCTTCACCGTCCAAGGAGAAAAGCATATTTCAAATAAGAAATGGCAGGAAAGAAAACGCTGCTGAAAAACTGAATATGATTTCTGACCTTGTTAAGAGCAGTTTCAGTGATCGAGGTTAACATACACCCACTACTATACATAAAATAGATAACTAATAAGGCCTACCGTCCAGCAGAGGGAACTCTACTTAATACTCTGTAATGACCTATATGGGAAAAGTGTCTGAAAAAGAGTGGTTATGTGTGTACCTATAGCTGACTCAATTTGTTGTACACCTGAAACTAACACGACATTGAAAATCAACTATTTCAATAAAAATTGTAAAAAACTAGTGTGGAGTTGTGAGCTCCTGATGGGATGAATTAGAGAAGAGAAAGGGAGAGAAGAGAGTGAGGAGGAAGCCAAGAATAGTTTGTTCTTCCTTCTGTAGAAGACGGAACAGGAAGGGCTGAACCAAAAGGCCTCATTTTTGAAATATATTTGGGAAAACTTTAGAGAGGTTAATAATCAGTGAGAATTGGAAAATCTATCCTGGACACGTCGACCTCAGAGTCAGGAAACTGCTCTGTTGCTGACTGTCTCTCTCCCTGGACTCTCTAGTCTGAGCCCAATTTCAGACATCTCTCAGCCTGCTTGTCCCGATATATGAAGCAAAACCACTGAGGGGTAGCCTAACATTTTAGGATGTTTTATCTTTATTTTTCCTTATCTGATTGTCAGATCTATATAATCGTGACCTTTATTTGTTCTTTACTATTGGTCATGGAGATAAACTCCTTCATGCAATGAGTATCTGAATCAGAGGCCTTGGGCAAATGCCATCATTCCAAAATGCCAGCAGTTCAACAAGATGAAGCTTCTCATAAATATAAAATCACAAATTAGGGACAAAGTTGGCCATGGTACTCGTGCAGCTCACACCTCCCTAACTCCTGTCCTAAGTCTTTCTCCTCCTGTGCTCAGGGATGTTGTTGGCTCTCATGACCACATGGAACGTTTTTGAGCACCCTTGTTTCTTTTTTGTGTATTCTGAAATTTTATGATGAGGAGTGTTTTTGTATTTCTACTCATTTTGCTGGCATTCAGAGAGCTTTTGTTATCGAAAAATGAACATTGATCAGTTCTAAGAAATGCTCCTGTATTATGTGCTTAAAGTGTTTATTTCTTCTCTTTTCTGTGTTGTTTTTCTGGACTCTCTATAATCCAAAAAAATAACATTTAGCTGTGGGGGTACAAAGGAGATGATGCCTAATGAGGTAGTCAGGGTGGCCTCAAGGGGAACCACATGTTTCTTAGATCAGCCCTGCAACAGTCTCCTTATTTTCAGCCCTGTCCTCCTTCTCCATCCTATAATATGTGGACCTCTAATTCCTGAGTCTTTTCAGCATCCCATGGAATAAACTGACAGTATTTCCCTCTGTAGACATTTAGGTTTGATCTCACTGTACCCCAGAGAGTCATTTACTATTTCTTCATCATCAGTTCTCTCTATTCCCATACTGTGAATTGGGGTTACAGATGTCTCCAAGGTTCATAGAATACAATTTTTTGTTTCCATTTCTTTTTCTTTCCTTTGTTCCTGGGTGAATTTCCAGAGGAGCAGGGAGAAGCAAGGAATCTCACTCCTCTTGCCTTAGGGACCCTTTTGACTAATAAAAATGAAGCTTAAACCAAGACTCATTCATCACATAAAAAGAAATGTTCCATTTGTTTTCTGTATGTCTTGCACTCTCTGAGAAAATTATATCAACGCTGGAGCAATTTCCTTTTAGACGAAGTCAGTTTTAATCTCACCTATTAATATCCAAAGCTCTTAAGAAAGTTTGTATTAAAAATGGTAGTAGCACATTTTAGTGAAAGCTAATTTCCTCAAAGGAAAGTTGTCTCAATCATGTTATAGTCTTTTACAACTAGACATGGAAACATGGCCAGTGCTCTTAAGTTAGAATGATGTAATAGTGGCAAAATAGCACTAATGTTGGAAATTATTAATAAATTGCATGTATATATAGGAATGTATCTCCCATTGCCATTGATGGTGAAAAGAAAGAAATTTTCTTTTTTTTAGATTTTAAAAATCCTGATCACAGTTTTCCTTTCAGACACAAATAGGTTATTGCCAAGGAAATTATGTCTGCCTTGTAATAAGTCTCATGCAAAATAACTTATATGAATATCTAATATGCTTCATTGGTAGGATATAAAAATTAAAACTAAGCTCCATAAACCACAAAATTAGCAGCAATAATCACTAACATGTGGCCTAGTAGTTGCTTCTTATACAAACTGCCATCAGTTGTAAAATTAATACTGCACATCTAAAGCTGGCTTTGTCCCAGGGTTACTTTTCAGTTCTATTAATAAACAGAATTCTATCCATTCTACTGGGAATTTTGGTGATGATGACAGCAGAGACACTTTTTTGGTTGGACAGACTATTTTATGTCAATTCCCAAACACCACTGATAAGTAAGTTGCTTTGCTTAAGGGTGCATACACTGAAACTTAATTATTGATTGGCAGAAAACATAAAATAAGTAGTCCATTAAGAAGTTTGATTCAGGTAAATTCAGAACTGAACACATACATTAACCTGTTCACCCTTCTCTAATAGATTTTACATTGCTTAACAAACTGTAAGGTTTATTCACCCATTAACATTGATGGGCTGTACATGTATAATTCCCTTTGGCACTTATAGAAGCTGTCGAGGATAATCCCCCACAATGGCAATGAGAGTAATAGACTTTAAAACATGCCAAACTCTCAACATTTACACTAGCGTTTAATCTGCTCTCCTCCTCCTCAGGTTCTCTTATGTTCAGCCAAGACTTCCTGTGGTTAAAGTGGATAGTAATGATAAATAAAGGTAAGAAAGTTTGGAAAATGTACAAGAATGAGGCTTCAAAGCAGCATTTCCCACTTTAAATAGGGGAGGGCTTAAACCAGAGCGGCAAGTTGTTCTGTGTGGTTTGAACCCTGCTTGACCTGTATGTCTGCCTCAGAGGAAGGCTCAGGACAAAGGAAGGACACTTTCTGCTTCAGTTGTGAGAGTGTCTGATGACTGCTCACTGCACCTGTGTTTAAGCTCTGAACCTCGTCTATTTGGGGGCTGGAATCAAATTGGAATGAAAAACCAGGAAGCTGAGGACAGTCATCCAAAACAACAAGACCGTTTAGGAAGAGTGAATGATAGTACCTTGGCTTAATGACCCAGATCACAGCAGAAAAAGGGTCCGGTGTATTTTTCCTGATCTTTTTTTCCTCAGTAGAGGGCAACAGTCCTGTACCATGAGCTCACTGGTGTCAAAAGGAAAGTCGGAATTCTAATGTATAAACTATAGTCATTTTCTGGCAGTCCTTATAACAATGGGAATAATAATATTGTAGGGATTAAGTTTCATTAGATTTTGGAGAAGATAAATGTTCTCAAGCTAGTCTAACTTCCTGTTCCTACCAATGACAAAGCTTGCTGAGTGTAAAGCAGAAAGGTGGGGTAATAAACAGGTAGAGACTTTACCAGAAGTCACCTGATAAGAATACAGACAGGCAGCAGCATCCAGGAATTGTCCTAGTGGTCAAGACCTTATCAAAACTTGTAACAGAAAGCAAGGGACAGTTTAAAAATAACATTTATCGACAGAGCAAGGGCTGTCAGCTCTGTTGGAAGAAAGGACAGCTAAATCTGGAGAGGCACCTCTATCTGGAAAGGACAGTGCTGGAGGGAGCTTCAGCTCTCTTGTAGAACATTATCAGCCTGCACTGAAAGTAACGCCAATTATATGAAAGGATCACAAGGCACTGGGACATGGATATAACATTACCCATTAAACAGGATCTCACTCACATTGAGGAAATACTCTGTATGCCATAGTGCTCTATGAAATGGACCAACAGACTTGAGAAGGTCACCTAGACTTCTAATCCAACCAAACATTTGGAAATCTAATTATCTAATCCATTTCATAAAAACTGTCACAACCTTCGAGAACAGAAACTTACCTGTAAACATCAGAATGCTTAGATAGCTGCGTACTTACACACATACACTGATATATATACATATATATATATTTTTTTTCCCATTCTAGTCTCAGGAAAATTGAAATGACTTGTTAACTTTCCCACATAAAATAGCATTTAAGTACTTAATTTCTGGATACAGATATTAAAAACAATTTTCAGGACAAACAATCTAACTTCCTTTCACAAATTGTTATGACAAAGATAAATTCATAACAAAAATTACTGTTATGTTTTATTCTGTTCAGTATCTCTCTAGTTTTCTGTATTATATGTATTCTCTCAAATTTCCCTAAGATTCCTTGTGCTACTCTATCACTGGGTGCTAATTTTAAAGTAAATATAACTGCTACTTTATTAATAATATATCAGTTCAGTTCAGGTCAGTTGCTCAGTCATGTCCAACTCTTTGCGATCCCATGAACTGCAGCATGCCAGACCTCACTGTCCATCACCAACTCCCAGAGTCCACCCAAACCCATGTCCATTGAATTGGTGATGCCATCCAACCATTTCACCCACTGTCGTCCCCTTCTCCTCCTGCCCTCAATCTTTCCCTGCATCAGGGTCTTTTCTAATGAGTCAACTCTCCGCATGAGGTGGTCAAAGTATTGGAGTTTGAGCTTCAGCATCAGTCCTTCCAATGAACACCCAGGACTGATTTCCTTTAGGATGGACTGGTTGGACCTCCTTGCAGTCCAAGGGACTCTCAAGAGTCTTCTCCAACACCACAGTTCAAAAGCATCAATTCTTCAGTGCTCAGCTTTCTTCACAGTCCAACTTTCACATCCATACATGACTACTGGAAAAACCATAGCCTTGACTAGATGGACCTTTGTTGGCAAAGTAATGTCTCTGCTTTTGAATATGCTATCTAGGTTGGTCATAACTTTTCTTCCAAGGAGTAAGCATCTTTTAATTTCATGGCTGCAGTCACCATCTGCAGTGATTTTGGAGCCCCCCCAAAAATAAAGTCTGACACTGTTTCCACTGTTTCCCCATCTATTTGCCAATAGTATGTTAAAATGGTGGAATATTTTGAAATTTAAAATAATCCTACTCTCTCATCTAGACCCTGATGCTGGGAAAGATTGAAGACAGGAGGAGAAGGACAACAGAGGATGAAATGCTTGGATGGCATCACCAACTCACTGGACATGAGTTTGGGTAAACTCTGGGAGTTGGTGATGGACCAGGAGGCCTTGGTGTGCTGTGGTCCATGTGGTCACAAAGAGCTGGACATGACTGAGCAACTGAACTGAACTGAATTGACACTCTCATCTGCCTGAGAATACATATTTGAAAATACATACACAAAAAAGAAATCCCTGGTAAACAAGAATTCCTTTCAGGGGGACAAGTTAATACTAATGAATTCTTCAGTATTTAAACTCTATATTAGACATAAGTAGGGGCATTCTGGGCTACCCCGATGGCGCACTGAATAAAGGATCTGCCTGCAATCAGGGGACACAATGGATTCAACCCCTGAATTGTCAAGATACCTTAAAGGAGGAAATGGCAACCCCATCCAGTATTCTTGCCTGAAAAATCCCATGGACAGAACAGCCTGGCAAGCTATAGTCCAAATGGTTGCAAACAGTCAGACATGACTGAGTGACTGAGCATGAGCACAAGGGTATTCTAGTTTCATGGATCAATATCCTTAATGATATGTTAATAATATAAAATTACACATCACCATATTTTTGTTTCCAAATATTTTGCCATCTTCAGTCTTCAAAACAACCCCATAACATAGGTAGGAAAAGCATTACATGTCTAACTTGACCACTGAGGAAACAGAAAGGTTAACTATTAATAATTTGTTAAAGATTGCAAAGTGTAGAAAGAAATGGTATATTAATTAATGTATCATGAGTCCCTGCTTTCTAAATGTTAATGACATTCTATAATATCAATTAAAAAATCTTGTGTTCCCAAATCAGGATATTCATATAGAATACAGTTAATCCCCTTGGGAAGATAGATTTTATATTTATCCAGCATTTTTACTTGCTTATCTTATTATTTTATATTTGTGAATAACAAGAAGTTTTGTTATCATCTTTTTTTTTTTTACTTTATTTTACTTTACAATACTGTATTGGTTTTGGCATACATTGACATGAATCTGCCACGGGTGTTATCATCTTTTAATAAAGTTAGAGGAACTGCAGTCCCAGAAAGTTGAATGTTTTACTGAGATCCTACAAGAAGAGCATGTGGCATACTATATTTACTGATTTTTTTTTAATTTAAAACAAATAGATAAAGATACCATATAAGTGTAGATGAGTAATTCCCAAAGTTTAAACTACTGTTCCTGAAGTTAGCTATCCAGGTTTTTCACAGCCTCCTGGCTTATCATCTTTAGTGTTTCCTTCATTCTTTAAACTTGTTACCTCATGATGTGACAATGGCTGCTGCAGCTCCAAGCAACATAACCACATCTGAAGGCAAGAAACGGGGAAAGGAATGGGTGAAGGAGGCTGGCAAGTCAACAGCCAGAGATGCTTCCTTTTGGTCAGGGAGAATATAAGTATTTCCTAGAAACTTTTCAAAGACATTGTCTCACATCTCTTCAGCCAGAAAACCATGTCAAGACCACCTCTTTTAAAATTATTATTAATTTATTTTTTAATGAAGAATAACTGCTTTACAGAATTTTGTTGTTTTCTGTCAAACCTCAACATGAATTAGCCATAGGTATACATTTCCTCTCCTTTTTGAACCTCCCTCTCAACACCCCCATCCCACTCCTCTAGATTGATAAATAGCGTATTCTAATGCGTATATGTGGAATCTAGAAAAATGGTACTGAAGAATTTATTTGCAGAGCAGCAATGGAGAAACAGACATAGAGAATAAATGTATAAACATAGGAAGAGGGAAGGAGAGGGTGAGATGTATGGAAAGCCTAACACGGAAACTTACATTACCATGTGTAAAATAGATAGCCAACGGGAATTTGCTGTATGGCTCAGGAAACTCAAACAAGGGCTGTGTATCAAGACTACCTCTTGATACAATGGAGATGTGAAAGCATAGTCGTCTCTAAGTATGCCAGGGAGATTGATTCTAGGAGCCCCAGTGGATACCAAAAGCCAAAATCCACAGTGCTGAGTCCCTGATACAAAATGATGACAACAGCCCACCCTCCTTCTGGGGGCCTTCTGCCTCCATGG
>SJYV01030546.1:1217530-1245157 GCA_006410875.1 Neotragus pygmaeus
GGGAAGAGGCGGCTGTGTCTGTTTTTGTCCTTGGTTTCCTGTTGGCAGATGAGTAAGGGAGAACAGGGTGGGGATGGCGTCTGGGTTTGGCATCCATTTTTCTCCTCTTAATCCTGTCCTATCCCTTCTATTTGACCTGAGTGATTTCCTTCTGAGATACTTCTTGGCTCTTTCTTAAAGATTTTGTTTCTCCATGAAAGTCAAAATGTTTGTTGCTCCGTTGAGTCTGACTCTTATGCCGAGGGACAGTAGCCCACCATGCTCCTCTGTCCATGGGATTCTCCAGGCAAGAATACTGGAATGGGTTGCCATGCCTTCCTCCAGGGGATCTTCCCAACCCAAGGGTCAAATCCAGTTCTGCATTGCAGGCAGATTCTTTACCAGATGAGCCATCAGAGAAGCCCTCGTTTCTCCATAGTGTCTCAGAATTCATTTGCTGATATTCATCACTGTTTGACAGAACCCACACCTCCCTACAGTGAGACCCCATCACCCCTGGAAGGTGCAGAAGGTTAGCAGCACTCACCCTCATGAAATTCTTGCACTACATTATGTACTCAATGGAGACCACAAGTGAGGCTGTGAAAATGATGGCCCTTGAGCTCCGTGGAGAATTCAAATGCCAGCTGGGTCCATGATGGCTGACCATGACCTACATCACTGCAGCATACATACCACAGGAGCCTTGAGAAGCAAAGCTCATGTTGCTGAAGTCAGCAGGATGGCCCGACAGTCCAAAATAGAACATACTGGTCAATAATGTCTTCCCACTTGGGGACAGCTTTTTCCCCCAAATTGAACTCATCCTGCAAGTTATTTTCTTCCAGTCATAGCTGCAGTGGAATATAAATGTCTCTATACCATACCGCAGATCAGTGACCCGTGACAGAGAGAGAGAGGCAGAAAGAGGGAGATTATTGAGAGCTATCGCAGACCGTATAAAGTAAGACACTTATACATTTTGAGAATAACAAGCAGTGGATATTTGCCAAAGCACTTAAAACTCACTAGACCTCTTCGATTTCATTATTCAATCAACAGTTATTTAGTGCTTTCTATCTGCCAGGAACTGATTCACAATTGAATCATATATAATCCCAGGACTCAAAAAGCTTCATCTGGTACAGGAGACAGAATGAATGCTTTAGTCTCTTCAGTTATGTCCACCTCTCTGCAACCCTGTGGACTATAGCTTACCAGGCTCCTCTGTCCATGGGATTCTCCAGGCAAGAATACTGGAATGGGTTGCCATGCCTTCCTCCAGGGGATCTTCCCAACCCAAGGGTCAAATCCAGTTCTGCATTGCAGGCAGATTCTTTACCAGATGAGCCATCAGAGAAGCCCTCGTTTCTCCATAGTGTCTCAGAATTCATTTGCTGATATTCATCACTGTTTGACAGAACCCACACCTCCCTACAGTGAGACCCCATCACCCCTGGAAGGTGCAGAAGGTTAGCAGCACTCACCCTCATGAAATTCTTGCACTACATTATGTACTCAATGGAGACCACAAGTGAGGCTGTGAAAATGATGGCCCTTGAGCTCCGTGGAGAATTCAAATGCCAGCTGGGTCCATGATGGCTGACCATGACCTACATCACTGCAGCATACATACCACAGGAGCCTTGAGAAGCAAAGCTCATGTTGCTGAAGTCAGCAGGATGGCCCGACAGTCCAAAATAGAACATACTGGTCAATAATGTCTTCCCACTTGGGGACAGCTTTTTCCCCCAAATTGAACTCATCCTGCAAGTTATTTTCTTCCAGTCATAGCTGCAGTGGAATATAAATGTCTCTATACCATACCGCAGATCAGTGACCCGTGACAGAGAGAGAGAGGCAGAAAGAGGGAGATTATTGAGAGCTATCGCAGACCGTATAAAGTAAGACACTTATACATTTTGAGAATAACAAGCAGTGGATATTTGCCAAAGCACTTAAAACTCACTAGACCTCTTCGATTTCATTATTCAATCAACAGTTATTTAGTGCTTTCTATCTGCCAGGAACTGATTCACAATTGAATCATATATAATCCCAGGACTCAAAAAGCTTCATCTGGTACAGGAGACAGAATGAATGCTTTAGTCTCTTCAGTTATGTCCACCTCTCTGCAACCCTGTGGACTATAGCTTACCAGGCTCCTCTGTCCATGGGATTCTCCAGGCAAGAATACTGGAGAATTTAGTTAGGGTCAGATTCCAGATCATCCCTGGAATAATATAGAGGATAGAATCCAATGGTTGGGAAATAGGAATGTAGGAGTAGATATATCATGCCAAATCACCCCTGCAAACTTAAACACACATGCACACACACATGCACAAATATACCCTATTCCTAGAAGGTCCAAACTACCCTTGCTTTATCAATTCATTGAGAAATATGTCAATGAGGGAACACAGGCTTCTCCATGGTGTCTGTCTTCTATGGGCCAATATGGTGATAGAGTTAGTGAGACTGATTCTAAATAGCAGATACCCAATGACTGTGTTTATACAAAGACCAGATGGGTGATTCAGGGACAAAATAATGCTCATGATATCTTAACATGTAAGGATCCTTGACGGTCGCTGAATGGGAGAGTCCGAGAAATGAAGTAGAGGCAGAACTTAGGAAATGTTGACCTATAAAACATGTCTGGTGACCAACAACCTGAATGAGTAAATATTTCCTGAATAACAGTTCCAACTAGTACATAGGGACAAAAATGAGAGGTAAGTCTGCATACATAAGGGAAAGAAGCAGAATCTTAGGTCAAAAGATGTCAGTTTTAACTTCAGCTCTGCCACCTGCTTGTGGTGTTACCTTGGACAAGTCTCTTAGCTTCTCACGCCTTAGATATTTGACTTGTAAAATGAAAAATTGAGTTTAACAAGATGCTGTGTGTATGCTCAGTTGCTCGGATGTGTCCATCTCTTTGCAACCCCACGGACTGTAGCCTGCCAGAGTCCTCTGTCCAAGGAATTTTCCAGGCAAGGATGCTGGAGTTACTGGAGTGGGTTGCCATTTTCTCCTCTGGGTGATCTTGCCGACCCAGGGATCAAACTCGCGTTTCTTGCATCTCCTGCATTGGCAGGTGGATTCTTTACCACTCTGCCACCTGGGAAGCCCCAACTACATACTACCCAGCTCAAAATATTGTGCATTACTAGGTCTGCATTAGAAATTATGTGCTTCTTTTTCACATTGTCTCTCATGTCCACACATGCTGTGACCTCTTCTTAGAAGGCACCTACTCACTTGGTTTGGTTGTTTATGCTTCCCCGACCTGTACTCAATGGGCACGTTCAGGCTAATGCTCTCCTACTGTCTTTCAAAATGTGTATCTGTTGTGGTTTGTTCTTTTCATAAATCTCATCCTAACCCACTGAAAACTCCTTCCTGGGTGAATGTCCCTGCCAGTGAATTTGCTTTCGGAATTAGCCAGGTTCATCACACCCATCCCTCCTTCCTGGACCACTCGCCTCCTTTGTTGCTGAGAAACTGTCGTGATCTATGTTTCCCCTGACTAGAGTTTCCATGTAGTGTTGAAATCTGTGTTCCTCGCACTGGAACAGTATGTTCTACTAGCTTTACGCAGGTTCGTATTGTAATAATTTACAATTTTGCCCTGCTTTCAAATGATGTATGGCGGATTTCCTGAATGAACAGGGACTGTAATTGCTGAGGATATTGAGCTTTATCAGCCAATTACTGAGCACAGATGATTGCTTTCAAGTATTCCTCACAGCGTACTTGAAATAAAAAGCAACTGGCCCAGTTATGTCAGTGAATTTCATTGCTTCCACCCATGGGCTTGAGCGGGAGAGGAGGCAGAAAAGCCTTTGCACCAGAGAAGATAAATTCAGCACGAACGCTCTTTGCTTTCCAATTCCTATCCCCCCTGACCAGTATTTTCAGAGAACCTCCAGGGCTGGCGTTTTCTGCTCTTTTATAATCCATTTCTTTAATGGCAATGTCAGGCAAAGGTCTCAGTAAGGAGGCCTTTAGCTTATGCTTTTTAAAAGGGCACAAACAACACAATAGTGTTTCGTGGGAAGAAGAGCATAATCTTCTTATTTCTCTGCTTTTTAGATTCTCTGTTTCCTTCTCTTGATTCCTATGATCAGAATAATTTGAAGGTGTGCCCCCATCCCCGCCATGTACTATCCATCCTTTTTTTATTATTAATTTTTTATTGGAGTATAGTTGCTTCACAACATTGTGTTCATTTCTGCTGTTACTCTCCTTTCTTGACAGTTGAATTATTCCTCATATTTACTGTGCAGTTTTTCCATGTACTGTTGATGTAGTTTAATCATTCATCTAAGTCTGGTTGTAAGTACCATAAGCACAATGGCTGAAATCAAGAGATCTTGCATTTTATTACTTGCCTAGACATGCATCATCCTCAGTCAGCTTATCATCTGATCTTAGAACTTCCTGCAGAATATGAAACTACAGGATGCAATAACAGAGAGAGATGAGTAAAGGAGTATATGCTTAAAGAGTTAATCAACCCAAATCCAAACATCTGGGTGTTGTAAGGAAAATTGCAAATTTTTTTTTTTGGGGGGGCTGGAGATAGTCAAATATTCAGAAGGCTAATCTAGAAAGGGAACTTAAGTTCACTGGATATATAATGAGGTGGGGGAAATGTCTTTAATAGGAGCTCTCTAAGAAACATGACTATGTTGTTAGAAGGAATCCCCTGGAAGGCATTAGGAATGAAGGTGAAATCCTTATGATGCAATGCTCAAGTTATGATTGTGGGCTAGTTGACTACCTTCTAATGAAGGTTTGTAGGAACTTCCCTGGCAATCCAGTGGTTAGGACTCCACATTTCCAATGCAGGGGGGCATGGGTTTGATCTTTGGTCGGGGAGCTAAGATCCCACAAGCTGTGTGGTGTGGCCAAAAATATAAAATAAAATAAAGAAGGTTTTTAGAGTTAGAAGGTTTTACAGTTCTGCCCTTATTGGCCCAAATGCAGAATTTGGGGCAGGAAACAAACTTCTGAGAAAACAGGAAAAAATGCTATCATTGACAGACCCTCTATTTCCTGCCCCTCTCAAACTGTGTTATTGCTTCATAAAATACATGTTAAAAAATAATTAAAGAATAAATACAAGCATGAAAAAATGAATTTTAATTTAAGTTTTATTTTCACTTTTAAATGATTAAAACTTATACTTTCACCAAGAGCTCTCTTGATCTTACCTTAGTTTGCAAAGTATTTGTAGCCTTAGGTTAGCTTCCATTGATTGGAGAAAAATCTACATATTTTATAGCTACAAAAATCTACAAGGAGCAATAAAAACAACTGTCCAATTGTTTAAAAATATTTAAAGGGAAACTAAAAAATACATACCTGATGCAGAAAACTTTTAATCATTTTTGTGTATATACAGGAGCATACACTTGTACATTCTTTGAATGAATATCTCTTATTCCCTCTGGAGCCAAGCTTCTTTTTTAAAAAAATAAATTTATTTATTTTAATTGGAGGTTAATTACTTTACAAAAGAACTGTGTACACTGGCTTCCTTCATCTTCCCCTCTTCTTTACTCCTCAGCCAACCCATCGGGTTTCCAACCTGTTATCTGGAAATATGACCAAGTCTCTCTTAATAGCCAACTGCCAAGGACATTGTCCTGAGTATGGTACACCCCCTCACAGATGTTCAAGGTCAATTGCATTATTAAAGACTACACAGACATTTACGTATTCAAGCAATGTGAATAGGTTTATGGAAGAATCCACAGATGCCAAATTCAGAATCAAGTAGACTTTGCCCTGAACTGGACAATGGAATCCATCTTCTTGCATGCAGGCATGGCCTTCACCTTAAGTTCAGGTTGCCCACATCTTTTCACAGCTCCTACCTTGGGTATGACACAGAAAGCCACTCTTTTGGAGGCCACCAAGAGAAGAATCGGCTTCCAATCTGGCATTATAAATTCAAATGGCATTTACATCGTCCTCTTTCATATGCAGCTATTATCCACCTGAAGACCAACTCACCTTCCATGTTGCTTATGTACCTTTTTCTCTTAAACATATAACACTTTGTAGGATCACACAACTTACCTCTTAAAATAGGTGACATACATGATACATATATATGTTCCATAACATCAATGAAGTGACATTCAAGTGCAGCTTTCCTTACAGGCTAGCTTCCTTAGGATACAGCTCAGCACATTTTATCATCTACAAAATATATTCTCTGTCCATCTCTGCATCCCCATCTGTATGGCCACCATTTTCCTCCTCTTCTTCTTTGGCCGTACCATGCAGCTTGCAGATCTTATTTGCTTGACCAGGGATCGAACCCCAGTCCCCAACAATAAAAGCAGATTCCTAACCACTGGATCACCAGGGAATTCCCCACCCCCATGATCTTTTTGTCTCTATTTCTTAATTCTTATGAACCACGTTTGTATTTACAACTGTTGACTTCTCTCAGGAGTCAAGATGCATCTGGTTGAACTAGTACAACAGACTCCGAAGCTGCCTTCAATCCCCTGCTTCTGCCTTGCCATGGCATTTAGGAATTCTGAAAACTAGCTGCTTTCTCTCAAATATTTTTTCACAAACTGGCTTTCACATCCCCCTCTCTGGCCAATCTCCTCCAGCCCCGGTGTCCATGTCCTTCTCTTCCTTGTCACTCTCATTAAGTCCTAATGTGACACAAAGGACTGCCACACTGTGCCCTCAACAACATTTGTTTTCAGTTTAGAATCAAAATGAACATTTCTGTTATTGCAAAGGTACCAAATATTCATTACGTAAAGCAGGAAATGCAAAAAAAAAAAAAAGGCAAAGTATAAATTAAAGCATAGTTTCATTGCCTGTGTATGATATCTGTAATAGGGACCCTTATAAACAGCAGCACCTGTGCTCTGATGTGAGCGTTTATCTTGTGCTCCTTGAATGTCAATAGGTTCCCACATTTCCCAGCCTCATCACATCTGTGTGGGAGCTATGCATATGGCTTTTCACCTTTCTACTTGTTGTCAGGATAGGGTTGTGACTTCCAAGATTCTCATGTGTGCAACCTAAAAACACCCAGGGTGAGTTGTTTTCCTTTTAGTAAATACCTGGGGTAGGCTGTCTCTGGACCTGCGAACCAGACATCTTGAATCAATATTCACTCATCACTGATTCCAAGTTATATGTTCCAATTTCTGGAATAATCTCAACACAGGAATAATCTCAAGACTAAGTATCACGTTTCATACCTGAGTCAGTATCATCATCATCCAACACATTCTCTGGCACGTAGTAGGCATTTAATATTTTTTAAGAAGCATTTTTTTCCAACTTCAGAAAAGAGTATAATAAGCCACGTAAACAGGCTGAAATATTAGAGCTGACCAAAGCTGAGAAGCCAACTATAAAACAAAATATTAAGCACTCAATTCCTTAAAACTTGGCAGAAAGCATAATAATAATCTATTTTTCATGGTGCAAGATAAAACTGAGAGCCTATTTGTGGTATTTGACCAATACCAAGTGCGACCTTAGGGCTTCCTGGTGGCTCAGTGGGAAAGAACTCGCCTGTCAATGCAGGAGATGAGGGTTTGATCCCTTGGCCGGGAAGATTCTCTGGAGAAGGGAATGACAGCCCACTCCAGTATTCTTTCCTGGAAAATCCATGGACAGAGGAGCCTGGCAGGCTGCAGCTCACGGGCTTACAAAAGAGTGAGATACGATTTAATGACTAAAGATCAAGTGTGAGTCTTCAGAAAGAGAATCTTAAGAGCACCCCAGGGCCATTTTTGACCACATTTCTTTGGCCCTGCTCTCCACGTTGTGGACAGATTGACCACACAGCTCAGGAGCTCGACCATGGGTTGGTCATCTGAGTGATCATTTAGCCAATAATGAAAATGCATGAGGAGGGAAACCTCTGTGACATTCTCTGTTGCAGCTGAAGGGAGGCCATGGGTAATTAGAAGAGATAGTCCCCTTGCTGGAGGATTCAGAGCACGGCTTGAGGCAGACAAGGGAAAAATGAGTTTATTTCCTAACTCAGCTGAGTCTTACCTTTACAGGCATAAACCAAAGAGGAATAGAAAATAAATGGCACATAATTTTGCGTTTTTATAATAAGTTCGAAACTAAACACTGGGAAACCTTGTCAGCCCCTGCTAAGCTGATTCCAATTAAGCCTTCTGGCAGAGTTCCAGCTGCTTTACTCCCTCAGATAGCATGGAGCATAACAAGGTTTATGAAGCATTCAAAAGTCAAATACCCTATTAACATAAACATGTAGTGAAATCAACTCTTCTACCAATTTTCAGCTTGCTTCCTTGCCTTCGTTTAGGGTGGGCTGATGGAAAATGATGTTTGCCTCCTTTGTTGGGGTTGTTTTATGTTTGCTGGGATGCCAAGCAAGACTTTTTGTCAGAACAGTGCTGGACTAACCCTGCATACCTACTCACAAGGGAACTTTTAGTATCAATAACATAAATTCCATCTAATACTGATAAGTTTGATACTAAGGAGTTGGGTTTGTATTTTCTGTAACAGTGTTGAATCTGAATTAAAATAATAATAATAAGAGCCAGTGGCTTAGGCTCAAGTGTTTATAGTTGTGATTCATGCTCTTCTTCTGATCTGCTGAGAAATGAATTTGTTTACTCATAATGCCATTGCCTTCTCTGAGATTAGTGAGGGAGAGAGATAAATGCCATAATGTGACAAATGGAAGAATAAAGTTGTATACAGGGCACAGAAGAAGCATCAGCAATACTGGAGGAGTTCCATAGTCATGGAAAACTTTCAATAAATATGTTTAATGAATAAATAAAGAATAACACAGTAAATATTTTATCTCTAAGTCAGCTATTTACATTACTTTTTATCCCTACATACCTTTTTCCTACCTCTCAATCCAACAGTCCAAGAGAAGATTCAAACTTTGTCTGTGTTAAATTTGGAGCTCCACTCCCATGTATTTTTACAGAATCAAGAAATAATCTACAAGTACAGCACATAATATTCTCACCTATATAATCTGCCCATGTGTAATTATTCTTTTTTTTAGTTCTTTGGGATATAACATGAGATAGCTTTGTGGCATAAGTAAATCCTCGACAGAGCTATTTTTATATCACAGTTTACTTAATGATGTTATCAAGGCCGAAAAAAAAGCATGCCTTTTATAATTTCCAGTTGTTTGAAATTTAACTATTAGTTGCTTTGGTTTTTTCATGTTAAGAAAATATTTTTTTTAATTGTTAACAAAGAAGAGTATGCATTTATGCAATCATCTGTTTCTGATTAAGATAATACTACTTTAAAAAGTGGATCTAATTAAAGAAAAACTTCTGATCAAAAAAGAATTTAGACAAAAAATGTTAGTATGAGTCAGCTACAAGTAAACGTATTTCCCGTCCCTTGTGAGCTTCCCTTCCACTCCTCCCATTCCACTCCTGTAAGTCACCACGGAGCACTGAGTTGAACTTCCTGTGCTACGCAGCAGCTTCCCACTAGCTATCTATTTTACACATGGCAGAGTATATATATCAGCGCTACTCTCTCAATTTGTCATACCTTCTACTTCTCCCGCTGTGACCACAAGTCTGTTCTCAGTAAGAGTTCCTNCTTCCTGTGCTACGCAGCAGCTTCCCACTAGCTATCTATTTTACACATGGCAGAGTATATATATCAGCGCTACTCTCTCAATTTGTCATACCTTCTACTTCTCCCGCTGTGACCACAAGTCTGTTCTCAGTAAGAGTTCCTTTTCCCTGAACATCTCCTTAAGCCATTTGCTAAGTGTCTGCACCAGTTGTCTGGATGTATAAGAACATATACTTCTCCACTGCCACTTAACTGTTGCACATGTGAATTTCAGATTCTTTCAAAATTCCTTGATGATAATGTCCATGGTCACGATGTTAATCCTCCTCCGGACTATAAAATGGCACTATGCCCATCAGAGGTTTTCAATGTATGCTGGGTGAGTGACTAACAATGAGTGAGTATATTTAAGCCTGATTTCCATCAGCTCACTAGACCCAGGGCCACAGATGTACCCCTTCCTTTCATGACAGACTTAGGGGCATGATTAAATTATCTATCAAATATCAGCTGTGTGTGGTCATTAAAATTATTCTCTGGCCCTACTGAGAGTTGGAAGGAAAGTTGAAATTTTGAAACATTCCTTCTCTTATGAAATTTCATTTTTAGTTATGAGACAGTGTAAGGCTTATTACCATTTTATTTGAACATTTATTTTGACCAGATTGCAAATTTTCTGTTAATTGAGTCTTGAATTGGCCCATGCAGCATTGTAGATTTGCTCCATAGCTTCCGCACATGGAATTTATTGCAGAATTTTCATCCACATCTGCTCATTCATTTTGCTTAATCTAGTATAGTGTTTCCCTTACATAGTGTATGTGGTGGGGGTTGAGGGGGTGAGTTGTGAATGAAGAGTGGAGAAAAAGAACTTAAAAATACTCACAGTTTAATTTGTGTCTATATCCAGGTTATGTAATAAAATATTAAGTGAATTACACTTTTCTTTTTGTTGGTATGCTACATACTTATCATATTTTTTCATTACAGAAATAATACAGCAATAGAAAAGTTGAGAAAATGCAGATGAGCAAATAGAAAAAGTTACCTAAAATCCTTTTACCTAGAGATAACAACTATTGGCTTCTGTTGTATATATTTCCAAGGTTTTCCTATAAAATATGTATAGACCATAAATTCTGTAGCATTTTTCAATTGACAACTGACTTTCTCTCACCTAACATTTTAAACCCCTTTCCATGATAGTAAACATATATATTCATATTTAATGCTTGTACAATCTTTTTCTGTATAGATCCCAGGTTATATATATATAACAGGTCAACTAGATTCTGACTGCAATGCAGGAGACCTGGGTTTGATCCCTGGGTCGGGAAGATCCTCTGGAGAAGGAAATGGCAGTCCACTCCAGTATTCTCACCTGGAGAATCCCATGGACAGTGGAGCCTGGCAGGCTACAGTACATGGGATTGTAAGAGTAAGACATGACTTAGCAACTAACTGACATCAATGGGTCAATCCTATATTGTAGGATATTTAGTTAGTTTCCAGTTTTCCAGTAAGTAAATGATCTCTGCAAAGAAGCCTCTGATTTCATACCATAGACAGATACCAGTGCACACANAAAAAAAAAAAAATCATACTGTCAGCCTAGCAATTCCTCTTCTTAAAATTTGTCCTCAGGAAGTATTATATATTTATAAATATAATGGTACAAAACTGTTCATTGTTAAAATGCTAAACATACTTGTAACCATTCCCAGATGTGACTGAAAAGAATCAAGAGTGATTCACTCTTTTATCTCTTACAGATAAGAAATCTCCAGTCTTAACACTCTGAACTGGTTTTTCTCATCTCAAATATGAAACTCCCACTGCTGGTATTTTGAGGACTAAATAAATCAGAGTTGTAGAAACTTTTGAGATGTAAATCTGTATTCTCTATATACTAAATCCGTATACTCTCACAGTGAGTAGAAGACTTCTTACAGTGAAAAGAACTCCTTAGTTGGTGGGAAGGGTTTAGTAAAAGTGCAGAGATAGACGTTCCCTGGACCCCAGATCTTGGGCAAAGAAATCAGCTGATGCAGTTTAAAATGGAAATTTCTTTTCTCGCTCTCTTTTTCCCCATCCTTTGGAAACAGACAGGAGATAGAGAAAGGGCAGTAAAGATGGGAGGGGAATAGAGGGAAAAAAAGGAAAAAGCAGGTGGCATGAACCTCTTGTGTCTCTACTAATCCTCAAAAAAGTGAAATCTAAGCAACACTTGTTGCCAGAGGATTTAAGAGTGTGTGTGTGTGTGTGTGTGTGTGTGTGTGTGTGTGTGTGTGTAAACCAGGCTCCTCAGGTGGCTCAGTGATAAAGAATCTTCTTGCCAATGCAGGAGACTCAGGAGATGCAAGTTCAGCCCCTGGGTAGGGAAGATTCCCTGGGGGAGGAAATGGCAACCCACTCCAGTATTCTTGCTTGCGAAAGCCCATGCACAGAGAAGACTGGCGGGCTGCAGTCCATAGGATCACAGAGACTTAGAGACTGAGGCTGCACACACATAAGGAAACCAGGAGTGAGGCTAAGAATCACCTCTTGGGAGTGTTGGAAAAGAAACCTAGACGATGTATGCAGGCTCAACATGAGATGATCCTAAGAAAGCTCTTTGAGAATTTGAAGAAATTGTGGAGGTGACTGTGGACTGTCCCAGATATAGACCTGCAATCAGCCTGCTTTATTTAGATCTCTGAAACCAGGGAAGCCCCACCTAGCCTCAAAGTCATTGAGTGCCATTGAAGGAGAGGCTGGGTCTGGGTTTCAATTAATGATGCTTTCTCAAAAAAATCACTTCTAATAGGAGTATGCTTAACACTCCTTAAAATGTCTGGAAAAGTTGTGCAATGGTTGTATTCATTGAACATCAGAGCAAGTGATTGCAGAAAGGTGTGGGCTTGTATGTGTTTTTGTCCTCAAGGTTTTTCTACACTTACATGTTATAACTGAAGCAAGTGGCACAAACATCCTTTTTCATGAAATCCACTTTTATAACTGCCTCTTCTCTAAAACTACTACAAAGAAAATTGGCTTTCCTCTATATTCCTTCTTTAATGGTCTTAAAGCAATTATCTACTGCTATTAAAATACATGTCCACATCAAAGATTTTATACTTTGGTACATGGTTCCTATTAAAAGCTATCAGTATAAGCAAAGAATTCATTCCTGTGCAATGTTGAACTTGACATTTTTTTAAAGTAACATTTAAAAAATAAGGTAATTCATTGAAGAAAATGCCTAATTTTCAGACCAACGTGAGGAAGTCAGAAAGCTTTACATTCAACTCCTCCTTAAGATAAATCATCAAAACTTTCATTAATTTATTCTGCTTGCTGTATGTTGCAAATCAGATACAAGAGGTCTATAATATTTCAGGACATGAGTAGTTCCCATGTTTACTATACAGGTTATCAATTACATCGAAATAAGAAGTGAAAAGGCCCCAATAACCCAGTAATGAAGAGTCAGTGTGAGAATGTTTGTTTGTTTACTTATCTATTTATTTGTGCACAGTATGCTCAGTGTCTCAATCATGTCCAACTCTTTCTTTGTGACCCCATTACCTGTAGCCAGCCAGGCTCCTCTGTCAATGGAATTTTCCAGGCAAGAATAGTGGAGGAAGTTGCAATTTCTTACTCCAGGGGATCTTCCCAACTCAGGGACCAAACCCGCATCTCTTGAATCTCCTGCATTGGCGGGCATATTCTTGACCTCTGAGCCAGCAGGGAAGACTTCTATTTATCTTAAACATTTATTTATTTATTTGGCTGCACTGGGTCTTAGTTTCAGGGTGTGGGCTCTTCATTGCAGGATGCAGGATCCTTTGGTTGAAAATTTTAGTTGCAACCTCCTGAATCTTTAGTTGCAGCACGTGGGATCTATTTCCCTGACCAGAGCTGGAACTCAGCCCCCCTGCATTGGAAGCACAGAGTCTTAGCCACTGGACCGCCAGGGAAGTCCCTGAGAATATTTATTTTGATGCTTCTTTTTCTTCTGCAAAGTGAAGACCACATTCTTTGGGAGAGTGCCTCGTGTGTCCTGGAAGACAAACTGCAAGCAAGAACAGCTAACAAAGGGATCACTGCATAGAGTCCCCCAGAAGCAGAGGTTTCCCAACCAACTGAAGGAAAACTACAGAGTCTGTTTTGTCTAAGATAAAGGACATCCTCCAAAGCTTTCTCCGGTGAGAGGCTGGCCTGGGGGCTCTCCTCTCACTCTGAACCACCGCTTCCAGGCTCCTCCAGGCCGCTCTTTTTGTATCCGTGGGTTCTGTCCTGCGTCTCATCAGGAGCCCCATCTCCATAGTGGGACACATGCATACCTATTTGTTTTTACAAATTATGCTCTGCCTGATCCTGGTGGGTAAGTAAAAGATGTTTTAATTAAGATAATTGTAAAAATAAATCAAAAATTAACAATAAGTCAAACAAAGCACAGGAAACACAAAAACACTATGTAAACAAAGTAATATCTCTTAGGAGTCCCAGAATGACTAAATTAACTGCAGACCAGAGGCACTCATTTTTCAACTGTATTCACATGCTATTTTGCATTTTTCTTCACTGATAAACTGTGCGTGTGTTTTTTTAGTTACTTTTTATTGGAAAAGTAGTTATTTTACAATGTTGTATTAGTTTCTGCTCTACAGCCAAGTGAATCAGCCTATTTTTACATATATCCCCTCCCTTTCAGACTCCTTTCCCAGTCTTGTCACCAAAGTGCATTCAGTAGAGTTCCCTATGTGACACTATGTTTAAAATAGATAAAAAAACAAGTGAAAACTGTGTGTTTTATGTAGACTCTCCATTAGAATTTCTTTGAATTGTGCTCCAAGTTGCATTCTTATTTCTTAGGCTGATTGTATCTCTTTAAAAAGTTATCTTTCTTCTTCTGTGAGAAGCTGTCAACTAATAGTACATCTACAATATGCACTATTGTATTGACATCACAGACTCAATGGACATGAGTTTGAACAAACTCAGGGGAACAGGGAAGCCTGACGTGCTGTAGTCCATGGGATTGCAAAGAGTCAGACACAAGTTAGTGACTGAACAACAGCAACTGTCTGATATCCTTGGGAATAGTAAGAAGGTCTCTCCAAGTGGAAACAAATATATGATTTTAGAGGTTCTGGTTTTACTCAGTTAACTCACCGATTTATAACTCTTTTTAGTATTTGAAACTGTTGAACACTCTTCTCACTGAAACCCTCCTTTTTGGCCTGTTTTATAACTTTCTCCACCCTGTTGTCCATCTAACTCTGGCTGTTCTGGTTTCACTGAAGGGAATATGTGTATTGAAGAGTCTTCAGCACAAAGCAACTAGGTTTTGAAGCATGCAGCAAGTGCACTGTTACTTTCAGAAAAAAAGAAGGAATTGGTGAAAGAGTGAATGAACAGGGCACTCACCTATTCCAGGGCCAGTAGAGCGCTTGTATAAATCTAGTTTATAAAGCAGCCAGAGATTTTACATCTGGATTTATGAGAACTGGGCAGACTTGGATTTATTAGGAGGGCTGGGCAAGGAAAAAGGAACATACTTCTGGATTTTCCCCTGTTGTACCAGCACCACTCTACCAATGGTCCTTTGTCCTTGAAGAACATGTGGCTCATTTCTAGACTTTTTTCCCTCCTTAGAACCAGCTTCAGAGATGTCACTGGCCCAGTAGCATCTTTCTTAGAGATCTGAGCCCCAGCTTTGTGGGGGCCCCTGAGAACCTGAGACACCACACCATCTGGCAAACATCCTATATTGTGGTTCCACCTCACCTTCTAAGATTTTAGGTATCTTTTTAGATTTATTTATTTATTTTAACTTTTTTGGCCTCCCTGTGCAGCATGTGGGATCTTAGTTCCCAGATCAAGGATCAAACCCATGCCCCTTTTGCTGGAAGTTTGGAATCTTAACCATTGGACCACCAGGGAAGTTCAATCTTCTAAGATTTAATACCAGAACTTCTATTATTTTCCCCACCTGAGAGGACAGAGTCCATGGTGAAGTTACTCAATATTATTCAATATTCTCATTTTGCTTTTGCATTTTTTTATATTTAATTAGTCAATTCCTATGTTGAACTCTCTAAGTTAAAATAATTGATGCCGGTCTTGGTTTCCATCAAAATATAGTCCAAAGGGAACTTGAGTGCCCCGTGTGTTTCAGAGCACCTCAGTGATCCACTGCATTTTTTACATCATGTGAACAGGATGCAGAACAACCACTCTGGGTGCCCGTGTTTGCTAGAAGGTGCATCAAAGAACCCGTAAAGATTCCTGAGTCTGCCGCATCACTGAGGATTACAGGGGTCCCATGACTGGGGACATGGCCAGATACCCCTCTAAGGTCAGGGAAGTTTATAAGCCTTATACTTCCTATCACTAAGAAAGAAGGGCCATGCTTGGTAAACATCTTTGGATTCTGAAGACCCGATCTGCCACATTTAGAGACAGAGCCCTGACTCATTTGTTGGAAGAGTTAGAAGGCTGCAAAATTTGAGCAGGACTCAGAACAAGAAAGGTCTCTGCAATGGCTTCAGACTGGGGCACACACTGTCCTAAAGCTTGGGTTACCTGTCAGGGAGATTCTGTGGTTCACCAGGAATCTGTAGCAGATATGGCACTAGGTGGGCTTTCTGTCAAGACCCCCAACCAAGAGTGATGGTGCAGAGCTCTAGAATTGCAGAGCGAGTTCATGTCTTCTGAAGCAGGGAACTCTTCACCATTCCCAGACTGCTCCTCAGCATGTCACTAGGCTCTCATAGGGTGAGACAGGAATGGGACTTCAAGTAGAGATGCTCGTCAGGAGGTGGAAATGTCACTAGGTGGGAGAGATGCACCATATGTCATAAACCATAAAAAATTCTGGATTCAAAACAAGCAGGTTTAACAGAAAACAAAAACATAAAAAATAAACAAACCAGTGTCCCAGACCCTGTGTCACGTGCCTGTTTTGAATTGACACTTTTTCTTGGCTTCTTTGTATGGCTAGTGTGGGAAATGGGAAGAAGCGTGAGTGTTCCCTATAATCTGAGAAAGAAAAATAAATATGAACCTCATGGGTGGGCCAGCTTGGAATACTGATGCAGACTGAAAATGGACAGTTGTGAAACTACCAGTCCCCTGGGGCATGGGAAGGGGGGTGACCTTGACAAACTTTGAGGAGGAGAAACTGGCCCTGTGGGCTGAGTTTTATAGAATGCTCTGGATAACAATGTTATAATATTGCAGTAAGAGCAGTATTCCCTGATGAATCTGCCTGCAATGCAGGAGACACACAAGATGTGGGTTCAAATTGGGAAGATTTCCTGGAGGAGGAAATGGCAACCCACTCCAGTATTCTTGCCTGGAAAAAATCCCATGGATAGAGGAGCCTGGCAGGCTTCATCAGGGTCATGAAGAGTCGAACATGACTGAACAACTAAGCAGACATGGATAGGAGCAAAGACAAGGACATCTGAGCAAGATTTCTTTGGATGGACCGGTGGGACTGGGCACAAAGTGTATGGATCTTTGTGTATCACATCAGTGTCCCTCAGAGAACATATGTCAGAGATGAACACTGAACTCCAGATACACAAAAGTATCCATTTGTGATATCAGTTAGCCTCCATATTATCCACTCCAGGGCCTGAGTAAGGGCCCAGAGATGGAGCAGTCGTGGGGGAAGACATGGAGAATATACAGAGTTCTGTCAAGATGACCTTGATCACTCTCCAAAGCTTCCACCATTGAAGAGTAAGTGACCTGCCAGCAGCTGAGAACTCTGAGTCCTCAACATGGTGTCACCTCTTGAGGCTCTCAGTCAGCTGCTTGGTAGCAAATTGATTGCAACAGGTCCTTTCACCCTGGAAGCAATGCTGAAGTATTCTTACTCGAACTGATGCAGATTCTGGTTAGGGTTTCTCTTCCCTGTCTGCAGTGCCTCCATGAGGGCTCACAAATTGGACAATTTATTGCTATCAGCTCCTGCATAACATATCCTGGGGCCAACAGACCCACCTTGTGCCAAAGAAGTGACAGTGGACACATGGACATACGATCCCTTGGTTTTCCTATACGCTGCATCACAAAGAAATCACTGGGCTGTGTAGCAGTGGAACTGCTCCCCAGGGCTTACTCAGGGGCAGACGAGGTTAAAGGTTGGTTCCCTGCCTTTCAATGCAGTATACATTAAACCATAGGTTGTTATACTGACTTTGTATCCCTTAAAACCCAGAATATGAAGAACAAGAAATGAGAAAAATTAGGCTTTCTCATGATCGTTATTAGCGGCCCAATTGGGGAAGTTTGAGCTTTCTGTACTCACAGGTAGAAGTCCATCTTCTCTTTCCATAGGCCTCTGCTAGAAACAGGGAACAAGAAGTAAAAGAAGCTTGGGAGCACTTCCTAAGCTAAAATGAAATGTGCCTTCTTCATTTTAAATGTTAGTGTTGTGCCCAAATAAAGGTTTGTGTTCTCCCAAATCCATGTGTTGAAATCTTAATCCTCAAAGGAATGATGATATCAGGAGATGGGGCCTTTGGGAGGCTATTATGTCATGAAGGTAGACTCTTTACCAATGGGGTTAGTTCCCAGATGCAGGAGACGTTGTCTCTCGTGTCCTCTCCATCACTGGAAGATACAGTGAGAAAATGACCACCTACGACCCGAGAGAGGACTTCCCCCTAACCGAGCCATACGGCACCCTGATTGATCTCAGATTCTCTGCCTAGAGAACCATGACAAATAAATTTCTGTTGCTTATAAGTCACCCACCCTATAGTATCCTTAACCCATGCTAAGACAGATGTTTAGTATGTTTGTGTGTTTGTGTATCTCTCATGAGCATATGGTGGCACATGCACATGGAAAATATACTAAATATGCTAGATTTTAATCTCTATGGATAACATCTATAGCTTAGTAAACTTTCTTTTTGGCTCATAATGATGGTGCTACTTGCTCAGTCGTGCCCGACTCTTTGTGACCACGTAGACTGCAGCCCACCAAGCCCCCTTATCAATGGGATTTCCCAGGCAAGAATACTGGGGTGGGATGACATTTCCTCCTCCAGGGGATCTTCCTGACCCAGGGATCGAACTCGCACCTCCTGCTTTGGCAGGCAGATTCTTTACCACTGAGCCACCTGGAAAGCCTCATAATGATTATGATTGCATTTCCAGGACAGCCTCTTAGTAAATATATATTGAGTTGAATTTCCTTTTTCATACACTGAACAATCTTTGCAGTTGAACATCAGGTTCCTACATGAGAGTGAAGGAAGCTCAGCAGAGCCCCCACGTCATCCGCGATGCCTAGTTACTTTGACAGGCTCTGGGTTTTCTACTCAGTCCCTCAGTGATTCTTTCCAGCAAACAGCACCATCCTTAATGGTGCTTCCTCAATTGTGCTGCCTGTCTGTCATCTGCTAAGAAAGGTATCATTTGGCTTACAATAAAATAGAATACAAACTACAGAAATGGTGTTCAACAACTTCTGTGCAATTTAAGCAAAATAACCCCACCCTGAAAAAGAAGTAATATCCAAGACATTTGAGCCTTAATGTTCTCACAACAAACTTTTTTCCCCCCTTTGAAGAAACATCATTTCACCAAAGGACAGAAATCTGTATATAAAAGAATGCTCAGGATTTGCTGTTATCTGGCTAAGAATCTAAGTCCCGAGCAGTCTCAGTCCATTGCGTCGTCTTGATACCTTAAATTCAAACAGCTATCTTAGTGCATTTTATCCAAAGTGGGCAGGGCTAGCTTAGTTTTTTTAAAACACACACGAACTTGTGATCTGTCTTCCTAATAGCATTCATTCCTATCATTCCAAAACTCCTTCATTTTGACAATTTGATTTTGGAATGAAAACACAATGTTAGTAATTTGAACTTCACAGTGAATTCTCAGAATTTTCAAATACAGAGTGGGAACAGACACAATAGGACATAAAATGTTACATGTTTTGTTGTTGTCTTCCTTTTTGGCCACCAAAGAAAGGGTGATGGCAATCACTTAAAATATCTAAAATATGATAGAGGTGTTTGAAAGATAAGTGTAGACAGAATCTGTTACCAGTGTAAAATAGGTCCTCCTTAGCAGACATAATGCTAAATAGAGTGGCTTGACAAGCAGAAAGTTGGACACACTGAACAGTGAAATCACTTGGTCAGAAAATGTCAGGCAGTTTGTAGGGAAGTTTATATGCTACAGTGAGCTGGGGATGGTGTATCTGACACATTTAAAGTACATGTTAAAGATTGAGCCACACTTTGACCATACCCTGAAATGTCAACTCTGTACAGTTCTTCCTAACCTTTTAAAAATGTAGGTGTAGAGGTCTTAAATTCTCTCTGGTGCCATAGAAATAGGAGTTGTAATTTTGCCTTGTCGAGAAATAATAAAATTTTAACACACTAGGGGTTCCTTACTATAGCCTCTTATGCCTTTATTACCCCAAAAAAGGAACTTCTTGGGGTATAAAATTACAACTTTGGGGCAAGTAAACTGTATGAGTTCTTTCATTAGGTGTACGTGATTCTAAACTATTACATACTAAAGAACGGCCAATCATTCTTAATATCCAGCTTTCTTTCTCCCAAGGCAATAACGTTGGCAGAATGAAAGCCACACATGAACAAAAAACAAGGGAAGAAGGAAAAAAGAGAAAAGAACACATGAATATTAAAAAAGAAAATATAATCACACTTCCATGTTGGGCTAACATAAATGATTTTTAACTTGCCAAAGAAAAATTAGGTCATTGTATTAAGATATCAAAAATACATTAAAATTTTCTATTAATTTAAGGTAAGAGTATCAATGACCCTTTTAAAAATTAGCAAAACTAAGCTACCAAAAATAATTAGTTCTGTAAGTTTGTAAATTCACCTCATTCATAATTCCATATTAAAAGTATTCCCCTTACACCTCTGTTTTTAAAATTCTATTCATACATTTTTCTACATATGCTCAGCTTGCTTCTCCATGACAAGATTCAACAGATCACCCTCTTATCTCCCTGTCTGCAGCCTTTTACTTTTATCCTCCTTCAATCAGATGTGATCTATTCATTCCCCCTACTTGTTCAATAGCCAAGTCTTATTTGACTCTTCGCAACCCCATGAACTGCAGCATGCCAGGCTTTTCTGTCCTTTACTATCTCCCAAAGTTTGCTCGAACTCATGCCTATTGATTCAGTGATGCCATCCAATCATCTCATCCTCTGTCATCCCCTTCTCCTCCTGCCTTCCATCTTTCTCAGCATCAGGGTCTTTTCCAATGAATCAGCTCTTCATATCAGGTGAGGTTTTGGAGCTTCAGCATCAGTCCTTGAATATTCTAGGCTGATTTCCTTTACAGTTAGGTAGCAGTCCAAGGGACTCTCAAGAGTCTTCTTCAGCACCATAATTCAAAAGCATCAATTCTTCAGTGCTCAGGCTTCTTTATGGTCCAACTCTCACATCCATACATAACTACTGGAAAAAACATATCTTTGACTAGACAGACCTTTGTTGGCAAAATAACATCTCTGCTTTTTATTATTATTTTATTATTTTATTTTTTTTAATTTGACTTTACAATACTCTATTGGCTTTGCCATGCATCGACATGAATCCATCACAGGTGTGCCTCTGAGGGAGTAGGAGAGGGCGGGATGATTTGGGAGAATGGCATTGAAGCATATATACTATTATGTAAGAAACATCTCTGCTTTTTAATATGCTGTCTAAGTTTGTCATAGCTTTTCCTCCAAGGAGCAAGCATCCTTTAATTTCATGGCTGCAGTCATCATCCATAGTGATTTACTAGCAGTGAAAAATGCCAATGGAATGGCTGCCTGTGACTGGGTATCTCTTTTTCTTCTCACCTCTGGAAAAGGATACTTAGGGAACATCACTGAACAGGATAGGATGGGGGCTGAGCAGTGAGGTGCTAGTGAAGTTCCAGTAGGTTCTGCCTGAACACCACTTTCTGCAGGTGGTGGGGAAAATTGCTGCTGTCCATGTGAGAGGTCAGTCTTGCAGACACTTGATATCTTCAGTTCTGTCTCCTTCTTGTTTGCTCATTCTGCCTTTTGGTTCCCTCTTTTTGGTTCTGTCTTTATTTATTTATCATTATTATTATTATTTTTTACTTTATTCTACTTAACAATACTGTATTGGTTTTGCCATACATCAACATGAATCCACCACAGGTGTATACGAGCTCCTAATCCTGAATTCCCCTCCCACCGCCCACCCCACATTGTCTCTCTGGATCATCCCCGTGCACCAGCCCCAAGCATCCTGCATCCTGNCTGGTGGGCTACAGTCCTTGGGTTCACAAAGAATCAGACACAACAGTGTGACTAACACTAACTGACTGACACAACAGTTAAGACTAAAAGGTGTGGTTGCTAAATACTCCATACTTCAATTTCATTATAGCGGATTCTGAAAGATGCACTTTTAAGCAAAGTGGGCTTTGCAGTCTGCTGCTCTGTCTTCCTGGACTGCCCGCCAGTTCTGACTGATGGAACATAGATGTAAAAGCATCATAGGCTACTGAGAAGAGGGCTTTTGGGGAGAGTGAACATAAGTTTGTAGAGCACCCTCTAGAGATGTTCCTCCCTGTTGTGTAAGGTGAGAAGGTACGCAAAAGTTCCACTGAGTTAGCAACAAATGACCTTTCTCTTGCCTAAAAATCGGAAGCTGTACAAATAAAAGAGTACATGTGTCCATCTGGAAGTTCAGTGAGTCGGGAAAGAATTTTTACAGTTCAGAGGACTAAAAGAATAAGTACAGAAGAAGCTTTCAGCTCAGGCTGAGGAAACCTAAGGCAGGAGGCCGAGTTTCAAAAGCTTATAGTAGCTTCCAAGAGAGTTGAAGGGCCTAAGAAGACCCCAGGATCAAGAAGCCGAGGGATTGCCTCTCTGCATGAGAAAAGCAGGACGAAGAGGATGCCAACCTCATGAACCAAGAGGTGAGCTGGTCACATAAATGTAGAGCTCTGGCAGCTCACCCAGGAGAGGACAGATGACTCATCCTGTATAGCCATAAGCATAGTCCTTCTCTCTTTCCTCTCCCCCTCATGCCAACCAGAGGGCCAGTGGAAACCAGAGAACTCGCATCACTACCTCCAAACAGCTTATAGGTGGATCTGCAAGCCCAGCCTCTGCAGAAAAGGATGAAAACTTTCAGCCAGAAGTGTTGAAATGTTCGTAGCCAAGAGAGACTTCCTTTATAACTGCAAGTGGCTGAAAAGACAGGAAACTGGCAGGAAATCTGAGAAGCACACGACTAATGGTAGAAAGAGTTTTCAACACAATGGAACCCATATTCAGAAAAAAAAAAAAAAAAAAANAATGTTCGTAGCCAAGAGAGACTTCCTTTATAACTGCAAGTGGCTGAAAAGACAGGAAACTGGCAGGAAATCTGAGAAGCACACGACTAATGGTAGAAAGAGTTTTCAACACAATGGAACCCATATTCAGAAAAAAAAAAAAAAAAAAAAACATTAAAGCATCCCATCTAGAGAATATCAGGGTAATGTGAGAAATTTACCCATTCTTTGAAATATTCCAAATAAATTTGCTAGAGGGACATGCAGGCAGGTGACAGAACCCAAACTGCAGTGTGGAATAGACAAAAGCAAAGCAAACAGATCCGCTGGATTGGGAATCTGCATCGAAAGTTCTGGGATCTAATCTAGATCTGTCACGTACTAATCGAACTTAGGATATCTCTTAACATTTCCTGGTTCCTTCTGCATCACTGATAAAATGAAAACATTGGATATCTGATTGCAAGCTGCTCTGAAGTTTTGATCCTTCCAGTTCAATTGGTTACTCACGACTGGACAGATGGGATACCCTAAACTGAGCACTCCGACTCCTTTCCCATCGATGATGGACAAAAAGAAAACATCCATTAAAAAGTAACTACATTAAAAAATTCACCTGCCAAGAGGGAGACGTGAGTTCGATCCCTGGATCAGGAAAATCCCCTGAAGAAGGAAACGGCAACCCACTTTAGTATTCTTGCCTGGGAAATCCCATGGACAGAAGAGTCTGGTGGGCTACACTCCATGGGGTTGCAAAAGAGTCGGCCGTGGCTTAGTGACTGAGCACAGAGTACATTTATGTTATTACTTACTAGAGGTCACAAAGAGTCGGACACGACTGAGCGACTGAAATGAACTGAACTGAACTGAACTGAACTGAAGTGATAAAATAAGATCTATTCTGGGCCCAATCATCAAATAATATAGCTAATTCAATAGTTTAGCCCACTGTGTTTATTTTACGAGGTACTAGAGACTGAATGTTTGCTCCCCTTGCCCAAAATTCACAGGTGGGAGCCCTAATCCCCAGTGTGATTATGTATGGAGTTGGGAGCTCTACAAGGAGATTAGGGGCTTCCCAGGTGGGGCTAGAGGTAAAGGACCTACCTGCCAATGCAGGAGACATATGAGACCTGGGTTCAATCCTTGGGTCAGGAAGATTCCCTGGAAGAGGGCCTGGTAACCCACTCTAGTATCCTTGTCTGGAGAATCCCATAGACAGAGAATCCTGTTGGGCTACAGTCTGTGGGGTTGCAAAAAGCTGGAAATGACTAAAGTGACTGAGCATGTACATGCACTAGGAGGTGATCAGGTTGTGAGGGCAGAGCCCTCTGGATGGGATTAGTGCCTTTATAAGAGACACACTGAAGAGAAAATGTCTCTCTGCACCACAAAAATATACAGTAAGAAGGTAACCATCTTCATATGAAAAAGAGGGCCCTCACCTAGAAACCCAGATACCATGCCAGTATCCTGATCTTAGATTTCCTAACTTCAAGGACACTTCATTCAGTTTGATTCAGTTCAGTCACTCAGTCATGTCCAACTCTTTGCGACCCCATGGACTGCAGCACACCAGGCCTCCCTGTCCATCACCAACTCCTGAACTTCACTCAAACTCATGTCCATTGAGTCAGTGATGCCATCCAACCACCTCATCCTCTGTCGTCCCCTTCTCCTCCCACCTTCAATCTTTCCCAGCATCAGGGTCTTTTCAAATGAGTCAGTTCTTTACATCAGGTGGCCAAAATATTGGAGTTTCAGCTTCAAAATCAGTCCTTCCAATGAACATTCAGGACTGATTTCCTTTAGGATGGACTGGTTGGATCTCCTTGCAGTCCAAGGGAATCTCAAGAGTCTTCTCCAACACCACAGTTCAAAAGCATCAATTCTTTAGCGCTCAGCTTTCTTTATAGTCCAACTCTCACATCCATACATGACTACTGGAAAAACCATGGCCTTGACTAGAGGGACTTTTGTTGGCAAAGTAATGTCTCTGCTTTTTAATATGCTGTCTAGGTTGCTCATAACTTTTCTTCCAAGGAACAAGTGTCTTTTAATTTCATGGCTGCAGTCAACATCTGTAGTGATTTTGGAGCCAAAAAATAAAGTCTACCACTATTTCTACTATTTCCCCATCTATTTGCCATGAAGTGATGGGACATTACATTATTACCAAAACAAACAAACAAACAAACAAAAAACAAAACAAAAAAAACCTCTATTGTTTAAGCCACTTAATCCATGATATTTTGTTAAAGCAGCCACAACTCAGAAGTCAATGGTTATTTTCTCTGTTTTTGCAAAACAGCTGCACTGTAAGTCAACATGTTTTTCCTCCCATTAACCCAGCCATTGAACTCCTACCTGGGAACTCAGGACTCCTGCAAAATAAGGCCAGCACAGTTTAGTGCTGCAAGCAATATTTTCCTGCTCTCCTCTCCTGAGTACTACTTAAATATTTTATTAATAGACTTTCTTTGTGAGCTTCTGTCCATGATTTTTCCTTCTTTTCACCCCCAGTTAGGCAAGTGACTGCTCCTCAGAACTGCAAAGCAATGCAGATTTCTGGCTTCCTCTGTATTCCTGTGAGATGAAAGTCACAGGACACTCTGGTTTCCAGAAAGTTGACTCAGCTTTATATCTGCACAGTCTTCCATCCTAAGCCATTTCAAGATTCTTTTCTCTCTGGTTCTTTATTTATTCTTTTCAGATTGGCTTAAATCTATTTGAGCTTGCTTTTTCTTTGCTTACAAAATTGACACTTGCTTTCCTCAGACTTCAAATCATCCAGTGTCTCCTCACTATTGGAGGCTTCCCTCTTCATTGTTTTCTGTAGATAATGATACTTGATTTCTTGCTTTCTTTGGAGCTGAAATTTTGAGTGAATTCTACTTGACATTTAACATATGCACAGTAAATATTCAGACTAAGGAAAATGCCAAGGAACAGACTCTTCTGCAATCTGTAGTTTAGACCAGCACAAAAATCCACATTTTCTTTGATTTTTAATGCAAACTGCCTTGTCGCTTAGTCACTGAACTAGCTCTTCTTTGCTGGGGGCAAAGCGATGCTTACTGATCCATTGATGTGTATAAATCGGAACTCAATCATGACACGGTCTTTGTCCTCTAGGAACCCAGAAGCAAAATTCAGACCATAAAGGCTAGAGATAATGAGATTGAGCCTCTTCACACTCTTTTAGAAAGAAAGTGAGGTATAGGCTCGTAAATAAATGCGCCATTAGAGACAATGTGAAGAGATTTTCCAGGGAAACTCAAGGTGCACTGGGCAAGAAGGGCAGAAGGTGATGATCAGAGAGGAGAATGTGAGCGCTGCAAGGGGAAAGAGAAGCTAGAGTTATATTCCTTGCTCACAAAACCAACAAGTATTTAATGAAGTAGACCAAGAGCCGAAAGACAGCCCTTTACCAAGAGCTTTACCAAGACAGCTTCCTGCTTCCTTCAGCTTAAGAAAATTTTATAAAGGTCTCTGCCTGACTTTAGAACCTTGACTTCTCTATTCTTAGAACATTTACTTTAGAAAATGCATAATTACAGATTTTTTCTCTATCCCTTTGAAATGCAGATAGATCTTCTATAGGCCTCTCCCAGCTCTGCAACCCATGGATGTCTTTCTCAAGGGCCCTGGTAGCCATTCGTTTGAAATGGCATCATCAAGAAAGTTAGAACTCCTATCTCCCCACCCCTGTCTGCAGGGTACCAATTAATAGACACAGATAGTCTAATCACATTGACCAACCTCTCATCTATCTTTGATTACAAAGAAGCCCAGTTCAGACTCTCTCCTCTTGCACTCAGTTCAGTTCAGTTCAGTCGCTCAATCGTGTCTGATTCTTTGCGACCCCATGAATCGCAGCAAGCCAGGCCTCCCTGTCCATTATCATTTCCTGGAGTTCACTCAAACTCATGTCCATCAAGCCAGTGATGCCATCCAGCCATCTCATCCTCTGTCATCTCTTGCACTAGTCTTGAATAAAGTCCTCTTTGCCTGTTTAATTCTGTCTGGTACAATTTTTCTTAGTTCACAGATGCAACCTATAGATGACCAGCAGGTACTGAGTTTGGGTCCTGGAATGGGAGGAAATAAAGCCTCAGTTGTATTTCTCCATAATAGTGCCAGGGAGAATTCCCAAATGGAAAATTTCACCGCATCCTCAGCTAATATGAATGAAGCAATGACACTCCCAGAATCAGGCAGAGGAGAAAAGGTGTGGAGTATTATCAGCATCTTATACTAACCACTAATATAATTATATTTAATTATTTAAGCTTATTAATAAAACTCTGTAGTAAAAGTGGCATACATTTTAAATATTCTTAACAGTGCCAACGAAGTGAGGTCTTGCCAACTACATTAATAACCTCTGATATAAATTACAAAAGAGGCATGTGTCAGTACATCCCAAACTTGTGTAGGCACCAAGCCTATAAAGCATTATAAAATAAAAAATTTTAGATACCTTCACCAGTTTTCTTTTCTTTTTTTTTTTTTTTAAGAGAGAGATTTATGTGCATTTGTGAATTTCTTCATGTTAAGTGGACATGAAGCAAGAACAGACAGAAAGGTCAAACTTGGAGTATGTGATAATATTCCAATTTTATTTAAATCTACATTTATTAGTGAAGTACCTGCATGTACACCTGAGCCAGGTGTTAGAAAGACAAGAAGAAAAGTTGATATTCAGTGTATGTAAGTCCAAGTCTTTTTTTTTCTTTTTTTT
>SJYV01030546.1:1247138-1264328 GCA_006410875.1 Neotragus pygmaeus
GTGAAGAGATTTTCCAGGGAAACTCAAGGTGCACTGGGCAAGAAGGGCAGAAGGTGATGATCAGAGAGGAGAATGTGAGCGCTGCAAGGGGAAAGAGAAGCTAGAGTTATATTCCTTGCTCACAAAACCAACAAGTATTTAATGAAGTAGACCAAGAGCCGAAAGACAGCCCTTTACCAAGAGCTTTACCAAGACAGCTTCCTGCTTCCTTCAGCTTAAGAAAATTTTATAAAGGTCTCTGCCTGACTTTAGAACCTTGACTTCTCTATTCTTAGAACATTTACTTTAGAAAATGCATAATTACAGATTTTTTCTCTATCCCTTTGAAATGCAGATAGATCTTCTATAGGCCTCTCCCAGCTCTGCAACCCATGGATGTCTTTCTCAAGGGCCTTGGGAGCCATTCGTTTGAAATGGCATCATCAAGAAAGTTAGAACTCCTATCTCCCCACCCCTGTCTGCAGGGTACCAATTAATAGACACAGATAGTCTAATCACATTGACCAACCTCTCATCTATCTTTGATTACAAAGAAGCCCAGTTCAGACTCTCTCCTCTTGCACTCAGTTCAGTTCAGTTCAGTCGCTCAATCGTGTCTGATTCTTTGCGACCCCATGAATCGCAGCAAGCCAGGCCTCCCTGTCCATTATCATTTCCTGGAGTTCACTCAAACTCATGTCCATCAAGCCAGTGATGCCATCCAGCCATCTCATCCTCTGTCATCTCTTGCACTAGTCTTGAATAAAGTCCTCTTTGCCTGTTTAATTCTGTCTGGTACAATTTTTCTTAGTTCACAGATGCAACCTATAGATGACCAGCAGGTACTGAGTTTGGGTCCTGGAATGGGAGGAAATAAAGCCTCAGTTGTATTTCTCCATAATAGTGCCAGGGAGAATTCCCAAATGGAAAATTTCACCGCATCCTCAGCTAATATGAATGAAGCAATGACACTCCCAGAATCAGGCAGAGGAGAAAAGGTGTGGAGTATTATCAGCATCTTATACTAACCACTAATATAATTATATTTAATTATTTAAGCTTATTAATAAAACTCTGTAGTAAAAGTGGCATACATTTTAAATATTCTTAACAGTGCCAACGAAGTGAGGTCTTGCCAACTACATTAATAACCTCTGATATAAATTACAAAAGAGGCATGTGTCAGTACATCCCAAACTTGTGTAGGCACCAAGCCTATAAAGCATTATAAAATAAAAAATTTTAGATACCTTCACCAGTTTTCTTTTCTTTTTTTTTTTTTTTAAGAGAGAGATTTATGTGCATTTGTGAATTTCTTCATGTTAAGTGGACATGAAGCAAGAACAGACAGAAAGGTCAAACTTGGAGTATGTGATAATATTCCAATTTTATTTAAATCTACATTTATTAGTGAAGTACCTGCATGTACACCTGAGCCAGGTGTTAGAAAGACAAGAAGAAAAGTTGATATTCAGTGTATGTAAGTCCAAGTCTTTTTTTTTCTTTTTTTTTTTTTTGGTCAGTGTAGAAACTGAAATGTTCGCAGCGAAAGTTTGCAATAGTCCAACAAACACGGAGGTTCCCAGATTCACTTCACTGGGGACCAACATGAAAGTTCGTCTCAATCTGGTCTTCAGGGTGCAGTGAGGGCTGGTGCAGGAGCATCTGGGGTTCTGATTAAGGATTGCAAGATATCTAGGAAGCAAATATATAAAATAATTAAAAGCAATAAAAGGTATCTGAGAGTGAGCCAGGCAGCTTCGGTGTCTTATTACAGCTTTCTCATGATTCCCCTTCTGAGCTGACATGCTCAGAAACAGCAATTGCTACCACTGGGCTGGCATTGCTGGTGCTTTAGCATACCATCACTGACATCCAGGAAGTGGAATCGCCAGCTAACAAGGGCCCCCGTGGTATATGGGGACCTGGTGGAGATGCAAAACTCGTTGTCTTACTCCTTGTCAGTACAAGATGTAGTTGTAAGCAAGGGGCTTCAGTGGCCCTTTTGTTCTGTGCTCCCAGTCCAGGCTCAGACTTCTTTCTCAAGGTTTCCCTGTGTTTGTCAGCAGAAACTGAGTGCTACCCCGTTACGACTACTAGGCTACTCCAATTTTAGTCCAATGGTGTGGCAAGATATCAATCAGGAGGAGAGAAAGAGGAGAGAAAAGAAGAGGGATAAAAGCAGATTCCATGAGGGCTCAGTCTTAGTTCCTGTGATTCTCGTCTATAGCTGGAAGGATGCTTGGTACAACCACCTACTTATTGAAAGAAGTAAAGTGAGGAATAAAGGAAGAGGAGAGGAGGATGAAAGGGAAAAGAGATTAAGGAGGAGGGAAGGAAGAACAAAAAGAATCAGAGACTGTGTTTAGAGAACAGAATTTCCCCTCAGGTAGGGCTCTCACTCGGCATTTCTTGAAAGGCTTTTCAACAGGTCATGATGTTTACACTACAAGCGTGTTGTCAATTTTTCTGCTCTCTATGCCTCTTTGTTCCAAAAGGTGGCAATGGGGAGCTTTGTTTACCCTGAGTTTGTATTGCGGACGTCATCACCTTTGCTTGCTCTTAGCACATTAAAATTCTTTATCTTTAAGGCTTAAAAAATTGTCCCTTTTTGATGTTAAAGATACAATGTTGGTCTTCCTGCTGAATTGATTCTGACAGGTAAATTCAAAAAGTATAAACAAGGGCGGATATGGAAATATGAATAAAGTCAAGGAAATACCCGTAAAATTGCCAGCAAAGGCCCTGAGCATCTGAATACACATGAGCCATGACTATCATCCTGACTTCTCTGGGAATTACTTTACATTTTGCTACTTACTGGCCACCAAAGCAGCGATACACAGTGAGATAAATATGTTTGTGAGCCTTGGGGTGTCCTTCTCTAATGCAGTGGTTGCAAGCATGGTTCTAGAATCAGAGATGATTCCAAAGGCCTGAGAGCAGGTTTTCTCACCTGTCCTCACAAAGTAAATCAGGAGGCTCCCCAGGGAGCATCAGTCGTTGTGACTTTTTGGAGTCAGGGTAAACTGTATCCTGCACTGACGTATGCTGGTGTGAGCTCAAGATCTGATCAGTCTTGACATGAAGAGCGAAGTGTTAGCTCATAGACTGAAAAGACCTGGTTGCAAGCTCCTTCTCCAGCACCATTGTAGCTTTTCTGAAAGACTACAAGTCATCCAAGCGTGTGTTACCCCCCCAGAATGGACCTGACAGCAGTCAAAGGTTAAAACCAATGAGAAAGATGTTGGATTTTAGTGCATTGAGAGAATAGCACTTTAAAAAAAACAAATGACTTCTCCACTGGTGTAGCGTTGCTCTTTAGGAAGTACTCAACCTAGAAGGCATTTCCCCCAGGCAAACAAAGTGATGACCTATATAATTCCACTTACTGTTGCTCTATACACCAGATAGACAAGAGGGCTCTGAAAAAAAGAGGACATTCCTAGGTACTGAGAGCTGTAAATTAAAAGCTGGTGGAAAGCACCTCAACATTTCGGCTAAATGCAACAACTGAAGATGCATACTTAAAGCGTGAACTTGGAGCAATTGCAGATCATAAAATGGGAGGGTTTTGTTGGGTTTTTTGCAGTTAGCAATAAAGAAATAAGGTATAGTGTGTGGAAGCACAGAATGGCATCAACATGGAAGAGAATTGGTGGAACAGGCAGACACAAAATAAGAAAGAAAAGCAAAACTCATAGCAACCAGGACAAAGACATCCCCATATTCTTATTATTGTTGTTATTAAAAGATCAAAGTTATGATAGCCCTTTGGATAAGTCCAGAAACACATTGAGTGAAATGAAGGACACACAAATAACTCAATGTAGTCCTGTTTCTATGAAGTTCATGAGTCAACAAAACTGATCCATAGGGATGAAGTTAGAAAGTGGTTAGGCTTGGAAGGATTAATTGGAAAGGGGCACAAGAGAACTTTATGAGGGGATATGGTTACACACAGGTGTATATATGCATGAAAAACCCATGTGGATGTATACTTAAAGTCTGTGCATTTAAGAAGGAAATATGACCTTGATGGATCCCACCATCACTTGGGTCAGAGTAAGTGTGATGGCTGATTTTAGACATCAACTTGGCTCTGCCACAGCGCCCATATAATGGTCAGACTTAGTCTAGATGTTTCTGTAAGGCTGACTTTGAATGACATGGATGTTTAAATCAGTGGACTTTGAGAAAGGCCCTTCATAATCTGAGTGGATATCACCCAGTTAGTTGAAGTTCTAACTAGAGCAAAAAACTGATTTCCCTGAGCAAAAGGGAATTCTACCGCAGATAGACTTCAAACTTGAACTGTAACATGCCTTCTTTCCTGAGACTTAAGCATGATGGCCTTCAGATTTGAGCCATAGAATCGGCTGTCTGCTGGGTTTCCAGCCTACTGGGCCACCCGAAAGATTTCAGACTTGACAGAGCCCATGATCATGTGAGACAATTCCTTAAAATAAATCCCTCTCTCTAGAGAGAGAGAGACATATATGGAGGAGGGCATGTCAACCCACTCCAGTATTCCTGTCTGGAGAATCCCGTGGACATGAGGAGCCTGGCAGGGTACAGTCCATACGGTCAGAAAGAGTTGGACACAACTGAAGCATCTTAGTATACACACATATAGACACACATGCATGTGTGCACACATACACACATCTTATTGGCTCTGTTTCTCTGGAGAACTCAGACTTGGTCAGCTGTCTTTACTGAAGAGTACTTGCATGAGGTCTGTTCCTACCCAGAGAAGCACATATTCCATCCCTGCTTCCCAGGAGTTAAACCAAATGAAGCCATCCGCGAGCATTTATTTCTACAACTCCATTTGGTGCTTATCACATTATGAGTCTCCATAAGGATTAAAACAGCACTCTCAGTTCAGCCTCCAAGTCAGCCTCAAAAATACACGAGGGGAAGAAGAATGTTCGCTAGCTAAGCCCTGGTATTAGAATACACTGTATGCTAAGCAAAGCTTATATTTAAGACACATTTTTGGAAGTACAAAGTCAATATTTCTGCTCAACTGTTTAAATACACCTTACTACACACACACACACACACACACACACACACCCACGCACGCACGCACGCATGCCAGAAGAGCCACCATTTCTAAAGCTTATTAGTACAAGATCACCTCTCAATAAGCCTCGCCTCTGGGTAATGTACACACATCTCAGGGGATAGAAAGAAAGGATTCCAGCTCTCCAAATTCATGGAGCCTGATTCTCCATCTGTTGCTTAATTAATGGAGGAAGTTTGGCATCACTGTGCCCCACAGGCAAAGGTAACACACGCTAATGATGACCAATAGGTGGAGAAAGATGGGGAGGGCTGGTGATATTTAGGTGAAGAGCTGAAAATCATCCATCTATTTTAACTCAGACTCTAAAAGTGTAGAGAAAAGGATTTTGATTTCTCTCTTTGCTCACAGCTGAGAACTCTTGTAAAGAGTCTCATCACTTTGGGTACTTCAGGAAAAAAAGGAGAATTCTGAGCAACTGTGCTTTGTGTATATGTAGGGGGGCGGCTGTGGTGTGTGTTTGTACCTGCGGTATGATGGGAGAATAGGGTATATGGGGGTGTGGTAGTGTGTGTGTGTGGTTTGGGGAAGAATGTGTGGTGTGTGTGTATCTGTAGTGTGAGGAGAAGTGAGTGATATGTGCATATGTGTGAAGTGTGTCTGTGGTATGAGGAGGAATGTCCGGTGTATGCATGTGTCTGGTGTGGGTGTGTGTATGTGTGTGTGCATAAGGGAGCTGCAGAACCCCTTCCCTGTGTGCCGGGGGTCTCGGAGCTCATAGGGACCTCACATGCCTCTCTCATTCTCTGCTTCATTCAACCCTAGTTGCTGGCTGTTTAGCTAAACTTCTTATGACTAGAGTGAAAATTACCCAAAGTGACAGCTTGAGACCAGTAGGAAAACTGATAGAGGCCCCCCGAACAATTTATATTTCAGGCAAACTTGTCCCTGGACAGCTTTTGTCAGTTTTCTTTGTTCAAATCCCTGTTATTTCTGCTTGACACCCCTTATGCCATAACCGTATTTTAAAAATGAAAACAAAGAAGATGGAATGGATTCGGTGGAGGAAGGGGAAGGATGGCAGGAGTGAATAGAATTTGACGCAGGGAGCCCTGCAGCTCCTGCAGTCCGTCAGAACCTGCCCTGCTGCTGATGGGAACCGCAGCGTGTCAGCGGGCGGCTCTGTCAGTCTCACATGCACAAGTCCCGTAGCTTGGATATCTGGATGACCAACACTGGGTAATCAGCAAAATTTGATCCCCAAGCTAATATCTCCTTAGAGAACGTGCTCCCCTGTTGTAGGGCTCTTCACATCCCAAGAAACATAGTCCCGTGTTAAAGCACCATCACCTCTGACGTTTAGAGTCAGGGCCCTCTTGAGGAAACAGACCTGCGTTCAGCTTGAGACCAGACCATCCCCAGGGCCACCCCATCCTAATTCCTGTGAAGCCGGAAGAGCAAGCAGATGGGGCAGAAAGGAAGGTATGTTAGCTTAGATTTCCACTGAGGACATCAAGCCATCCCGAGTGGACACTGACACATTTTTCTTCTGTGAAATCGAAGGAAACGGTGGGCTAAAATTTCTGTAATTTCTGTAAACTTCTGTAATTCCCAGAAATTCATCCTATTTCCAGTCAAAATCCCCCATTTTCCCCAAGATCAAAATGCATGGCAGCCTTATTTGAATAGGACCTTGCTACACCTAGCAATTTCTCCATATGACAATATCACACCTGGTGTTTCTCCATAGCTGCAGACAGCATGAGAAAGGGGACTCAAGATGGGAGGAGACTCAGACTCAGGAGATACATTTGAGGCAATAAAATGAGCTTTCTCATCAGTAGCAGAAGTTTCCCCAGATTACCTGTAATTTACAAATGTATTTCTTCAGAGTGTTTTTCCACTGATACAAATATACTGTGGATTAAAACGTGCCACTGAAGAAGACTTCACTGGCAGTCAAGTGGTTGGGTAGGACTCCATACTTTCAATATAGGTGGCACAGGTTCAACCCTTGATCAGGGAAATAAGATCTCACATGCCTCAGGTACAGAGAAAAATGTTTAAAAGAAAAAAATTTAAAAAAAAATGCCACTGAAGGCTTAATTACATACAAAGAAAAAGTAATATGAAATTATTAACTTGCATTAACTTTAATAGCGTTCCCCTTTTGTTCAAACATGGAATTAACAGATTACATTACTTTTTAAAAATATTTTGCCATCAAAATATATCTACAACTTATTTAGGCTGTCTCTGTACTTAGAGTTGTGTAAAGAAAACTACAGATCCACCCCTTGCCTCTAGGAACACATAGTCTTACACAAACACACATACTGAATCACATCTGAACATGACAGTAACAGAAGTACACACTTTACAAGTACAGGTGCCTGGGACCGTTTAGTGAACAGGAAACAGGCCCTACATCTGTCAAGAGAAGGTATCAACAGATTACACAAGTAATAAAATATTGATATCCAAAATGTCAATTCTGACTTCTCAAGAAAATATTAAATTATTATATTCCAAATAATTTTAAAAAGTAGAGAAAGTATTGGTTCAGTTTAGTCTCTCAGTCATGTCCAACTCTTGCCACCCCATGGACGGCAGCATACCAGGCTTCCCTGTCCATCACCAGCTCTCAGAGCCTGCTCAAACCCATATCCATTGAGTCGGTGATGCCATCCAACCCTCTCATCCTCTGTCCTCCCCTTCTCCTCCTGCCCTCAATCTTTCCCAGCATCAGGATCTTTTCCAATGAGTCAGTTCTTCACATCAGGTGGCCAGAGTATTGGAGTGTCAGTTTCACCATCAGTCCTTCCAATGAACACTCAGGACTGAATCCTTGGTCAGGGAACTAAGATCTCTCAAGTACATGGGGCAGCCAACAAAACAGAAGAGATATAGATAAAGGGGCAGATGGAGACAACAGAGGGATTAAAAGAATGACAGAGGGGCAGAGGTTGATGGCAGAGTGCACTGGTGTGAAAGCTGTGATAGAACGTCCTTGTCTGTTACAGAGAACCCTCCTTGTGTATTTCTCAAAGCACAACTATGATGGCACTTAACTATANCCTCAGATATGCAGATGACACCACCCATCTGGCAGAAAGTGAAGAGGAACTAAAAAGCGTCTTGATGAAAGTGAAATAGGAAAGTGAAAAAGTTGGCTTAAAGCTCAACATTCAGAAAATGAAGATCATGGCATCTGGTCCCATCACTTCATGGGAAATAGATGGGGAAACAGTGGAAACACTGTCAGACTGTATTTTGGGGGCTCCAAAATCACTGCAGATGGTGACTGCAGCCATGAAATTAGAAGACGCTTACTCCTTGGAAGAAAAGTTATGACCAACCTGGATAGTATATTCAAAAGCAGAGACTACTTTGCCGACTAAGGTCCGTCTAGTCAAGGCTATGGTTTTTCCTGTGGTCATGTATGGATGTGAGAGTTGGACTGTGAAGAAAGCTGAGTGCCGAAGAATTGATCCTTTTGAACTGTGCTGTTAGAGAAAATTATTGAGAGTCCCTTGGACTGCAAGGAGATCCAACCAGTCCATCCTAATGGAGGTCAGCCCTGGGTGTTCACTGGAAGGAGTGATGCTGAGGCTGAAACTCCAATACTTTGGCCACCTCATGCGGAGTTGACTCATTGGAAAAGACCCTGATGCTGGGAGGGACTGTGAGCAGGAGGAGAAGGGCGACAGAGGATGAGATGGCTAGATGGAACCACCGACTCGATGAACATGAGTTTGAGTGAACTCCGGGAGTTGGTGATGGACAGGGAGGCCTGGCCTGCTGCGATTCATGGGGTCGCAAAGAGTCGGACGTGGCTGAGCAACTGAACTGAACTTGCATTTATGACTTCCCTGGTAACTCAGATGGTAAGGAATCCACCCGCACTGCAGGAGACATGGGTCCAGTCCCTGGGTCGGAAAGATCCCCTGGAGAAGGGAATAACAACCTACTCCAGTATTCTTGCCCAGAAAATCCCATGCATAGAGGAGCCTGGTGGGCTACAGTCTGTTGCAAAGAGTTAGACATTACTGAGTGACTAACACTTTCACTGCCACTTTCAATTTGCACTTAAAAATCACTCTGGATGTTTTGAAGATAAGGAATTGGAGGAAATCAAGACTGGGAACAGGGAGACAAGTTAGGAGGCTGCCCCAGTAGTTACAGAGACCAGTGGAAGTGCAGTAGAAGAATAGTCAACAATGAAAGATGAAAGAACATCACCACTTATGTCAACTATGCTAGCTCATTAACCAAGATATCTCATTTCCTAACTATGAGAGGCCACAGAGGCCCTAAATTAAATGACGGTATAGTAGCAATTGGGCTTCCCTAGTGGTTCAGACAGTAAAGAATCCACCTGCAATGCAGGAGGCCTAGATCTGATTCCCTGGAGAAGGGAATGGCTACCCACTCAAGTATTCTTGCCTGGAGAATTCCGTAGACAGAGGAGCCTGGCAGGCTACAGTCCAAGGGTGTATCAGAGAGTCAGACATGACTGAGCAACTAACATTTTCACTCTTCATAGTAACAGTTGCAGCACTTAAAAAACACACACACACACACACAAAAAAAAACAAGTTATAAACATCAACTTTGTTATCATGGTAAGAGAAATAGAACAAGGTGAGTTTGCTCATTTCTTATTGTTTTCTATTCTTCCCTGAAGCCGGTGAAACACACTTTTGCTTTATACACGGCACAAAGAAAACTCACCATAAGGAAAAACTTTATACACTGGCTTGACTCAACTTCCCTGGATCGTTTGTGTGTGTGTGCACATGTACTCAGTCATGTCTGACTCTTTGAGACCCCATGGACTGTATAGCCCATCACGCTCCTCTGTCCATGGGATTTTCCAGACAAAAACACTGGAGTTGGTGCCATTTCCTACTCCTGGTGATCTTTCCAACACAGAGATCGAACCTGTGTCTTTTGCATCTCCTGCATTGGCAGGTGGATTCTTTACCACTGTGGCATCAGGGAACAAAGGCAAAAAACACATACAAAATAGGTTAATGGGAAAGGAATGGGCAGCCCCCAGATTTCCTTGTTTCATCGATTGAATGCAAATGGGCACCAGTGAGCCTGTTCCCTTTGCATTCACACCACTAGCTGGGCTGCTTTCATTAACCCACTGGTGAATTTGTAAGCTTTTGAATGTGTTAATTAAAGGCCTTTTCACTGTGTGGTCAATATTCTTTACAGATAGAGATATATGCAGGGAATCAGAAAGCTAAAGTTATATTCTTGAGCCTGATTTGGACTTTATAACCTAAACCAAGTATTTGTCACCTTCTATTTTGTTTATACCACTCCCACTCCCAACCGACTTAATTGACCATTAAATCAGTTTAGTTCTCTCTGCTAGAACATGAAGTACCATGTGTTGAAATTTATATAGTATAATTATTTATTTAACAGTATAACTTTTCAATTACCTACCAGACAGTAGTTGGTATATTTGAAGCAGAATTAATCACAGCATCTATCCAACCCAAAATTATAACTATAAATGCAATTAAGAAAAATAGTAAAGTAGTGTTATCATCAGAGAAGGCAATGGCACCCCACTCCAGTACTCATGCCTGGAAAATCCACGGACAGAGGAGCCTGGTAGGCTGCAGTTCATGGGGTGGCTAAGAGTCAAACAAGACTGAGCGACTTCACTTTCACTTTTTACTTTAATGCATTAGAGAAGGAAATGGCACTTTGTCCTCCACTCCAGTGTTCTTGCCTGGAAAATCCCAGGGGTGGGGAAGCCTGGTGGGCTGCTGTCTATGGGGTTGCACAGAGTCGGACACAACTGAAGCGACTTAGCAGCAGCAGCNTTACACCCTTTTTTGAGCTCTTGGTACCAGAGATATCCATGCTTTACAGGTTATGTATAACCCAGGTGAGCTTCTCAGGGAAGCTTTCATACAAAGGAATCTCTCCCTAAGAGATTTGGAATTGGCCCCTTTTAAACCCTTTGAAGTGGGCATCATTATCCGCTTTTACACTTGAGGCTGAGGCTTGGAATGAGTTTGTGAATTGCTTAACAACCACAGGGCCATGATCCTAAATAAGGTTGCTTGATCCCAAATCCTGTGCTGTTTTCACCATTTCATGCTGCTTTTAAGGTCCTCATAGGATTTCAAAGTCCTTTACCTACATGACCTCTCCCATCATCAGGTAGGAAGAGGGTGCATTTAGCCTTCATACCATATTGTTGTACCTTAAGTCACTTTGTTTTATTAAAGCCTGTGAGTAATCCCTTTTTAAAGAGGTTAGCTCCTTTTTAAAAGAGGAAGCTGAAGTTGGAGAGGAAAATGACTTGGCTAAAGTCCCACTACTGGTAAAGAGCATATTTAAGTCTAAATACTGGGCCTTTAACTTCAAGTCCACTGCTTCCTGTACTCCCATTTGGCAGAAACCCAAGGGTTGGAAGTTTGTAGAATACTACTGATTTCCGCTTGGGTTTTCAAGATAATGTTTAGGCTAGCACAGAAAGGATAATTGGCTAAGTCACACATGTGGGTTTATCCTACACCTGACCTCAGGGCTCAGCTCAGGTCTGAAGCTGTGTCATCTCCAGGAGTAGCAGTGTGTATTGAACCTTGGGAAAGCCAGAGGAGACCTGAAATGGCTGGACTTTCACACTAATTTTCTTTCCTTTCCTTGGCTTTTTGTGAAGCTGAGTCTGTCATTAATCAGAAGCATAGGAAATTTTAAAAAAATGCCATGGAAAAAAGCTCTTATTTATTTAAATTGGGGAAAAAACCAACTCAAAAAAGACTGAACTGTGTTTCCAATATATGGATTTGATTATCTGGCTGTGAACAAGGGCACCTAGTCATTTAAAATTAAAGTTTAGATATTTGGTGAATTTGTTTATCAGTCAGTTGTTCTGGGTAGGGCCCCATGATGGTCAGCCTTCCTTCATCTTCTCTCTGTACGTTCTGAGATGCTTAATTGTTTTAGTTGTTTGATGTCACTTTTTAATGAGGGCCAGGGTAGGGATGAGTCAGAGAAGCCCTCTGTGTCTATCCTACAGGTTTGAACATGTCTATCCTCATAATTTTAAGAGCACTGGTGAAATGATATCATCCGAGCAAGGGAGTCCTGGATATCTATCTGCAGGAGTGACCATTAGACCACCTTCCTCCCAGCACCCAAATGTGCCAGCACATTAGCTTTTGCCTTTCGATGGTGAGTATCCCTCAGAAACAGGCCTTATTCAGCTGGGAGCAAAGATTAATGCTTCCTTGAGACAGTGGAACAGAATGGAGGCCATAGGAAGCTGTGGATATCATTATTGTTCTCTAGGGCAGCTCATAGAAGAGAAAACCTGGTAATGAATGCATAGGAAGCAGTAACTGGGCGGATATAATTCTGGCAATATGAACATTGGGACATATTGTTCAGCAATTGCAGTTGAATTGCAAAATAAAATCCGGGTGGACGGAAGACCCCTCTTCCCATGAACTCATGCCCTCTCCTCCCTCAAGCTGCTGTGTTTACAATAAGATTCTCTTCCTCTGCTACTGATTAATTTTTCTCAAGTGCAGTTCTGGTCACATCCTTCTCTTGTTTAAAAACCCGGAGGGGTTCTCTATAGCAGAGAGTGAATTTGGCTCTCAAGTTTACCATCCTCTGCTTGATTTTCCACTTCTGCCTTTCCACATGTCACCCATGTGCCCTGCATTTCAGCCACTGTTTTCCGCATAACTTCTTTTTAGTTCATGTCTTTTTTTCTTCCCCAGATGCCCCAAATCTCATCTTTGCATACTGCCATTTTCCTCATGATTTTAGAACACTGGTGAAATGATATTTCCTTCTTTAATTCCTCTCCTCAAACTAGACATGCCTCTTCCTCCTCTGGGCTCCCACAGTATTGTGTCTTTCTTACCATAATACTCATCACCTTCCACTTTGCGTTACAGTTGCGTGGTACGGTTTCTTTCCTGTATGTCTTTACCTCATATATTCTTTGAAGGCAGGAGTACAGTGATTCTTTATTGTGTCTACTCTAGGGTCAGGCAGGATGTCTTGGACTGAGTGGTCCTTCTAAAATGTTTGATAAATGAATGAGAGGTTTATTGAGGCAAGGGTTAGCAGTCTTTGGCCCATATTGGCACCCAGTGGTTGCTTCTATCTTTCCCTTCCTTCTCTATTTAACTCTTACTTTCCCCTCTTCTTTCTTTACCTTCTCTTTTTCCTCTCTCTCTCTTTATTTTTCTTTGTGACACCTGCTTCTAAGCCTTGGTCTCTAAATAGTTCTGCTGGGCATACCTGATTTCTCTAAGCAGTGATTCCTTCTATATGTGGAGTTTTCGATGGTTCTAACAGTATATTTTTGGAGTTTTAAATATTGAAGTGTAATTGACCTGTAGCACTGTGTTAATTCCTGGGACATAATGTCATGATTTAGTATTTCTATACATTGCAAAATGATCCCTGTGATAAGTCTAGTTACCATCTGTCACCATACGAAGTTACTGAAATATTATTGGATGTATTCCCCATGTATATTTCATTCATATGACTCATGTTTTGCCGGGGTCCTGCCCAGGTGGATCCAGGGAATTCGAAGGGGAGACAGCATAGGCAAGGAAAACTTATTTATTTAATTAGAAATATAAAGAGAGATTAGGAAGAAATAGAGTAGTAGGAAAATTTAGTGGAGAAAAGATGATGAATAACTTGGTTTAGGGGGAAAGCCAATAAAACTTCAGGACAAGAAGTTTGCACCATCTGTGTTAGGCCACCGGCACTCATTTGAATAGCAGAGGGTGCCCCGCCTTGGGCTGTCTCTTTCACGGGACTTAAAAGCCAGGGCAAGTAAGTAGACGTGGTGAGCCTCCCCGCTTCAGATGGGAATTCAGCCAGAAATTAGAGTAAAGAGGACACGGGGGAAACCAGTCTTTCCAGTGACTGGCTCCTCCTCTATTGTCCAGAAAGGCCTTTTATACCTTTTTTTTTGTACATAGAGATCAATGGATAATATAAAATTATTCAGCATCAGCAGCCCTGACTCTTATCGAGACCAGGCTTTCCCTCTGCATACCTAGTTGTATACACAAGTTTTAGGTGATCTACATCATCTTCTGGCCAGAAGGCCAATTAACATTTTATAGCCCTTTTCTGATAAGGGTTTGTCAACCAGAAGACTTATTTGTCTTAAAAGTGTTGTTCTTCCCAAAGTCTGGTGCCACTCTCAGAAAGCACTAAAGTTACATTCTTACATAGCAGACACAACAATTTATAACAATGAAAGAAGTATAGTGATTTATAACAAAGAGAAAAGTAATTAACTCAAAATTCTAGTGTTGCTAACATCAAAACTACTATATTCCTTTTTCTATATCCAAATTATATTGATTAATATCCTTCAGGTGCCTAATAGATAAAGAATATGGAGGCCTGGCAGCAGTCATTGACTCAACAGTGAATCTCGTCACCAATATAGTTTTTAGCTTTTTAGAAAAGGCTCTGTATCTTTAAGATGCTTTAAGCTTTGTGCTTCTCGTGATTGGGGGGNCACACACACACACACACACACACACACACTCCAATTTCCAAAGCAAGTTACTGTTATGTTGCTGTATCACTGTGAATCTGATAAATCATTTACATTTACTCTTGATGCAGAGGGAGAGTGAAGTGGCAACATAATGTATTGGGTTAATAATAATCAGATTCCCTTGTACATACATAACCCCCTGCTTCCAAGGAGCTTTAAGTACCTTATAGATATTATCTCATTAATCCCTACAACATCAGTGTGAGATGGATGGCAAACAGTATGCTCTACTAGATGGAGAAGAGATAGCAATAGTGATTAAAATAATATATCGTGTTTGGAGAACATCCTGTGCTGGGGTGTTGAGACTATTTCGCAGATGCTATCAAATGAATTGACTGATCTTCCTAAGAGATTGGCACCAGGCAAACATCAGTTTTCTTCTGTTGAATGTGGAAAATAAAGCCGTACACTTAATCAACTTTACTGGTGAGGACACAGTCCAAAGAATTTTTTTTTTCTCCTTAGTATGTACTTGTTGTTCTAAAACCTTGATTATTGTTATCTAGGACTTCCCTGGCGGCTGTGCTGCTGCTGCTGCTGCTAAGTCGCTTCAGTCATATCCACCTCTGTGCGACTCCATGGATTGTAGCATGCCAGGCTTCCCTGTCCATCACCAACGCACAGAGCTTGCTCAAACTCATGTCCATCGAGTCGGCAATGCCAACCAACCATGTCATCTTCTGTCGTCCCCTTCTCCTGCCTTCAATCTTTCCCAGGATCAAGGTCTTTTCCAATGAGTCAGTTCTTCACATCAGGTGGCCAGAGTATTGGGGTTTCAGTTTCCCAAGATATTTTTAAATACAGTGGAAACAATTGGCAGGTTTTGAGCAGAAGTTAGGTGTGAACTAACTTGCACTTTTCATACTGTTCATGGGGTTCTCAAGGCAAGAATACTGAAGTGGTTTGTCATTCCTTTCTCCAGTGGACCACATACCGTCAGACCTCTCCACCATTACCCTCCTGTCTTGGGTGGCCCCACACAGCATGGCTTAGTTTCATTGAGTTAGACAAGGCCCTGGTCTGTNTTCACTGAGTTTTGGGCTGTGTGCCGCGGGAGACTTCTGCAGAAGTCCGGGCTGTGTGCCGTGGTTGCCCTGTGCCGAGTTCTGGGCTGTGTTCCATGGTAGGCTATAGACGAGTTCCAAGCTCTGTACCACTGTCGCCCTGCACAGATTTCCGTGCTGTGTGCCGCGGTCTCCCATCCTTGAGGTTCGGGCTTCGTGCCGCAGTTGACCTGTGCCGAGGTCTGGTCTGTGTCCCACGGTAGCCTTGAACCGAGTTCCGCGCTGTGTGCCGCAGTAGCTTTGCACTGAGGTCCGGGCTGTGTGCCTAAGTTGCCCTGCACCGATGTCCAGTCTGTGTGCCACGGTGGCCATCTCCCGAGGTCCTTGCTGTGTGCCAGCATTGGGTCGCCTTGTGCCGAGGTCCGTGCTGTGTGCCTCATTCGCTCTTCACTGTGGTTCGGGCTGTGTGCCGCGGTCGCCCTGTGCCGAGGTCCAGGCTGTGTTCCGCCCTTGGCTTGCGACCTGTTCCCACCTCTGTGCCCCTGTTTCTCTTTGCCAGGGTCCGGGCTGTATGCTGCTGTAGCCTTCTCCAGAGGTCCAGGATGTGTTCCACGCTTCCTCTGTGCAGAGGTCCGGGCTGTGAGCTGCGGTCGCCCTGAGCCAATATCTGGCCTGTGTTCCGCAGACACCCTGCTCCGAGGTCCTGCCTGTGTGCCGTGGTCGCCCTGCTCCAAGGTCCGGCCTGTGTGTCATGGTCACCCTGTGTCAAGTTCTGGCCTATGTGTCATTGTCGCCCTGTGCTGAGGTCCGGCCTCAGTGTCACAGTCACCCTGCTCCGTGGTCCGGACTGTGTTCCGCGATCGGCTAGCAATGAGTTCCAGGCTGTGTGATGTGGTCGACCTTCACTGAGTTTCGGGCTGTGTGCCGCGTTCGCCCTTTGCTAAGTTCTGGGCTGTGTGCAGTGGTCACCCTGCGACGAGGTCTGGCATGTTTTACGTGGGTGCCCTGCACCAAGGTCCTGGCTGTGTTTTGCATTCGACTAGCAACGAGTTCCAGGCTCTGTGGCACTGTCGCCCTGCACAGATTTCTGAGATGTGTACTGCGGTCACTCTTCACTGAAGTCCGGGCTGTTTTCTGCGGTTGGCTGGCGACGATTTCTGAGCGGTGTGCCACAGTCGCCCTTCAGTGAATTTCGGGCTGTGTGCCACCGTCACCCTGTGCCGAGGTCCGGGTTGTGTGCCGCAGTCGCCCTGCGCCATGGTATGGCCTGTGTGCCACGGTCGCCCTGTGCCGTGGTATGGCTTGTGTGCCATGGTCACCCTGTGCCACGGTCTGGGCTGTGTTCAGGTTGGATAGCGATATGTTCTGAGCACTGTGCCACGTTTGCCCTGCACAGATTTCTGGGCTGTGTGCCGCAGGCGCCCTTCACTGAGGTTCGGGCTGTGAGCCACGGTCGTCCTGCGCCAAGGTCCGGGTTGTGTGCCACGGTTCCCTGAGCCGAGGCCCGACCTGTGTGCCGCGGTCACACTGCGACGAGAACCTGGATGTGTGCGCAGTGAAAATCTGCTGACATCTGTTCTGTGTTCCAG
>SJYV01030546.1:1265914-1326934 GCA_006410875.1 Neotragus pygmaeus
GCCCTTCACTTAGTTCCGGGCTGTATGCCTTAGTCGCCCTTCGCGGAGGTCCGGGCTGTGTACCTTGCTCACCCTGCGACAAGGTCCAGCCTTTTTGCCGTAGTCACCCTGCGCTGAGGTCCGGGCTGTGTTCCACCATCGGCTAGCGACGAGTTCCATGCTCTGTGCCATGGTCGCCATGCACAGATTTCTGGGCTGGGTTTTGCGGTCACCCATCACAAAGGTTCGGGCTGTGTGTTGTAGTAGCCCTGTCCCGATGTTGAGGCCGTGTGCCACGGCCGCCCTGCGCCGAGGACTGGCCTGTGTTCTGCGGTTGGCTGGCGACCATTTCCGAGCTGTGTGACACAGTTACCCTTCACTGAATTTCGGGCTGTGTGCCACCGTCGCCCTGTGCAGAGTTCCGGGTTGTGTGCCGCAGTCGCCCTGCACTGTTGTTTGGCCTGTTTGCCTCAGTCGCCCTGTGCCGAGGTCATGGCTATATTCGGGGATGGCTAGCGATATGTTCCAAGCACTGGGCCACGGTTGCCCTGCACAGATTTCTGAGCTGTGTGCCGTGGTCGCCCTTCACTGAGGTTCGGGATGTGTGCCCCGGTCGCCCTGCGCTGAGGTCCTGGCTTTGTGCCGTGGTCGCCCTGAGCCAAGGTCCGACCTGTGTGCAGCAGTCCCACTGCTACGAGATCCTGGGTGTGTGCCGCATTGAACATCTGCTGACATCNGCTGGAAGATTTCTGATTACAGTTTCAATTTCCATGCTTGTGATGGGTCTGTTCAGAAAAAAATCACTTTAAAAGTGTGTTGTGGGGAGTGGAGATTGAGGGGAGCAGTGGTCAGAAGGAACTCTCTGGAAAACTCTTGAAAGGGCTGCAGTTATGAAAAACTGTAAAGGCTTCTCTAATAGGTTTCCAACCCCTAATGACCAGGCAGATCACCTGAATTACTCAGCTCTCTTTTCTTCTATTTTAATGCAAGAGAATGCACGGTGAGCACATTTCTGAAGGAACAATGGAGATTAGTTACTCCTCACCCTCCCCAGAAATTTTCCTTCTAGCCAAGTAAATTCCTAGCTAAAGGGAGAAACTTGCAAATAGTTTCCCAAAAGCTTTTTGTGACAAATGATAGCTATATTAACCTGGTGCATAGGTGTGCTGAAATAAAGAATTATTGCATCTACATTGCATTGGATTCTGATATCATTCACTCTAGGCAACTCTGGGCTGCCTGCTTTGAAAGGTTTGTGGGCAAACTGTATCAGGAGAGGACTTTTTTTTTTTTCCTGATTAAGTCTATAGCTAGATCATGATTAACTGCTATTGTGGCTGCTTCTTTTCCAAATAGGAAAAGAATGAGCTAAAGTGTGTCTCAAGCTATAGGAGACATATTGAAAGTAACACTTCACTACCGAAAATACAGCACTAATCATAAGAATCCTTCCATCAGGCAGTGAATCATTTGCCTAAAAGAATCTTTGAGCTCATGCCTATTTACTCCCAGCAGCATCTATAATGATACGCAGTCTCAGCACACCCAGAGACTTTTTAAAATCCTTACTCTCAGCATCCCTGTGATTATATATAAATTAATTGATGGAATTGCTTTGTTATAAGCTGTCAGTCTCTATAAAATACAGTATATCTGATCAATATTAGATTTCTATTGACAGATGACTCTATGATAGTGTATCCTTCTATTTCTAAACCAGGAATTTCCAAAGTTATTTCAACTGCTTCAAAGTCATTGAGAAGTCTGTTGCAAGGTTAAGCACATTCTGCTAAATGTTGTGTACTTTTTTCTATACTGAGATGCTTAAATGCACCAGAAATGTCTATATGGGACCTATATGTTATATGAAACTATCATATTTTGGTCCAATTTAAGAGCCTGTATATAGCCTATATATATTTGAAATATTACATATATCTTTAAGAGTCTATATATATATATATTTTTGGTCTAATTTAAGAGCGTATATATATTTGAAAGATATATATCTTTCAGTCCATTTGAAAGATTTTCAGTTACTCTAGGTAATCTTCAGGTGTCAAAATGGGATTTTTGCACCATCTAAAATAATTATTCAAACTTTTTTTCCCTCTCAATAAAAGATATAAGTAAAAAGAATATGGCCTGACAAATAAGTGAAAACAGAAAAAGGACACATTTATAGTTTGGCTTTGTGTGTGTGCCTGTGTGTATGGACTGGGATATTAATTCTTGTAAACCAGGAAGGAAAAACCCTATCCTTTTGAGACAGTCTGGGGGCAGAATGGGAAATACATATTACTTCCAGCAGTGAGATCTTATGTGACTGTGGCTCTTGGCTTGGTCTGGGGTTACCAATGTGAAACAGCAGCAGAGCTATATGAAGTAAACTCCAGAGGCAGTGTTTCAGCCCCCTAAGCTATAAGTAAGCTGAGTCAGCCCATGGTTTCTGTGGGCATTTCCCAGCCCCTTTCCTGAGCACTTCACTTCTAACCATGCTGAAAGCTCATCTGATTAATAGCTACATATAGGTTATCATATAATTGCAGTTGGAAACAACTGAATGTTTATTTTCATCTATAAAAGAAACTCTATGGGGAAATTTCTAGTCTGGTCTTTAAAGGTATACTTTAGAGGATATCAACAATGGTGTCCACCTTAACAGGGTCTTCTCTAGTGGCTCAAACTGTAAAGAATCTGCCTGAAGTACAAGACCAGGGTTCAATCCCTGGGTTGGAAAGATCCCCTGGAGAAGGGAATGACTACCCACCCCAGTATTCTTGCCTAGAGAATTCCATGGACAGAGGAGCCTGGTGGGCTACATCCATGGGGTCTGAAAGAGTCAGATGAGACAACTGATTGAGTGACATGTTCACTTCACCTAACAGTAACTCAAAAATTATTATTCATTATTAAAAAAACAAAGCTTCAGCTTAAAGTGTCTTATATTTTGAACAAAAATTATTTTTAAATGTATCATGTTAATATAAAACATCTTCATTTATTCACCTTTTCTTTAGAAATCAGAACACTGGAAGTATTAAAGAAATGAAAACTTTTAAAGCTACAAAATAAGACAAAAATATTTCTCTTTTGCTATATATATATATACATATATATACACACATACACATATATAACTAGGCAATTTACAAAAATAATTTAAAATGATGGATTTTTACTCTAAGGATTATACAGGAATCCCAAATCAAAATACAGGAAATTTGTGATTAAATTGCCTATTTCATATCTAGATTGCATGGAATTTAAAATTAGTCATTCAGCATTATTCAGATCAGTTTTGCAATGAATTTTCTCATAACACATGATTTGTATACAATACATCCCCCATAGTTCTATTTCTTTTTAAAACCCATATATTCCATTTATTCACAAAATACCTACAATTAACTACCAAAGAAGACTCTTTCTGTAATATCTTTAATTCCTTTTTTAATTCCTGAAAAACAAAGAAGATGGAAGGAAAAATAATGGAACCAAATCATATAGCAAAACTAACTGCTTCTTTCTTGAAGGGACCACCTCTAAATAAACACTTATGCCGCCAGGATGGGAATTTTCAGGCCATCTTTTATGCATGAGTAAAAGTGTTCAGTGCACTAAGCTCAAAGAAAGAAAAACTGAGGATTTATATGAATATATAGCAGCTTAAAATATAGAGTAGAGATCTGGGGAAGAGAAAAAAGATTCCAGTGAAAGAGGCGTTAAGATTACCCTTGGCAGTAAAAAACACATTATCATGAAAAAGAGTGAATGAACTCTCTTTGCTTCATGTTGCACTTCCTTCTCTGTCTGCTGGTGCCTATATCTATGGCATGCGGACACAGTAAACTACATTTACTACCTCTGGAAGCGCAAAAGGCACAAGAACTTGATTCTTCATCCATCAGACCCAGAGGTGACTGAATATTGGGAGACAGGAAAGATCTTTTCTGAGGAGTAAATGAAAGCGAGATTTCTGCTGCTATCATGAAAAGAAGATTAGAAATGAGGCAAGAGAACTTTATTTTTCCCAAAGGCAGAGAAACTAGAGCTACGGCTAACCTCTGTCAAGTAATGAGTTTCACAGCCCCCAAGGAACGGCTTTTCAAGGTCAGAGATGAGCTAGGATTACTGCAACTGAGAGTTTCAGGTTCTTAGAATCAGATTTTCTCAATCTTGAATCTATACACAGCAATCATTCATTCCATCACCCAGAAATGTGAAGACATTTGGGAATGGATTATAAGTCAGTTGAAGCCGGGCAAACTTTGAAACACTGAGTATTAGAACTGAAAGGAAACAGGAAGACCATTAAATGCCACCATCTTTACCTTACAGGTGAGACCACTGAGACCCAGATGCATGGTGGCATGTTCTGCACCTGAAAGCCCTGGCATGGCCAGTGAAATTGGTGAGGCCACTGGAACAGGAGCCCTAAGTGAAATAATTGGATTATTTTGGTTGGTTATCCAAATACAACCACACCTTAAATTCCAGTGAAATGGGACAAAACAGTAACATTGTACTGGAAGAGACAGATGTTTCTATGTATATCTTCTGAGTAATATTCATGCAAAAGGGTAGAAACACCTTTATTGAGACCAGTCCTCTTGAATTTCCAAAAGACTCCCTACCACATACTTCAATTTGAAGGGCCCTGACAGTCCCATATTGTTCCCCCAAATGTCTGTTGGCCAGGTGACTCTAATATCAAGTCTCAAGTCCACTCATTTATATTGATAGTTAACTGAAGAATGTCTATGTTAAAATGCAATTACTTATCCCAAAATGTAGTAGGTGATCTGATTAACACTCAATACAGCATTAGCTTGGATTCATTTATAAATTTAGCATACTATCCACCAGCAGAATCAGCTCTGAGGGAATGCTTCTTGGACAGAAGTTTTGACAAAAAGGAGGTGGGAAAGGTCGTAAACACAGGACATGCCATGCCTGAGGTGAACACTGGGTAGTTCCAGGTCAGAGTCCAAGGCCCCATGGAGCCATCAAACAGCCCTCTGACTTCATATTTTACTTTCTGAGGCTCACTTTCATCTGTAACTTGAGGCCAACAAATTGCAACTCGAAGTGTTTGTAAAATGATTTAATAGAACCACGAGCAACAAATCCAGAGCCACAAGGTAACTCATAGAAACTTAAAGACACCTTTTCTTTTTGTCTATGAGGTCACAGGTGAAATGAAGTATTAGTCGCTTAGTCATGTTCGACTCTTTGTGACCCCATGGACTGTAGGCTGCCAGGCTCCTCTGTCCATGGAATTCTCCAGGCAAGAATACTGCAGTGGGTAGCCATTCCCTTCTCCAGAAGATCTTCCCAACCCAGACACTGAACTTAGGTCTNCTTTGTGACCCCATGGACTGTAGGCTGCCAGGCTCCTCTGTCCATGGAATTCTCCAGGCAAGAATACTGCAGTGGGTAGCCATTCCCTTCTCCAGAAGATCTTCCCAACCCAGACACTGAACTTAGGTCTCCTGCATTGCAGGCATATTTTTTACCCTCTGAGCCTCCAGGGAAGCCCATGATCATAACCTGATCATAATAAGAACTTAGGGCAAAAACAAAATCAAAATTTCCTCCTGAATTTCACCAACTTGGCCCAACATGGTTTACATGAGAATTAACCCTTGAAAGAGAACTATGATTTATCAAGGTTAAAAGCAAGAGCAGCTGATCACCCTCTACCACCCCACTTTCCCAAAACTTGAAACAAGAAATGTTCCTTCAGTAAGTGAAGACTAATTTCTAATAAAAATTTAAAATATTACCCTTAGGTAAAACAATTCCTCTTCCCAAAGAATTTCCAAAAGAAGAAGTTTTTAAAATATCCAGAGGTATAAAACCGTGCTACCCTTAGAATTTCCTTATTTAAAAACTTCTTTAGGACTTCTGTGGTAGTCCAGTGGTTAAAGCTCCATCCTTCTACTGCAAGGGGTATGGGTCCAATCCCTGGTTAGGAAACTAAGATCTCACATGCCATGCAGTGTGGCAAAAATTTAATTAATTAATTAATTAAAAATGCTTCTCTGTTGTCGATCCTAGGATCTTTGAAAGAGCTCCCAACCTGCTCTCTGGGCTTTGACATCTCCTTTCCCAGAATTATTAATCATCCCCAAAGTGCAGTAGAATAGTGAAACACCAGTGGCATTTTCCCAAAAACAGAGCTGAAAAGCAGAAGCACAAGAAAAGTCAATGAGTTGAGATCTAGAATCTAGAAGAGGCATGCAGGGCTACATGATTACACAGAAAAAGCCCAATTTGACTCTTCAGTAACATAAAGTTCAAACATCCGGATCTTCTGAAAATTAAGAGTGTCATTTATCTCATGTACTGTCAACACCATGTTGTTCAACAGAGTCACACAAATGACCCAACTGATAATTAGGATTCAAGAAGTAGTCTATTTGTGAGGAAGTTCATAGGAGATCATGCTCGGTTCATGCAGGTTAGAGTCTTTTTGCTATCAATCCCAGAAATAAAAGTTTCATTACAGGAAAAATATGCACAAATTTTGACAGACATAATTACTCATAGGGGCTCAATGGTGGCTCAGTGGTAAAGAATCCACCTGCAATGCACAAGACACAAGTTCGATCCCTGGGTTGGGAAGGTTCCCTGGAGAAGAAGGCAATCCACTCCAATATTCTTGCCTGGGAAATCCCATGCATGGAGAAGCCTGGCGGGTTAATGTCATGGGGTTGCAAAGAGTCAGACAAGACTTAGAGACTAAACAGCCACAGCAGCAACAATTACGCATATTACAGAGTTTCAACAAAATGAATTCTAGAACAATTTTTTCAAACTTTGAGACAGGAAGATGGCTCTAGAGGTATGTAGATTATTGTTAAGTAAATGGACAGGTACCAGTACTTTGACAATTATTCCACTTCATTACATCTAAATAGCATCCCATCCTTTACAATTGTATTTTTGAACATTGATTAAGGGTAAATATGCTCTGAACTATACATTATTTAATATAACTAGCTCCACCCTCATGCTGATACTATTTAGTTCAGTCAGTCCGTCATGTCTGACTCTTTGTAACCCCCATGGACTGCAACACAACAGGCCTCCCTGTCCATCACCAACTCTTGGAGATTGCTCAGACTCATGTCCATCAAGTCAGTGATGCCATCCAACCATCTCATCCTCTGTTGTCCCCTTCTCCTCCTGTCCTCAATTTTTCCCAGCATCAGGGTCTTTTCCAGTGAGTCAGTTCTTCACATCAGGTGGCCAAGGTATTGGAGTTTCAGCTTTAGCTGCTACTATTAAGAGTTGTTAACGTTAACTCTCAGTTGGTTTCTAAATGTTATCTTACCCTTGAGAATCTTAAAACCTCAACTTGGTAACTGGTGTTATCTACTCTCCTGCCTCAGTCTCCCAAACCATATTTTTACACAGTTTTTAAAAAGTGTTTGCATTTAGACTCTTCTGAAAATTCAGTCCAGAAACTTGTGCATAATTTGAGAATCCAAAAAAGAAAAAAACATATATGTACTGAAGTAATTCCTTTTAAAATGGCACCTTCTACTTAATAAATTATCCTTACAGAGGTTTGAAATTAAATTTAATCTGTAATCCTTAAGAAATATTTCACTCTATAAGAAATGCAATTATAATTGCAATATTTGGGCATTCATTTAAATTCACAATTGGTCCTACTCTCCTCCTTTGCAGTTTGACTTCTTTTAAGGAAAAAAAAAACATTTTTTATCTTTCTCTTATGGGAAATGGGATTATTCATTTTATTTATTTATGAATTCATATTCTGGGCCTTTTTCTCCATAGGGTAGACAATCTTTTACAAGTAATATTCTCAAATTTTAATCAACTATAACTTCTGACAATACTCTGAGGAACTTTGTATCTAATTTTTTATTCAGCCTTACACTTTTCCTATTCTATGCAACTTGGGGAGATGTTGAAAAATGGAAATAGGAAAGTTGAAGGATTTCATTCTGTTCCCTTAAGCTTACAATACAGAGCAGAGCAACAAATCTTAGATGTTCTCAAACCATGGAACAAAGAAGGGGAAGCAGATCAGAAGAAAGGAAAGGTTGTTCAAAAGGGAAAAATCTGACTACAAGTAGTTAATGATGCCATATACCAACACTTACCAGAGTTCCTTTTGACCAGCTCATCCTGTCTGGAATTCAATACAGAAACACATCACAAGGCATACTAAAATCTAAAAACAGTTCGAAGAGACTGAACAAGCATCAGAACCAGGCTCACAAAGGGCTGAGATTAACATAAAAGGAATTTAAAATGATTATGATTAATGTGCTAGGAGCTCTCACAAACCAAGTAGACAACATGCAGGAATAATTGGGCAACATGGGTATAATTGGGTAAGCAGTGTGCATGCTTAGTCACTCAGCCGTGTCCAACTCTTTGATACCCTTTAGGCTTTAGCCTGCAAGGTTCCTCTGTCCTTGGAGTATTTCAGGCAAGAATACTGGAGTGGGTTGCCATTCTCTTCTCCAGGGAATCTTCTCATGCCGGGATCAAACTCACATCCCTTATGCCTCCTGCATTGGCAGGCGGATTCTTTCCCACTGAGCCACCTGGGAAGCCCCCAATGTAAGCAGAGAGATGGGAAATTCTAAAAAAGAATCAGAAGGCTATGCTAGAGATCAAAAACACTGTTGCAGAAAGACATGTGTAAGGCAAAGAAAATGCACAGGATTCTCCTTCCCTCTCAATACCCCCTGTTCCTCAAAACCTTTGCAGGGTTGGTTTTGAAGAAGCATCAGTTAGGGCTGTAGAAGAAGCAATTCACAGGAATCATACTAAGTGAAGTCTGGCCCTTTTGACCAGGACAGCAAGCTCTGCATCCGCGCTCCTGTTATCCCCACACCCCCCGCCTTGTGCCTTCATTAGGCTCTGCTACCTGGATAATTGATGGGAGGGAGGCACCGAGGACAAGAGCTCTGCTTGGTGAAGCATTTCATAACTGCTGCTTGCACGCCGTCCAGGCGAATTACACCATCAATTGTGGGAGCTCCTACTTATTACCGCTAATTGCTGCCGAGAGCGTGATGCTGACCAGTGCAGATCAGCTACTGAAACAAGGAGGGGAAGGCCAGGAGCCTCTAATGGTTTATGGAGACCATCAGGAAATTCTGTGAAGGGAATCAATTTCCCTGTAACTATCAGCCTGATAATAGCAAAAGGCACTCCGGTTTTTATAGTAAGTAAAGGCCTCCTGAGGATGAATCGTTAATTCCTTACGGAAACTTGTCCTCTACAGTAGGTTATTTATTGTATGCTACTGCTTGTCCTCACACATGCTCCTTGACTCACAAATGAATTTTCCAAAGCTGGATCTCTGTAAGGAATCCCAGTGACTTAAAGATATCGCTTGTTGTTGTTCAATTGCTAAATAGTGTCTGCAGCACACCAGGCCTCCCTGTCCTTCACCATCTCCCACAGTTTGCTCAAACTCATGTCTGTCGAGTCAGTAATGCCATCCAACCATCTCATCCTTTGTTGCCTCCTTCTCCTCCTATCCTCACTCTTTCCCAGCATCAAGGTCTTTTCCAGTTAGACTGTTCTTGGCATCAGGTGGCCAAAGTATTGGAGCTTCAGCTTCAGCATCAGTCCTTGCAATGAATATTCAGGGTTGATTTCCTTTAGGACTGACTTGTTTGATCTCTTGGCTGTTCAAGCGACTCTCAAGAGTCTTCTCCAACATCACAGTTCAAAAGCATCAATTCTTCAGTACTCAGCCTTGTTTATAGTTCAACTCTTACATCCATACATGACACTGGAAAAACCATAGCTTTGACTGTATGGACTTTTGTCGGCAAAGTGATGTCTCTGCTTTTTAATAAGCTGTCTTAATTCCTCACTTTTTTATATCACTAGTAAAAGGTCCTGCAAGCATGTTCACAGGAGGCCCAAGGCAGGCTTTTGTCCTCTTTTCTGATCGTTTTTGTTGTTTTTTTCTCTTTGAAGTGGGCATTACATTTTTGCTTGAGTTTTGTTATTAAAGGGGTTCATGAAACTAGAAAATGAACTCTGTGAGCAGTGACATTACTTTCTTCATTGGAATTTCTGGGAAACAGGAAAGAGTTTTCATGTACTAAGTTAGAAGTTGCCTGTTTGTGTCACATTTTTTGTAATGTAATGGCCCTGGGTAGTTTAGAAACACGGACTCTGTTGAGAACTTCTGAAAGTACCAGAATAGCTCTTGAGACAAAAATGCACCAAGGCACATGTACACAAGTTTGTGAGCCATGTTGAGGGTAAACTTACTCCTTACTACAATCAGTGGGTTCCCTAGCAGTTCAGAGACCTCAGGTAAACACCTCCTTCTGTAAAGGGCGACTCTGGTGTTCCCTTATTTATAGGTAGTGTCTTCAGTGCTCATCCATCTCTGCATGTGGGCATGCTCAGTCCCTTCAGTCATTTCCAATTCTTTGTGACCCCATGGACTGTAACCACCAGGCCCTCTATCCGTGGGATTCTCCAGGCAAGAATACTGGAGTGAGTTGCCATGCCCTCTTCCAGGGGATTTTCCTGACCTAGGGACCTAGGGATCGAACCTGTATCTCCTGCAGGTGGATTCTTTACCGCTGAGCTACCAGGGAAGCCTGCTCATCCATCTAGTAGTGAGAAATCATTTCCAGCACTCCCAAGGGATGTAGCAATATTTCACAAGGCACTCAACCCATGGATTCCTTCCTCCAGTGGTCATGAAGGCGGATATGATTAATTTGTCTTGTAAGATGATACAGCTATCTGCTCCAAGTCTCTCCCATTAATTTCTCAGAACATTTCCACCCCTTTGGATCATCATCTCTCCAGTCCCAGCCACACTATCTGCAAACTAGCTCAGGGAAAGACCCAGCTCTGACTTTCTTGTCCTCTTCCTCCCGTGAAGCTTTCTCCAATGCACCTTTTCTGGTCTCTTCTTTATGACTCAGATTCTTCCAGTGACACACACGACAAGGGCCAACCTGCCCTGTGTCCGAGCCAGATTCCAGGAATCCGGGAACCAGCTGTGACCTTGGCGTCCTGGAAACCAGAGATTCACCACTCAAGAGGAAGCAATCTGCCCTTCACCCAGTCCTTGCAAAAAGTACTCTTTGTCTTCTCTGCTAGAATGTTGAAGGTAAAAATAAAGTCGAATAAAACACACCAACCAACAGCCACATTGTGGCCACTATATATGGAAAATCACAACTTTGATTCTAGGAAGTAGAATATGCCCAGAGGGATGGAGACATTCTTTTCCTTGCAACTGTTAGAAGAAGCATAAATTTGGATTCCTTTGGCTCCTCCACATCTTTGGAGACAGCTTAGAACAAAAGGACCTAGTTCTACCTTGAATTCCTTAGGCATCCTTGTTTTCCTTTATGAGATAGTGAGTTGAAAGTCTGGCTTGGCTGCAGTTATGCAGGCAGATATTATATAAAAAGCCCATCCCCAAAAAAAAACAAACCTATTTTTCACAATATGAGCAAAACTTACAAATCTGAGCATAATTTTATGTTTGCATGTGTGTATATTCAATCATTTCAGTCATGTCTGACTCTTTGGAACCCTCTGGACTGTATTCCCTCCAGGCTCCTCTGTCCTTGGGGATTCTCCAGGCAAGAATACTGGAGTGTGTTGCCATTTCCTCCTCCAGGGGAGTAAGTATCAAACCCGTGTCTCTTGCATTGCAGGCAGATTCTTTATGCACTGAGATACCTGGGAAGCCCAGTTTTACATTTTGTCCTTGTGAAAAGACATAAGAATATTAGCCAAGGGGAAGATGAGGGAAGCCTGCAGCTCACAGGGAGAAATTTCTTCTGGCCACTATAGGTTCTGGAGCTGGATCATGGGGAGCGGGAAGGAGAGGAGGGCACGAGGTGAGGCTTTACTATCTTCTCTCCCCCAGTGCCTGTGAACTGAATCACAAGACAGATTACAAGAGAGATACTTTGGGGGTGGGTATAGATCCTGGGTAAGATATTTATTACACTCAGGGCAGAGCCTGGAAGATCCTTTGCCTCCCCAGAGGCACATGGCCATAGCATCCAACATGGCGGTCCTTGGTCAGCCAAGTGGAGGCAGCTGAGGGTGGAGCCAAAGGCAGTGAACCTGAGACAGATACGATGTGAGTCAGCACAGAACAGCAGGGCCCTGACTGAGAAGGTGAAGCCAACTAGGAATGATAACAGCTCTGGACACTCTGGCAGCCCACTCCCCATCATCCTCCACCCATCCATCATATTATATATGTACTTCCTTCTGCAACCAGATGCATTGTGGGAAGAGTAGAGACAGGAAAACATCTGAAAGAACCGAGTGCATGTGTGCATGCTTAGTCACTCAGTACTGTCTCTTGGTGACCCTTTGGCCTTTTGCCCACCAGGATCATCTGTCCATGGGATCTTTCAGGGAAGAATATTGAAGTGGGTTGCCATTTTCTTCTCCAGGGGATCTTCCCCACCCAGAGATTGAACCCATGTCTCTTGTGTCTCCTGCATTGCAGGTAGATTCTTTACCTGCTGAACAACTGGGGAAGCCCTTGAAGAACTGAGTAAAGAATCCAAAATGATTAACTTTTAAAACAAGAGAGATTGCAACCCCTGTGAAGGTTAACCTGTGTAGTAGGTAGGATCAGACATTTTCAGAAAGAATGGAGGTTGAGGACAAGATTAGTCACAAAAAATGTAGTTACATATTTGTATGTAATTTGTACAAATAAGTGTATTTTGTGTACAATTTGCTTGCAATGTTGAAGACAGAAGAGATACAGCTGTGTGGAGTAACTTGGGATAAATGATGCCTATATGCAAATATATGTAAATGTACCCAATACTTAAGTGCACAAAAACCTGTTCAATATATTTCCACTGGTAACACCAATATAGAAATTTGGCTCAATGGCTAAAATTCTTATATTACCATATAATACCACCACACCCATTTGGTATAACTCTTTACAAGATATCCAGTTAGTTTGAAAGTATCCATGAATTTTCATTTCCTGAATTGAATGACTGGTGCCATGTTAACCACTGATAATACTCCAGAAGATTACATGCGACATTGAGGAATATTCAGAATTATTGAACCCATGTGAGTGCTAGGATTCCTTTGCACCAGATACACAGCTCTCCATTGTGCAAGTTGTAGGTATAATTTTTGAAGAAGAAAAAACTTGGAAACAGTGTAATACAATCATTCTGATAAGAATTCTGAAAAGCATACAAATTGACTTGCTAGTATGTGAAGCTGAGCTGAAAGCATCTCTAAAAGAGATGAAAACTAAAAGTTTTCAGCAGGAGGTTCACTAATTATTAATTTAACAGCCGTTCAATATTATAAACACACATGCACTTAAACCTCCCCTCTCAAAATAAGTCCAAGTCTGCCAGAAAAATTTTCAGCCCTTCAGTTGCTCTATTCCCCCATAGCATGTGTTAAAGCATGACTCTACTTAAATATCAGGTTCTATTTTTGAATCTCTCAAAAGATTTAAGCAATGTTGTCTAGTGGCTCATCCATTAATGGATACTCCAACAGCAGCAGAGGACAGTTAACCTGTGTTTGCCTGTGAAATCCCACCTGGTTGCAACGGTTCTGTCTGTTCTTTGATGTTAACTGGTTATGTCATGTTGCTTCTCTTCAGAGTTGTCAGAGCTTGGAGCGGATCACTTCAAACCCCTCATATCTATGTCATTTTGTTGGCACAGTACCTCAGTATTCAACCTAGAATGTGTACCAGTCATTTAAGATGCTTCATAAGGCCACATTCACTGGCCAGAAATTCTCAACACATATTTCCCACATGAATGCCAAAGAACTGATGCTTTCAACTTGCAGTGATGGAGAAGATGCTTGAGAGTCCCTTGGACTGCAAGGAAATCAAACCAGTCAATCCTAAAGGAAATCAAACCAGTCAGTTCTAAAGGAAATCAAACTTGAATATTCCAGTCATCATTGGAAGGACTGATGCTGAAGCTGAAGCTCCAATACTTTGGCCACCCAAGGGTCCATTCATTGGAATAGACCCTGATGCTGGGAAAAATTGAGGGCAGGAGGAGAAAGGGATGGCAGAGAATGAGATGGTTGGATAGCATCATCAACTCAAAGGACATGAATCTGAGCAAACTTTGAGAGATAGTGAAGAACAAAGGCCTGCAGCAATCCATGGGGCCCCAGAGTCAGATACAACTTAGCAACTGAACAGCAACAAAATTTAGGAAAAAATCATAATGTGAGCAATTTCTTGGAAAACTTACTTTGTTACTTTCAGACATTCCATACTAAAGGAAAAAGAAAACTTTCTTTATAACCAATCAGTGCTATTATTGACAAATTCTTCTAATAAAATTATTCCCCAAACTTTCTCAATCAAGACCAAAAAGAATTTGTTTGGGTTACCATGTAACTTGAACAAAATTAACACAGTGCTGACTAAAACTTTGTAATATTAACTTAAAATAAAAAGTTAATTCTCTTTTAGAACTTTTTTCCTAATTATTAAAAATAGCCTGAGGTTTGTTCTTTCCATGAAATATTAATATTTTACATTGACTTTTTCCCTCATTTTGGAATGACTAATAAGTACTCTATATTTTTCAAATAGTTAACTCTGAAACCACTCTTTTGAGTTCAAAAATCAATGGCTTTTAAAACCAAGTGGACACTACAAAAAGAGACACAAGACACTCCACAGCTGCAATCAGCTTAAATTTGAGGGTGTATCATTATATAGGTGTATGATTGCATAATAACAAATACACAGCAAGTACCTTAGTTTTCTGTTGCCACCAAAAGAGATGACCACAGTTCAGTGGCTTAGAACAACACAATTTTCTTATCTTACAGTTTTTTAAATTAGATGTTTGACACAGGTCTCACTGGGAAAAAAAATCAACAATGTAGGATTGCATTGAGGTTTGTGAGAAGAATTCATTTTCATTTCCCAGTTTTTGGAGGCGATGTGCACTCCTTGGCTCACAGCCTCTACTCTCCACCGCGTAAGCCAGTATCATTGCATCTCCATGACCATTCTTTCATAGTCACTCTCCTCTGATTCTAAACTCTGCCCCTCTTCCACTTTTCAGGACCCTTATGATTATATTGAACTTACCTGGTTAGTCCAGGATAATCTTCCTATCTTAAATTTGGCTGATTAGCAACCTCAAGTCCATCTTCTTGATACCTGAGTTTTCCTTTTTTGTGTGTGTAAGGTAGCACATTCATGAGGCACACTGGTAGCTCCATGGGAAAAATTCACCTGCCAGTGCAGGAGATGCAGATTTGATCCCTGACCCAAGAAGACCCCCTGGAGAAGAAAGCAGAAACCCATAGGCAACCCATAGCATTCTTGCCTGGGAAATCCCATGGACAGAGGAGCCTGGCAGGATACAGTCCATAGGGTCACAGAGAGTGAGACACAGCTGACTGAGCATGCATGCACAGAGAGGGTTACTCTGGAATATGCCCTCACTAGCAGCACATGGGGTTTCCTGTGATCCATATTCTACAATAGTTTACACTTGGTGTCTACAGACTCATCAAAGAGCTGAGCCCTTCCCATTCAGAAGTGATGGGAATAACCATCTCCTCGATTTTGTACCACAGTTGCACTTATTTTTGTCAAAAGAATCTTGATCCTCTCCTAAATACAACTCCAACAGCCTTGGACCCTCACTCCTATGATCAGCCTGAATCCTGAATCCAGGGGGAAGACCAGAATGAGCTGATGTCAAGCCACTCCACAGAATCTATTCATATACTCTTTCCACCTCGTCTCTATACCCAAGAAAACTACAATCTCTTCTGCCAATTATAAACTGAAAACCCCACACTGAACATGAAATGTATCCAAATTATTGGGGAAAATGTTAAACCACTGACCCACATACAGACCCAACTCTGTTCTCACCAGTGCTTACAGAAAGCAAAGTATAAGCTAAAGTCCTGTCAGCAAAATGCCATTTCTTATTCTTGTTCATATACAAATATGAAAACCTGAGAAAATTCCATTCCAGGACCTTTATAGCTTAATAATATACATCCTATTTTAGCTTAGAAACTGTGAAACGGATCAGGTTTGCAAGATTTGTAGGATTAATCAGCCTTAAACATGCCATAAATATTTTGAGCTAGCTTCTCACCCTCACATTCATCGTGAAGTGAGAATATTCCCATTTTAAGTATGCAGATAATGCTACAGCACATTGTTTTATATGCGTGAGCATCATTTCAAAGCTTAGAAAAAAATGCATTTCTGAAAATAAATGAATCCCAGAATTACCAGAATAGAATAGAACTCTTCCAAGGATAACAGTTCCAGTACATCCAAGAGAGTTTAGTTATCATATTTTAACAACCCATATTTTATGATTTTCTTTTTACCATTTACAAAACATTTTTATTTAAGTATGGTCTCTGGTTTTTCACAACCCACTTGTGAGTAGATAAAATCATTATCAATAATATCACATCATTAAGATCATCATTATTTAAAGTTAAGTGAATTTCCCAAGGTCAGTGGCCTAGAATGATGAAATTAAGACACAAATGCTAACCAACAACTTCTAAATAAAAGAGAATCCACTATAAGCAAAGTGAAAAGACAGCCTTCAGAATGGGAGAAAATAATAGCAAATGAAGCAACTGACAAAGAATTAATCTCAAAAATATACAAGCAGCTCCCTGCAGCTCAATTCCAAAAAAATAAACAACCCAATCAAAAAATGGGCCAAAGAACTAAACAGACATTTCTTCAAAGAAGACATACAGTTGGCTAACAAACACATGAAAAGATGCTCAACATCACTCATTACTAGAGAAATGCAAATCAAAACCACAATGAGGTACCATCTCATGCCGGTCAGAATGGCTGCTCTCAAAAAAATCTATAAACAATAAATGCAGGAGAGGGTGTGGAAAAAAGGGAACCCTCTTATACTGTTGATGGGAATGCAAACTAGGATAGCCACTATGGAGAACAGTGTGGAGATTCCTTAAACAATTAGAAATAGAACTGCCATATGACCCAGCAATCCCACTGCTGGGCATACACATTGAAAGTGAAAGAAGTCACTCAGTAATGTCAGACTGTCTGTGGCCCCATGGACTGTAATCTACCAGGCTCCTCCATCCAAGGAATTTTCCATTCAAAAGTACTGGAGTGGGTTGCCATTTCCTTCTGCAGTGAATCTTTCTGACCCAGGGATTGAACCCAGGTCTCCTGCATTGCAGGCAGATGCTTTACCCTCTAAGCCACCATGGAAGTCCACAAGGAAACCAGAATTGAAAGAGACACATGTACCCCAATGTTCATCACAGCATTGTTTACAATAGCCAGGATGGAAGCAACCTAGATGTCCATGAGTAGACGAATGGATAAGAAAGCCGTGGTACACATACATAATGAATATTACTCGGCCATTAAAAAGAATGCACTTGAACCAGTTCTAATGAGGTGGATGAAACTGGGGCCTATTATACTGACTGAAGTAAGTCAGAAAGAAAAACATTAATACAGTATATATATGGAATTTAGAAATATGGTAATGATGACCCTATATATGAGACAGCAAAAGAGACAGATGTAAAGAACAGACTTTTGGACTCTATGGGAGAAGGCGAGGGTGGGATGATTTGAGATAATATCACTGAAACATGTATATTACCATATGTGANTGAAGAAGAAAAAACTTGGAAACAGTGTAATACAATCATTCTGATAAGAATTCTGAAAAGCATACAAATTGACTTGCTAGTATATGAAGCTGAGCTGAAAGCATCTCTAAAAGAGATGAAAACTAAAAGTTTTCAGCAGGAGGTTCACTAATTATTAATTTAACAGCCGTTCAATATTATAAACACACATGCACTTAAACCTCCCCTCTCAAAATAAGTCCAAGTCTGCCAGAAAAATTTTCAGCCCTTCAGTTGCTCTATTCCCCCATAGCATGTGTTAAAGCATGACTCTACTTAAATATCAGGTTCTATTTTTGAATCTCTCAAAAGATTTAAGCAATGTTGTCTAGTGGCTCATCCATTAATGGATACTCCAACAGCAGCAGAGGACAGTTAACCTGTGTTTGCCTGTGAAATCCCACCTGGTTGCAACGGTTCTGTCTGTTCTTTGATGTTAACTGGTTATGTCATGTTGCTTCTCTTCAGAGTTGTCAGAGCTTGGAGCGGATCACTTCAAACCCCTCATATCTATGTCATTTTGTTGGCACAGTACCTCAGTATTCAACCTAGAATGTGTACCAGTCATTTAAGATGCTTCATAAGGCCACATTCACTGGCCAGAAATTCTCAACACATATTTCCCACATGAATGCCAAAGAACTGATGCTTTCAACTTGCAGTGATGGAGAAGATGCTTGAGAGTCCCTTGGACTGCAAGGAAATCAAACCAGTCAATCCTAAAGGAAATCAAACCAGTCAGTTCTAAAGGAAATCAAACTTGAATATTCCAGTCATCATTGGAAGGACTGATGCTGAAGCTGAAGCTCCAATACTTTGGCCACCCAAGGGTCCATTCATTGGAATAGACCCTGATGCTGGGAAAAATTGAGGGCAGGAGGAGAAAGGGATGGCAGAGAATGAGATGGTTGGATAGCATCATCAACTCAAAGGACATGAATCTGAGCAAACTTTGAGAGATAGTGAAGAACAAAGGCCTGCAGCAATCCATGGGGCCCCAGAGTCAGATACAACTTAGCAACTGAACAGCAACAAAATTTAGGAAAAAATCATAATGTGAGCAATTTCTTGGAAAACTTACTTTGTTACTTTCAGACATTCCATACTAAAGGAAAAAGAAAACTTTCTTTATAACCAATCAGTGCTATTATTGACAAATTCTTCTAATAAAATTATTCCCCAAACTTTCTCAATCAAGACCAAAAAGAATTTGTTTGGGTTACCATGTAACTTGAACAAAATTAACACAGTGCTGACTAAAACTTTGTAATATTAACTTAAAATAAAAAGTTAATTCTCTTTTAGAACTTTTTTCCTAATTATTAAAAATAGCCTGAGGTTTGTTCTTTCCATGAAATATTAATATTTTACATTGACTTTTTCCCTCATTTTGGAATGACTAATAAGTACTCTATATTTTTCAAATAGTTAACTCTGAAACCACTCTTTTGAGTTCAAAAATCAATGGCTTTTAAAACCAAGTGGACACTACAAAAAGAGACACAAGACACTCCACAGCTGCAATCAGCTTAAATTTGAGGGTGTATCATTATATAGGTGTATGATTGCATAATAACAAATACACAGCAAGTACCTTAGTTTTCTGTTGCCACCAAAAGAGATGACCACAGTTCAGTGGCTTAGAACAACACAATTTTCTTATCTTACAGTTTTTTAAATTAGATGTTTGACACAGGTCTCACTGGGAAAAAAAATCAACAATGTAGGATTGCATTGAGGTTTGTGAGAAGAATTCATTTTCATTTCCCAGTTTTTGGAGGCGATGTGCACTCCTTGGCTCACAGCCTCTACTCTCCACCGCGTAAGCCAGTATCATTGCATCTCCATGACCATTCTTTCATAGTCACTCTCCTCTGATTCTAAACTCTGCCCCTCTTCCACTTTTCAGGACCCTTATGATTATATTGAACTTACCTGGTTAGTCCAGGATAATCTTCCTATCTTAAATTTGGCTGATTAGCAACCTCAAGTCCATCTTCTTGATACCTGAGTTTTCCTTTTTTGTGTGTGTAAGGTAGCACATTCATGAGGCACACTGGTAGCTCCATGGGAAAAATTCACCTGCCAGTGCAGGAGATGCAGATTTGATCCCTGACCCAAGAAGACCCCCTGGAGAAGAAAGCAGAAACCCATAGGCAACCCATAGCATTCTTGCCTGGGAAATCCCATGGACAGAGGAGCCTGGCAGGATACAGTCCATAGGGTCACAGAGAGTGAGACACAGCTGACTGAGCATGCACGCACAGAGAGGGTTACTCTGGAATATGCCCTCACTAGCAGCACATGGGGTTTCCTGTGATCCATATTCTACAATAGTTTACACTTGGTGTCTACAGACTCATCAAAGAGCTGAGCCCTTCCCATTCAGAAGTGATGGGAATAACCATCTCCTCGATTTTGTACCACAGTTGCACTTATTTTTGTCAAAAGAATCTTGATCCTCTCCTAAATACAACTCCAACAGCCTTGGACCCTCACTCCTATGATCAGCCTGAATCCTGAATCCAGGGGGAAGACCAGAATGAGCTGCTGTAAAGCCACTCCACAGAATCTATTCATATACTCTTTCCACCTCGTCTCTATACCCAAGAAAACTACAATCTCTTCTGCCAATTATAAACTGAAAACCCCACACTGAACATGAAATGTATCCAAATTATTGGGGAAAATGTTAAACCACTGACCCACATACAGACCCAACTCTGTTCTCACCAGTGCTTACAGAAAGCAAAGTATAAGCTAAAGTCCTGTCAGCAAAATGCCATTTCTTATTCTTGTTCATATACAAATATGAAAACCTGAGAAAATTCCATTCCAGGACCTTTATAGCTTAATAATATACATCCTATTTTAGCTTAGAAACTGTGAAACGGATCAGGTTTGCAAGATTTGTAGGATTAATCAGCCTTAAACATGCCATAAATATTTTGAGCTAGCTTCTCACCCTCACATTCATCGTGAAGTGAGAATATTCCCATTTTAAGTATGCAGATAATGCTACAGCACATTGTTTTATATGCGTGAGCATCATTTCAAAGCTTAGAAAAAAATGCATTTCTGAAAATAAATGAATCCCAGAATTACCAGAATAGAATAGAACTCTTCCAAGGATAACAGTTCCAGTACATCCAAGAGAGTTTAGTTATCATATTTTAACAACCCATATTTTATGATTTTCTTTTTACCATTTACAAAACATTTTTATTTAAGTATGGTCTCTGGTTTTTCACAACCCACTTGTGAGTAGATAAAATCATTATCAATAATATCACATCATTAAGATCATCATTATTTAAAGTTAAGTGAATTTCCCAAGGTCAGTGGCCTAGAATGATGAAATTAAGACACAAATGCTAACCAACAACTTCTAAATAAAAGAGAATCCACTATAAGCAAAGTGAAAAGACAGCCTTCAGAATGGGAGAAAATAATAGCAAATGAAGCAACTGACAAAGAATTAATCTCAAAAATATACAAGCAGCTCCCTGCAGCTCAATTCCAAAAAAATAAACAACCCAATCAAAAAATGGGCCAAAGAACTAAACAGACATTTCTTCAAAGAAGACATACAGTTGGCTAACAAACACATGAAAAGATGCTCAACATCATTCATTACTAGAGAAATGCAAATCAAAACCACAATGAGGTACCATCTCATGCCGGTCAGAATGGCTGCTCTCAAAAAAAATCTATAAACAATAAATGCAGGAGAGGGTGTGGAAAAAAGGGAACCCTCTTATACTGTTGATGGGAATGCAAACTAGGATAGCCACTATGGAGAACAGTGTGGAGATTCCTTAAACAATTAGAAATAGAACTGCCATATGACCCAGCAATCCCACTGCTGGGCATACACATTGAAAGTGAAAGAAGTCACTCAGTAATGTCAGACTGTCTGTGGTCCCATGGACTGTAATCTACCAGGCTCCTCCATCCAAGGAATTTTCCATTCAAAAGTACTGGAGTGGGTTGCCATTTCTTTCTGCAGTGAATCTTTCTGACCCAGGGATTGAACCCAGGTCTCCTGCATTGCAGGCAGATGCTTTACCCTCTAAGCCACCATGGAAGTCCACAAGGAAACCAGAATTGAAAGAGACACATGTACCCCAATGTTCATCACAGCATTGTTTACAATAGCCAGGATGGAAGCAACCTAGATGTCCATGAGTAGACGAATGGATAAGAAAGCCGTGGTACACATACATAATGAATATTACTCGGCCATTAAAAAGAATGCACTTGAACCAGTTCTAATGAGGTGGATGAAACTGGGGCCTATTATACTGACTGAAGTAAGTCAGAAAGAAAAACATTAATACAGTATATATATGGAATTTAGAAATATGGTAATGATGACCCTATATATGAGACAGCAAAAGAGACAGATGTAAAGAACAGACTTTTGGACTCTATGGGAGAAGGCGAGGGTGGGATGATTTGAGATAATATCACTGAAACATGTATATTACCATATGTGAAATAGATCGCGAGTCCCGGTTTGATGCATGAGACAGGGCCCTCAGGGCCGGTGCACTGGGATGACTCTGAGGGATGGGATGGGAGGGAAGTGGGAGGGGGGTTCAGGATGGGGAACAGATGTACACCTGTGGCTGATTCATGTCAATGTATGGAAAAAACCACTACACTATTGTAAAGTAATTAGCCTCCAATTAAAATAAAGAAATTAATTTAAAAAGAAAAAAGTAAAAGAGAATCCACACTTGTTTCCAGTGGCAACCTACTTGAAACCTGTTCAATTTTTCTAACACTTAAGTCTATACCTTTGAGCTTACATGTTGGCTCAGGCAGTAAAGAATCTACCTGCTGTGCAAGAGACCTGGGTTCAATCCCTGAATCAGGAAGATCCCCTGGAGAAGAAAATGGCAAACCACTCCAGTGTTCTTGCCTGGAAAATTCCATAAACAGGGGAGCCTGGTAGGCTACAGTCCTTGGGGTCAAAAAGACATTTAAGTCTATACTTTATATATATAGCCCTTACTTTGTGATTCTTCCATGCAGTAACGGATAATTTAAGTAACAATTTAATTCTTTCTTCTTGGAATATTAAATTCCATATACGAACAAACAATATATTTTGTTTCTCTAATTTTATCTTTATTCTTCAGTTTTTTCAAATCCATTTTGTTCAAGTTTTTACTCCTCTAAACTTGTGAAGGACAAAACAGGTATCAGTTCAGTTCAGTTCAGTTGCTCAGTTGTGTCCGACTCTTTGCGACCCCATGAATTACAGCATGCCAGTCCTCCCTGTCCATCCAACTCCCGGAGTTCACTCAAACTCATGTCCATCGAGTCGGTGATGCCATCCAGCCATCTTATCCTCTGTCATCCCCTTCTTCTCCAGTCCCCAATCCCTCCGAGCATCAGTCTTTTCCAATGAGTCAAGTCTNTTCACTCAAACTCATGTCCATCGAGTCGGTGATGCCATCCAGCCATCTTATCCTCTGTCATCCCCTTCTTCTCCAGCCCCCAATCCCTCTGAGCATCAGTCTTTTCCAATGAGTCAAGTCTTCACATGAGGTGGCCAAAATACTAGAGTTTCAGCTTTAGCATCATTCCTTCCAAGGAACACCCAGGTATAGATAAGTAATTAAAACAATCTGACACCATAATTTCATTTTTAAATTTTTAACCCACTTTATTAAGTATAGTTGATAAGCAAATAAATGCATATATTTAATATATGCAATTAGATGATTTTGTCCATATGCAAACACCTGTGATAACTTTACCATGATCGATCAAAGTAATAATAGTGCCCAACACCTTCCAAAGTTTCTTTCTTTATTTTTTTTACAGTGAGAGCACAACATGAAGTCTACTCTCATAAATTTTGAAATGCCTGGATGCTGTGTTGTTTACTGTATGTACTATGTTTCTAGAATTGATTCATCTTGCCTCACTAGTTAAACATGGGTATAATGTTTAACTTTATACTCATTAAACAATTCCCAATTTCCCCAGCCCCCCTGGCATCCTTTATTGTTTCTATGAGTTTCACTGTTTTAAATACCACATGTAAGTGGAATCATGCAGTGTTTGTCCCTGTCTGGCTTGTTTCACTTAGCATAATGTCCTCCAGGTTCATCCATGTGTGATGCAAATGACAAGTTTCACTTCTTTTTATTTTGAAATGCAGTATTTTGTTTTGTTTGGTTTTTAACTCCAAACTATGAATTTAACTGGGCTTCCCAAGTGGCTCAGTGGTAAAGAATCTGCCTGCAGAGCAAGAGATACGGGTTTGATTCCTGGATCACGAAGATCCCCTGGAAAAGGAACAGGCAACCCACTCCAGTATTCTTGCCTGGAGAACTAAGAACCAAAGAGTCACCAAGAAACTCTGAAAGGTTTTGGTCACCTCTGTTACCTCCATCAATCATGGTAAAGTTATCTTCCATGAACAGAGGAGCCTGGCGGGATACAGTCTATGGAGTCACGAAAGAGTCGGACATGACTTAGTTTAAACAGCAACAGCATGAATTTAACTGGAGAAAGAAAATATAAGGTCAAGTGCACAGGAATGCTAACTGTATACTTGTGTTTTCTTAGAAATGTGTGCTTTTCATTGTGCATTCTTCTTTTCTCTAAGCAAATTATGGATTTATCCTTCTTGTCCCACCCAACAAGGTGCTGGGATCTCTCTTGCCAGCCTCTGACTTCGTAGGCATTCTGCTCTTCCTCTGGGTCTGCTTCTCTGTACAGATCCTCATGCTCTAGACCAGGAGTCACAAATTACAGCCCCAGGGCCAAATCCAACCCACCATCTGCCTTTGCCAATAAAACTTCATTGAAGCATGGTCAACACATCCATTTGTATGCAAACTATCTGTGGCTACCTTCCCTCTATAATGACAAACCTGAGTATTTGCTACAGAGACCACAGAGCCCATAAAGCCTAAAATATTTACTATTTGACCCCTTCACAGGAAAAGTTTACCAGCCCACCCTCTACTCCAGACTAATGCTTGCATCAGATTCATCTGAAACAATTTTAAAATACAGGTGCTCAGGCCTCACACCCAGACATACTGTATTAAGCCTGGGTCAGGCTCTAGATATCTGAACTTTTACCAAGTTTCAGAGGTGATGGTGATGCACACTCCCAACGAAGGTCTCCAGCTGCAGAAGGTATACCCTGGGTTCTCTGGTCCACAGGGGATTATTCGCTGTAACTCAACTCTGGTGTTTCCTGAGCCATAGGACAGATGGAGGTTTCGACTGTAGTGGTCAGGAGGCTGACCATCTGTTCTCAAGATGAATCCTGGCGCTCCCATGGGAATCATATGCTATTTTTCTGCCCAACATTCACCGTCTTTTCCTCTATAAAGTTGCTCTGAGCATACTCTGACAAATCATCCCTCCCTAACCCTCCATTCACATGGTTCCAGAAATAGACATCTAATGGGTCAGAGTCAGGCCTGACCCATTAGAACATCCTGTCCCCTGTGAGTGAGTCACAGGTGCACAAGCCACCCCAGAAACAGACCAGCTCAGATCAGGTCACCAACTCAGCCAGAACACACTACTCACTGCCTATTGCATCAGTTTATTGTTGCTGCTTTTACATATTCTCCCAAACTCGGTGGCTTGAAACAACACAAATTTATAACCTGTAGTTTTCATTGGTCAGGAGTCTGATGAGCTCAATCATGTCTCTGCTTAGATTCAGAGACCAGAAACAGGGCATCCTATTACTTAAATCATTTATTTTTGAGTAACTGTACCATTTGGTTTCCCAGGTGGCTCAGTAGTAAAGAATCTGCCTGCCAACGCAGGAGATACAAGAAATGCAGATTTTATCCTTGTATAGGGATGATCCCCTGGAGGAGGAAATGGCAACCCACTGCAATATTCTTGCCTGGAAAATTCCATGGACAGAGGAATCTGGTGGGCTACAGTTTCTGGGGTCACAAACAGTCAGACACGGCTTAGCAATTAAAGCACAACAGCAAACTGTACCATTTATTGTTTATTTGATAGAGCTTATTTTTATTCCCCTAGTCATCCAAATATTTCAAGATTAAAACATATATATACAATTTTTAAAAAATTATTAGGAGCAAATTCTTGAACTTTCCCAGTTCAAGACATTGTATGCGCTTCAGAAAACGCTGGACTGATTAGGAAAATTAGGTTAGCACACTCCTCAGACTAAAAACAACTCATTCCTATGTTCCTCTGTCATGTCTAGGGATAAATCAGTAGAACCAAAATTACAGTTCTAGGATTTTTATCAGGCTTTACTTATTATCCATTCTGTACAATCAGATGACACATATGACTTCATTTCCATGTACCACTCACCTAGCATCCATGTGTGCTAAGTTGCTTCAGTCATGTCCAACTCTTTCTATCCTCATGGATTGTAGCTCCTCTATTCATAGATTTTTTTTCAGGCAAGGATACTGAAATGGGTTGCCATTTCCTTCTCCAGGGGATCTTCCCAACCCAGGGATAGAACGCACATCTTTACATCCCCTGTGGTGGCAGGCAGGTTCTTTACCACTGGAGCCACCTGGGAAGCTGGTGCCTAGCATCCTTTTGTCCTTAATTATATGAGCAAGCAGACAGGAGCGTGCTTTGAGGAAAGAGAACATGAAGATGACCTTGTTTGGAAGCTGCTGCTATGAATCTCTCTCAGCTGGAGATTTGGTTCCTTAATTTTCAGGAGATTAAGAATTGAGTGGTTTACTGAAAAGTGTTTCAATCTGTCCATTTAGAATTTCAATTTTTGATTGGAGGTGGAGTGCCTTCAGAGGGAGAGTGTTTGGAGGCTGTTAAGGACAATGTCACAGAAAAGAAACAGTTTCCCGCAAAAGTTCTATCATGAGGAGTTGCCTGTGGCAGTTCTCACTGCTTCTGCTGGGCGCTGACAGCTTTTACTGATACTGTCTCCATGCACTGGTTATCGCTTGTGCCCGTGCGTACTGTTCTCGGCATTTGGATTGGGTCATTTATTGCAAGTTTATTCAAGTCGTTCCAGGCTCACAACCAACATTATCTTCAAAAACCAACGAGTGATGGTTGAGCTTTATATACTCAGAAAACACACAGATAGAAATAGAACTTGACAAGCATTAGGCAAGAGTCTGCCAGAAATTAACTAAGTATGTCATGGCCAAGGGTAAGAAAATGACCACAGAAGCACCAACGCACTGCTGAATAAAAAATAAACCAAAGAAGAGGAAGGAAAAAAAAAAACTGGTGGAGGAAAACAAAAACAAAACCCTGGGCCAGAACTAAAGCAGTCCTGCATTTTCACATGCCAAAAAATCTAATTAGAAAAGAAATCGTACACCAATATTCAGATTGTTATGAACTGTGAAGAAATACACAAAAACTTGAGAAAGGGTTGTCTGTGATTTTATAAACCGTAACACAGCAAAAGCAAGGTGAGATATAAATACATTTCCATACAGAGGTGCTGGACTTCTTACTTCTCACTTGAGTCCACTGACCTGAGCTTGGGATTTTACAATCAACCTTGAAACGTTTCAAATATGATTCTTTGGTGGATTGGATTCAAATGACAGAAGGCAGGCAGAATGGCCAGAGCACATTTTTTTGTGGGTTTTTTTCTTTCTTTTTTTTCTTTTTTTGTGGAAAAACAGAGATAATGAGAAAACAGCCCAGATTTTCCTTACTGATCAATTTTCCATTTCTCTCCTCATTCCCAGAATGCTACCAGTCCTCTCACTTATATAACCAGCAAGTCATTGCCTTCTCCATCGCTAATAATAGCCTCCTGGTTTCTGTTTTATACTTGATCTGCAAACTGCTTCCCTGACAGCACTTTTTTTTTTCAGGAAAAGTCCAATACGACTGACATTTAGAGAAGCAATCTGAATAATTTCAGTAGAGGAAATTGATATTTCCCATCCAAATCGGGCAATACTCTGGAATTAAGAAAACATTAAAGCCTATAGAAAAAAAAAGAGAGAAAGAAAAGGTATAAAGAGAAGGAAAATTAAGGCTTTGTGTTGTTTATTTCTGCTTTTTATTGTGTCTTAAAGCCTTATGTTGAACTCTCAGAGCAATTTTTCTGATTAAATTCTGTCTTTGATATAGGTTTTCTTCTCTAAACAATACATCTTTGATTTCAACCTTGAAAGTTGAGACAATCTGACAACACAGAAGTGTAAATTAGCAACTCCCTGAGTCTAATTGAGCAGATCCCCAAAGAGAACATTATAATGGAGCAGCACTGGCCGTAAACCTCCACTGCAGAATTTTAATTCTGGGTTCTAATTGTTTAAGTGGCTTGAACTTTTTACTTCTAGACAAGTCGTAAGCCTCCTCCAAAGGAATTATATCTGTGTTCACAGGCTCCTGCTTAAAACTGAAGTACACTGTCTATGGTACTTTCCTAGGGCCATCCTGGCAAATTACTATAAACTGGGTGGCAAATTTAAATGCCAAAAAATAATTTTCTCACAGTTGTGGGGGCTAGTTGTACAAAATCAAGGTGTTGACAGGGGTGTGCTCCTTCCAAAGGCTCTGGGCTCGGGGACATCCTTCTTTGCCTCCTGTAGCTTCTGGTGGTTGCCAGCAACCCTCCAGATTCCTTCACTTATATTAATATCTACATCCCTCCACGACCGTCCTTCATGGTCCCACAGCATTCTCCCTGGATGCCTGGGTGTCCAAATCTCTCTCTCCTTTCTCTTAAAAAGACAGCAGTTAATAGATTAGGGTGAGCCAGTGGGGACCTCCTTTTAACTTGATTCTATTTGCAAAGGCCAAATCTCCAAATGAGGTCCTACTCACAGTTTCTGTAAGTTTAGAGGAGCAGGCGGACACCAGTCAGTACAGGGCAATGTGCATCCATCAAGCATCCTTCAGCATCCCTGCCTGCCCTTTGTTCTTGCATCTTTCATCATATCTGATCAAGGTAATGTGTTCCTCAGCCTGGCACACACTCGTCTTCATCCCCGAGTGCTCCTTGCACAGTGTAACTTTCCTTCTTGAGGTACCCTTTCTGCATTCACACTTGCTCTTGTCTAATGCCTGCTCGTTTTAACCTCCACAGCCAAGCTGATTATTCCTGCATGGATCCCCCTGATTTGTACCAGGCAGGCAAATGTCTCAACAAGAGGTGGATTTCACCTGCTGAGATGATCAACGGGAATGACACATTTTTCTTTTTTATTTTGTGTTTATTCCCTTTTACTTTTGACTGCAGTGGGTCTTCTTTGCCTCACACTGGGATTTATCTAGTTGCAGCGAGCAGGGGCTCTTCTCTGACTGTAGTGTGTGGGCTTCTCATTGAGGTGGCTTCTCGTCTTACAAAGCACTGGCTCTAGGTTCATGGGCTTCTGTAGCTGCAGCACATGGGCTCGCAGTTAAGGCTCCTGAGCGCTAGAGGACAGGCTCAGTAATTGTGGTTCCCGGGCTTAGTTACCCCTGGGCATGTGAAATCTTCCCAACCAGGGATCAAGCCCACGACCCCCGCATCGGCAGGCAGATTCTTCACCACTGGGCCACCAGGGAAATCCAGTGACATATTTTTAAATGGCATAACAGTAGTAACTTCTGTGAAACTCCCTCCCTCACTGACCACCATTCTCCTTGCAAATACCAGCCCTCCTCCCACCTGATGTTGAAGCTGAAACTTCATTACTTTGGCCACCTGATGTGAAGAGTTGACTCACTGGGAAAGACCCTGATGCTGGAAAAGATTGAGGGCAGGAGGAGAAGGAGATGACAGAGGATGAGATGATTGGATGGCATCACCGACTTGATGGACATGGGTTTGAGTGGACTCTGGGAGTTGGTGATGGACAGAGAGGCCTAGCGTGCTGCAATTCATGGGGCCACAAAGAGTCGGAGATGACTGAGCGATTGAACTGAACCCCCACCTGACCTTGTGGATGGAGCCACAGCTGCTCCTTTCCAGGGGCACAGTTTGGGGGAAGCACCTGGTCCAAGGTGACCCTTTGAGTGTCTGTCCTGTGATTGTTCAAACTCCCCTCCCTTACCCTTGGAAGAGTTGAAGATGCTGGCCATCAAACTTTTTGTTAGGGAAGAAGTCAATCTATAATGAAGGAAAGTAGAGGAGATACAAAGCAGAGCTGAGCAAATGGAGAGAGAATCCTCCCAGCATTTGAGAGACTGTCTGGTGTCTCTCTCATTTCCTGCTTCTGGAGTCTGTGAACTAACAAATTCCTTCCGTTCAGCTGAACCCAGGTGCATTTGTGCTTCCCTCACTAAAATAACCTCAGGGATATATACTAGCACATATCTGGCCTTGGCAAAATGTTAAAGCTGAGAGGAAAAATGTTGGACATTGTAACGCGTTGAATTCCGCATATTGGAGTCCTAAATCCCAGAGTCTCAGAACGCGTCNCACTAAAATAACCTCAGGGATATATACTAGCACATATCTGGCCTTGGCAAAATGTTAAAGCTGAGAGGAAAAATGTTGGACATTGTAACGCGTTGAATTCTGCATATTGGAGTCCTAAATCCCAGAGTCTCAGAACGCGTCTTATTTAGAGACATGATTTTCACAGATGTAAGGAAGTTAAAGTGAGGTTGTTCGGGTGGGCCCTGATGCAGTCTGACTGGTGGCTTCCCTGGTGCCTCAGATGGTAAAGAATCTGCCTGCAATGCAGGAGACCTGGATTCAATCCATGGGTCAGGAAGATCCCCTGGAGAAGGGAATGGCTACCCATTCCAGCACGGACAGAGGAGCCTGGCGGGCTAAAATCCATGGAGTCACAAAGAGTCGGACACGACTGAGTGACTAACACACACACACCCCTAATCCAGTCTGGCTGGTGTGCTTATATAAAGGGGAATTTGGACACAGAGGCAGACACACAGAGGGGAGATGACATGAAAAGACTCAGGAAGATGGGACATTTCTGAGCCAGAGAGCCCGGGAACAAACCTTCCCCTTAGAGCTCTCAGAAGGAACCAGCCCTGTAGGCACCTTGATTTCAGACTCCAGCTTCCAAATCTGTGAGGCAATAAACTTCAGTTGTTTTCCTCACACAGTGTGTGGTACATAGCCCTAGAAAATAAATATGGACATTATTCACTCCTCAGTAACAGGTAAAGAGTTAAGCCTACCTAATGTTTCAATTAATGTCAAAAGATCTAGAATCCGAATGAGTGTTTCAAGATCACCAGTTCTGTGGTTATTTCTATCACTTCACCGTAATTCATAGCCTAGAAGCTTTAATGAAAACTTCAAACGCACACCTTCCTTTCAGGAAGATGTTAAAAGTAAAACCATAATGAATCAGAAAAGTAAACGTATTAGAAGAAAGAAGACCACGCAGCCCGAACATCTGTATTTATAGCAACTGTCATGATATTAAGATCAAATCTTTTAGTTAAACATTCTCATTTAAAACCAATTTACATAAATAATGAGGACTCATTTCACAAAGAAACAGCTCTGGGAGAGAAAAGGATTGACTAGAAGGTATGCAGAACACATCAGAGTCTGGGCTGGGCTGGGTTTTCTACCATTACTCTAGGCAAAAAAAAAAAAAGAAGAAGAAGAAAAATCCTAGAAAGGTCTAGAATCTGAATGAGTGCTTCAGGATCTCCAGTTCAGTGTTTATTTCCGTCACATCACTAGAGAAGCAGATAAGTTATATTCTCTGAATAGAAGAAAAACAAATCTTGAGCAGCTCAAAAAAAGCATGTTTATTTTATATAAAAACTGGATATAATTATTAAACTTTAATTTGCCTGCTGTTTTGTTGCAGATAAGGACTGTATTTTTTTTTTCTTTGACTAACAGCAACTGTAGATAGCTTCAATGATGTGTGCTAAGTCGCTTCAGTCATGTCTGACTCTTTGCAACCTCAAGGACTGTAGGCCACCAGGCTCATCTGGCTATGAAATTTTCCAGATAAGAATACTGGAGTGGCTAGCCATTCCCTTCTCCAGGGGATCTTCCTGACCCCGGGATCAAACCCAAATCTCTTCTGTCTCCTGCACTGACAGGCAGGTTCTTTACCACCAGTGCCACCAGGGAAGCCCATAGATAGCTTCCATGGTCTCCCAGTATTCCCATTTGCTAGATTCTCCCTATTAGCATGCCCCAAAATTTTAGATAATATCTCTCTGATATTACTAAAAATTTAGCAATATCTCTGCTTTATAATATGCTATCTAGGTTGGTCATAACTTTCCTTTCAAGGAGTAAGCATCTTTTAATTTCATGGCTGCAATCACCATCTGCAGTGATTTTGGAGCCCCCCAAAATAAAGTCTGACAGTTTCCCCATCTATTCCCAATGAAGTGATGGAACTAGATGCCATTATCTTCATNGAGACTCTTACACCTGCACACCACAAGTGAAATACGTCGACTTTCTCAAGACTGCTGACACTGGAGCTGGGATACTTTTAATCTGTGGGTAAATGTTTCAGCGAATAAATCACTCCTGTAAGTGAGGACCCTGGGAACTGAGTCTTGGACCAGACACCACTCGAAGTCACTTCCTGCAGGGCCCCCAGCGACCCTGAGAACAGGCTCCAGGACCCAGCAAGCCCCGCCCACTCCCCTGCAGACAGCAAGGCCTTTCTGAACAAGCCCTGTGGGCAGGGACCCGGGACACACACCAGGAGGAATCGTCCTGTGACCACCCAGCTGTCAGACCTGTAGGAACCAGCACGTGACCACGGTCTGTCCGCGTCCCATCCTCATCCAGGGACCACTCCCCTGGTGGAAGCCCCACTGCACGGTCGGCGGGCGACTTAGCAAGGGTTTCATCACAGTGCCTGACAGCCAACTGGGCGCCAGGCCACGTTGGGGACCTACGTACACGGGTAACCAAGCAACAGGCTTGCCTCTGCAGGTCCCAGATGTCGGGAAGGAACACGGAGCCACACGGCAGCTATGGGGCAGGGCGGCAGCGACGACCTGCCCAGGAAGTGCGGGCAGCCTGGGAGCAGGGGGCTATGGGCTCAACGGGCCTTCAGAATGAGCCCCGAGCCCCTCACCCACAGCCAAGAGTGACCCCAACATCCTGCGGGCTGGGCCTCTGTTTCACACCTGAACCCACACGCCTGCCTTCCTCTCACACCTACGTGGGCCTCCCAGCTGGGGGCTTCTCTCAGACTTCAGCTCATCACAGGCTTTTCACACCAGAAAGACGAGGCCCAGACTCCCCCCAGTGGGCTCCTAAGGGCCTGACCCCCACCGCTGGGGTCCCTGGGCTCTCAGCCGCTGAGTGTGCCTGCCCCACACCCCGCCGCACACCTGCTCACTCCCACCTCTGGGCCCTCAGGCGTGCGAGTCCTACGCACTGTCCTGTATTCTCACACAGTAAGCTCATACCTGACTCAACAGGAAATCTCGCCATTTTCTGCTCTGTGAAGTTAACTAACACAAAGCTTTGTATTCATTTCTCCCCAAACCATCAAAATCTGTTCTATCAAAGTCGCATCCTGAGAAAGGAATCAGAGACCCATGCAACACGGAACTCTGTTCAATGTTATGTGCCAGCCTGGGTGGGAGGGGGACNGCTCCCCTAACTCCCGGACGTGTTTCTTTGTTCTAGCACCTGGCTGTCAAGTGTGAATTAACGCTACCTACTTCGTCTGGGTGGGTGAGGCCCCACCGACTCCCCGGAGCTCCGTGAGGGCAGGCAGTGCCCAGCTCCTTTGACTCAGCGCCGGGAAGTAGTGGGTGTCTCTTAAATGTTTGTGATAATCTGGGACGCTGTGACCCGTGGGGGTTTCTACACACTGGAGCATGAGAAGGTCACCCCTTGGAAACCGTTGCTATAAGCAGGTCTCCTGACAAGGCTGAGGCAGGACTGCCTCTGGAGCAGGGGTCTTCCAGGACACTGAAGGTACAGCTCTCTCTCCCCTCACTTGAGCAGATTGTCTGCCCTCCAGGGTAATAGCGATGTATTCAAGTTGTGTTTACTTTATTCAAGTTCCCGTAGACAGGGAGCTCAGACTGACGGCATCTTGTGTGGAGGATGCAAGGGAGAAGCCTTCTCCACACTCACACCTGCAGACGGATGCACGTTTTCAGAACCAACATCCGCTTAGAGGGTCCTACTCCCCAGTGGGTTGAGCTCCAGTGAGCCAGAGGCTTGGGGGCCTCACGCGCTCCACCCAGCAGGAGGTCGCCGCCCCCAGCCCCACCTGGCCTGATGGCTGTGGATGAGTGAGGCTGGCACCACCTCTGGCTCTGGGTCTGGGGCTCTGGTCTATGACTGAGCCCTGATGGATGTTTAGGCTGGGCAGGGGTCGGGGTGGGGAGGTGGGCTCTTTTCTGCCCTCTCCCCCCTCCCGTCGCCCTCTTTTCAGGAAAATGTGTACCCTCCGCACTCTCTCTTGGGGCTCTCCTCTGCCCAGTTCCGCTCCTCCCAGAAGTGTGGGCCAGGCCAGGGGCTGGCTTCAGAGACAGAGTTGGCTTTGCCAGAGGAACCTCCCGCCTCCCTGACGAGGAGGAAGCCGGGGAGGCGGTAAACAGTACGGACAGAGCAAGTGCGCGCAGCGGCCCTTGCTTTGTCTTCAATGACTCCACGGTGCTTGCAGCGAGCATTCTTCTTTCTCCAGGAACTTCTAGGGTTCTTGTTTGTCATTTCCTGCAGCTCAGGAAGGGTAAATAATTCGCTCAAGGGCACACATTTCAGATTTGAGCCCATGTCATTAGACTCTGGAGACACGGCCTTGTCGGCCACACTGTACTGCCACCCAGCAGTCCTGAAAATGTGGCTTCCTGGGTCACTCAGTCCTGCTGAGAGCACTCTAAGCATTCGTTAGCCACTTCCAGGCCCCTGCCGCCACTTGCACTGCATCTTTCGGGCAGGGCTCAGGGTCCAGGGCCTTTCCTCCCTCTGGGACGGCGGTGCTGGGTTTTCTCTGGGGGCCAGGCTGCCCCATGATCCCATCACCCTTTGATCAGGAGGCTGAGTCCTGCCCTGCAAGTGTGGAAGCTCTGCTTTGTATTTTGAGTTTAGAACCTGCAGGAAGAGACGACTTCTGAAACCAGGTGCCCTGGGCTGAGTGACCCTGCCTCAGGAGAAGGAAGCCTGCTTTGAGGCTGGACAGAGCCGCGTTCATCTGCCCCTTCGAGAAGCTGGCTGGGATGGCGCCAGAGCTGGGGTCACAGAAGACGGCACCTCTTCTGGGTGGGAGAGAAGCCCAGACAGACGGCCGGGGGGTGGGAGTGAGAGACACCACATGGCCCCCGGAGCCCCCCAGGCCAGCCCAGGCCTCGCTGTGCCCACTGGGGGCTGCCTGACTCCCCACAAGATTGGTGTGTCTCCCTGGAGCTCTGGCCGGTTGCTTTCCCTCTATGGTTTTATGAATACTTTCCCTTATAGCACATGTACGTGTTTTTTACCTCAATCGATTTCACATTTGAAAGAGAATGACCGCACTGTAATTACTCTTGTATCTCTCTAGGGCCTGGTTGGTGAGGGGCCGAGGGGAGGGAGAGGGATATAAACACACCAGCCTTGAATGAATGAATAAGTGAATGATGAGAACCAGGTGAAACGGTGAGTGTGTACACACACGCATTCATGCGTGCCTGTGTGGATGAGAGAGAAGGTGGGATACGGAGAACAGAACCCAGACCCAGAGAGAGTGTGCGTGATCATGACCCCTGCAGCTGGTGACTGCGTGCTCACTGCCCGTCAGCTGTATTAACCACGCGCCTCATATCTGACGCCCACAGCCACCCTCCGAGGCTGGCACAGTGCTGTCTTTATTTGACAGATTATGGGCTGGATCTCAGAGGAGGAGGTGGCTGGCCAGAAGCCGTGTGGGGTGAGCAGTGGGCCCAGGACCTAGGGGACCAGGTCAGCTGTCCGGGGAGTCTGAGCGTGAACCGTGAAACCAGCCTCTCTGCTGTGCTCCTGCCACCCCTGCGCTTCTCTTCTGAGACATTCTGTGAGCTCTCTGTTTTTTAATAAATAATTTGAAAGTATTTGTCTGTTAACTGTCTTCACCGCTAGACTGGAAGCTCCGGGAAGGCAGGACGCACTGATTTCCTGTCTTTAGTAACACCCCTTGCTCTTAGACCCGGGTCCTGTCACGTAGTCAGCACTCATCAGCACGTGTTCTGAAAAGAAGGAGCCCCAGGGCCCCGGGGCCCCGAAGTCCCTGATCTCCCTCCCCGCTCGCCCCTGCACCCCAGTTCCACCATTTGGCCCACTCCCCCTCTAGCCTCATCCCAAAGTGAGACTAGCGGGCGCGCAGTGCCAGGGCCGGTTTTTCTCCCAGCTGGTCCCTGGACTCAGTAAGTGCCGACATGTGGCTGTCTCTGGCTTAGGGTGGAATGTCGCCAGGGAAGATGGAAGCCGCCGCGTGGTGGGTGACACTGGGACCTCTAGAGGGCTTTGTGACGGGAGATTGAGTGTCCTCCTGTCTCGTGCAGGATAGCAAGACGGACACGCAGTGGAGGCACTTAAACAAAGCTGCCAGGCCATTGCGATAGGATCCCTCCTAATGGCCAGAGCTGAACTTCCCTGAAGACACACTGCACTGAGTTGCGCTCCGGATCTCTACATGCTGAGGGCCTGGGGCTCCTCCCGACGCCGCACAGGAGATGCCCCAGCAGAAGAAGGGCCAGACCGCAGAGGAAGGTTGGAGGCCTCCCCCTCAGAGCGCCTGGAGGCCGACGGCCCTTTCGGAAATCCCTGACTCCTGCACGTCCCACTTTCTCCCCCAAACACGCCTGTTTTCCGTCTGGGAACACAGAGGACTTCCTTCATCCCTCTCTTTCAGGAAGTGTCTGGGCCAGCCTGGAGCCTCCGATGCCAGGCCTGCATGCTCCTGGGCAGAGGAGAGTGGGTGGGCGGGGTGGCTCGGACCTTCTGGAATCGCGTCCCTTTCCTGGGGCTGCAGAGTTGGGGAGTCCCCAGCACATTACCAAATACAGTAGAAAGGAGGCATTGGGCCATGCGCTGACCACAGCGCAGTCCACCCTGGCGGGGCGCCACATGTGCGGTGAGCAGGGCAGGCCTGGCCGGCCGCTTGGGGAGCCCATGTCCTGCCTGCTCTCCCGGCTCTCTGTGGCTCGCTTCTGCTCCTGCCAGCCTGTATGTTTTTGTATCTTTTTCTCATCGCGTGGCCCCCTTGCCTTTAAAAGGCTAAATGCTCTGTACTAAATTTGGTCACACAGCTCTCCAAGATTCCCTGGAATGTCCTCAAGTTTCAAACAGCTCTGACGGAGAGGCGGCCCGCCCCCGCCCGGGATTGGCTGCTCCTCCCCGGGCTGGGCCGTTGTGGGGCCTTATTGGCCGCTGGTGGGACCAGCCCGGGTCCATTAGCCCTAGGCTCCGGAGGCTGCAGCTCCCAGACCGCACTTGGGCACCTGCGCAGGGAGGGCGGGGGGAGCCGCGGCCTGGACCTCCGGGGGTCTGCTGCATCCAAACCAGCGTGCAACCTGTCCTGGCCTACCCGGACACCTGCAGCCCCACAAGAGCCGCAGCCTACCTCTCCAAGATGTCCAAGGTAGCCAAGTATCGCCGGCAGGTGAGCGAAGACCCTGACATCGACAGCCTGCTGTCCACCCTGTCCCCTGAGGAGATGGAGGAGCTGGAGAAGGAGCTGGACGTGGTGGACCCCGACGGGAGCGTCCCCCTGGGGCTGCGTCAGAGGAACCAGACTGAGAAGCCGTCCACGGGCGCGTACAACCGGGAGGCCACACTCAACTTCTGTGAAAAGGAGACCAAGAGACTCACGCAGAGGGAGGCGTCCGAGGATGTGAGTGGGGCAGGGGAGGGCGGGGACGGAATGCGATGCTGAGTGGGAACGCGCTTTCCCGGGGAGCACTCTCACTGCCTGCACCCCTCTTCGCCGTCTCCTGGAGCAGAGGCCAGCTGTGTTTGGGGACCAGCACCCACGTAACCTGCGAGGCTGCTAGGGAGCTGCCTGGGAGCGGACGTGCCCTTGGTGGGCGCTGTCAGTTGCCTCCTCCTGGCCCCGCACACCTGGCCCTTTCCTCCCGGTCCTCCCACCCTGGAGAGTCTCCTGCCAGCCCCTCTTGGTGGAGCAAGACTCACTTTCCAGCCCCCGGCCGCCTCTCAGCCTGTGGGCCACGTGAGGGGACGGGTCAGCTAGGCGTCCCAGGGCGGGCTCTGCGCCTCCACCCATGGCTTCTGTCTCGGTCCCAGGGGCGTGGGGTGTGTGCTCTCTGGAGGGGCAGCCCCCCTTTCGGGGGTTGGGCCACTTGGCTGCAGGATGAGCTGTTTCCCAGCCTCTGGGTGTTCAGCTGCCGGGAGGGGACAGAAGAGGGCAGGGGTTGCTGCTGGCCGCGTCGGCTGCTTCGGGCTGGCTTCCGCAGAGCAGTGTTCTGTTCTCCTGGGCCTCTGCCTGTGATCACAGGGGGGCTTTCTTGGGATGAAAGAGCCTGGCTCGTCGGAGGGCAACTTCGTCTGGGTCAGGAGTGTCTGCTGGGAGGCCGTCCCGCCGTGCGCGGGCCCCTGCTCAGCGACCTCCGGCCACTGCGTCGTGCACCGTCCGCTGAGCAGCCCGCCCAGCTGGGACAGCAGCCGCGGAGCCCATGGGGGGCACGTGTGGCCCCCTGAGAGTGAGGAGCGGGGGCCCCGTCTCTGCCCTGCCCCCCGGCCTGAGCTCAAACATTTGCCAAGATCCTGGGAGGGCAGGAGCTGTTCTGTGTCGTGCAGAAGTATCAGATCGTATGCTGGGCACCAGGGACCAGCAGAGCAGTAGCATCTTAGGTCAGTTATACGTCAGCTTTAAAAGTCGGGGAGACGGAGGGGAGCCAGCAGCTTATTATCCTGGGGCCAGGGCCAGGCCCAGCTCTGTGGTGCTGGGTAAATGCTAAAACCCCAAAGGGAGAGGCGGCGGGGTGGGACATGCCACAGGGGCTGTGCCTCGAGGGACTGTCGGGACCCCCAGGAGGGGAGTGAGGCGCCCCCGGCGCTGTTGCTGCTGTCCAGGCCCCGCTGGGCCCCTTGCTCCCAGGCCCAGAGCTCTGAGCCCACGGCTGCAAAGGTGTCGGCAGTACAAAACAGTCCTGATCCGAAGCAAGGCATTCAGGCTGCAGAACCAGGAAGGGCTCCCACACCTGGAAGTTCCTCCGGTGGGAGCTGCCCACCCCGGCTGGCCATGGGCACCAGGTGGACACTCGCCTCGCGGGCAGAGCCCGAGTCGGGGGACGCGGTTGTGCCTGGTCGAGGAGGCGCCCCGGGCCCTTTCCCTGGGTAGAGGCCCTCAGGCTCTCAGCGTCTCCAGGCTAGGCTCCTGGGGGTGGGAACATGGGCCGGAACCTGGGACCCGGTGTGGTCAGCACACTTAGCCAAACAGGAGCCCGGTATGAACGTGGCTTTGAAATACCCAGTCTGAGGACCAGTGTCCCTCAATGGGACCTGCCTCGGTCTCCTCATCCCCACCATGGGGGCCAGGGTGACCAGCTGGCCCAGCTCCTGGGCCGGTGTGAAGCCAGAGGGACCGAGGCACACAGAGCACTTAGCGAGCTGGGCGGCCGCGGACATGCTGTAACCGGTGCTCCAACCTGGTCAGCTCGCCGTGTCAAGGGGCCCAGGAGCCGGGGAGCCGGCCGGAGGGTCGGAGGACCAGTGACCGGCAGGCGGGGCAGGGCTGGGGTGCCTCTGGAGGAGAGAGTGAGGCGCCGACGGCGGTTGACCTGATGACGGCGTTGAGGCTGTGGGCGTACTTGTTAAAAGATGCTTGTCTTCTAGATGGGAATACGAGATACCTACGGGAAAAAGCCTGCTAGGATCAGGGAACTTGTTTCAAGTGCTGTGGCCAGGGGCCTGGGCAGCATCCGCTGGTGGACAGGTGTGCGTGCGGGAGCTGCTGGGAGACTGCAGGGTGCCGTCGGGTCGCCTCTCTGCTTCTGTGGGTGTGTTTGGGATTTTCCGTAGTAGAATGGTGGCCCTTCTTTTTTTTTTTTAATAGACAGAGACCAAGAGCAGAAGGCAGGCCCAGCCTGCATCCTAAGCTCTGGCTCTTCCTGGGACAGGGCCCCGGACAGGGCCCCCAAGTTCCGTACGCTGCTTGTCGTGCAGGGTGGGTCTAGGCTGCAGCAGAGACCTTGCTTTGCTTGTCCTGCACCCCCTGCTTCCTCCGGGTCCTTGGGTCTCAGGCACCCGGCCTCCAGGGAGTCTTCCCTGGTTAACCCCGCCCCCGGCAGGGTCCAGCCGCTGTCTGATATGAGCGTTCCAATCCCACGTGTCCCCACCTGATCTCAGCCCATGCTGCCCTCCCACCACGCTGTTGCTGAATCTGCCGTCTCGTGCAGCTCCTGTGGGTCTGAAGGACGGGCTAGCTCTGTCTGGAGAGCAAGGGTCAGCCGGCCCCTGCCTCCCCTACAGCCGGGGTGTGGGTGCCGCCCCCGTCCTCCCGCCCAGGTGGGAGACAGCCGGCAGGTGTGCAGCCAGGAGTTCAGTGAAACCCGAGTCCCGGCTCAGGTTTCGGGAACCGGATCCCACCGGTCTGCTGCACGCTCTCTTTCCTTCCCGAGGGGGAGGGGACCTNCACTAACATTGAATAATGATATGATAGTTTATTTTATAAAGTTGTTAAATAATAAAAATGATTTAAAATATTAAAAAAATACATTTTTATGTCTGAATACATTGAAATTCCCACAGAAAAGCACTTAAATCATAAGACACTCTCCTACCTTTTTCATTTCCTTATTTACAAGAATATGTAAGTACACTAATATTGACCTAATAAATTTCCATTTTAAATTGTTTTCACCCAGGATACAAAATAAAATTTTTTAAAAAAGATTTGGTATTGTAAATGCAAAAAGGAATGCAATATATAATAAATAATATGTTGGAGGGGACTTCCCTGGCATTATAGTGTTAAGACTTCACCTTCCAATGCAGCAGGTGCAGATTTGAACTCTGTTCGGGAGTTCAGATTCCACATGTCTTGTGGCTAAAAAATCAAAACATGAAACAGAAGCGATACGGTAACAAATTCAATAAAGACTAAAAAATGGTCCACATCAAAAGAAATTATTTTTAAAATTAATACGATGGAACTCAAACAAATTGTTGGGCCTGGAAAGCTAGTGATTTTTAATTTGGGATAGATAATTTGCTTCTCATATATTTCCTTATTTCACATAAGATAAGAATGTCAGCCATCTTGGCTTTGTTGATCCCCATTTCTAATGACACTTTACAAGTAAATTTTGTTGTTGCTGTTGTTGTTGTTGTTTAGTTGCTAAGTCATGCCCGACTCTTTCCCACCCCATGGACTATAATAGCACATCAGGCTCCTCTGTCCTAGGATTTCCCAGGCAAGAATACTGGAATGGGTTGCCATTTCCTTCTCCAGGGGTCTTTCCTGAGTCTCCTGCTTACAGGCAAATTCTTTACCACTGGTACACCTGTGAAGCCCACACACTACATTGCTTTCTGCCATTGAACCACCTACCGTGACCGTCTCTGGTCCTGCTTGCTTGTTGCACCAAACGCCAAACAAGTTGGTGCTGCAACCTTTCTAGTACTTTTCTAGCAATCACTGCTAATCCATAAATTACAGTCATAGGTTATCCTTTATTCCCCTGAAATATTGTAAGAAACCATTACATAAATGCTGTTTGAGTTCTTTCATGGATGGATGCTATATATAAAGCAAAATTATTAGCTTTGTATTTCAAACCTGAACCACATGACATACCAACAGTACAGAAGCAGGCACTTCTCTCTGACATCAATGGATGATTTATCATCTCTGCCCTACTCCTTTCAGCTTTCTATATAGATTTAGATTTTCCTATCTGAATGATCTTTGTCAATTGCTAATTTAGATTTCTCAGCAAATGTCATGTAAGTCTAGCATAAATACTTTTTAGATGTAAGTTAAATTTGTGGCATTGCACATAGAGGTCAGTGCTTCCATGATAATCTAAAATGATAAAGAAGTCAAGACCATATGTTTTAATAAATAGTAAAATACAGTCTCAATTTTTCATCATGAATATTATTCATTTGGCATTATCTAAATAAGAGCCCTTTTAGTTATATGTAAAGCTGAAGAACATATTATTTCTACTTTGATAATTTGCATAAATTTCCATATTTTTGCAGTATGCCTTGTGGATGGGTTAAATGGACACATAAAACCTAAGTGAGTCATCTCACCCTTTGTCTTGGATCATGCATATAAACACAACTTGATGGCTATGATTTTGTTGCTTGGTCAGCCATCTCTGTTAGCTAGCCTTTACTACCAACTAACACTCAAGTTACTTATCATGTATTACAGACTGTGTGAACTTTGCCTGGAGGCTCAGTGGTAAAGAATCCACCTGCAATATAGGAGACACAGGAGACCTGGGTTTGATCCCTGTGTCAAGAAGATCCTTAGAGGAGAAAATGGCAACCAGCTCCAGTGTTCTTGCCTGGAGAATCCCATGGACAGAGGAGTCTGGCAGGCTACAGTCCGTGGAGTCGCAAAGAGTCAGACAAGACTGAACGACTGAGCACGCACGCACACAGACTGCATGTTTGTATCTTCCCCCTAAAATCCATATGTTGCAACCTTAACCTCCAATGGGATGGTATTTGGAGACTAAGGACAACTGGGTGTCAAGGGGATTCGTGCTCTTGTAGGAAGAAACACAGAGAGTTTTCTCCCTCTCTCTCTTACTTCACTTTTGAGGATGAAACAAGAAGACAGCCATCTACAATCCAGCAGTAGGGTGCTCCGCAAGAACCTGACCTTACTGACACCTACTGTCTCCAACCTCTAACCACCAGAGCTGTAAGAAATAATTGTGTTGTTTAATAGGGTGTTTCTGTAATGGCAGCCCAAACTGACTGAGACAGCATGATAGGGAATGTCCTGTATAAAAGCACTTTACCACCTGTCCACATTGACTCCCCACCTTTCCCCACCATGCAACTTGAACATTTCAAGGTTTCTTGAATCAGATCATTGAACAAAGTAGTTTCTTCATCTGGAATGCCACTGTCTGCCCTTTTTCCCTTTACCCAGGAAATTCATATTCATATTCAATTATAGCACAAATATCAATGATTCTGTGAAGAGTTTCCTAATTACTCAGGACAGAGTTGATCTCTTCCTTCTCTTCCTGTAGAACTTTTTAAATATTCTGTTTCATTTTACTACATTATATAGAAAAATATTTACTGACACATCTATCTTCCAGTTTGAAAGGTAAAGCATATTTATCAAGAGACAAAAAATCTTTTTTATGTATGTATACTTTTGGAAACCTGTTTGGCACACAGCACATAAAATATTATTGATTGATTGGGTAGGATAGATGATGATAATAATTATTCATTTGATTGGCAGAATGGCAGAACTTTAAATAAGGAACATTTAAAATACAGAAAAATTGTGAGAAAAAGGAAAGGGATTCAGTAGGTCCCCATTGAGCAAAACACACAGTGCCTACTTTATAGTAAAATAAAATTGAATATACATTCACAGACCACATACCATGTATAAAGTGCTAAACAAAGAATGGGAATCACAAAGACTAAAAGAATATTGTCTCTAAATTCGTAGAATGCATAAACTGCTGGAATGTATTAAAATAGGATTGGTTTTAACTTGAGTTTACCATTAAAGTTATATTTGATTAAAAATAATACTGTTCTTAAAAATGACACATGCAGAAAATTTTAAATCTATATTCACTCTAACTGGTCTCCTCAACATGTTACATTCCACATCACTTTTTCTTAAATTAGCTATAAATCACTTTTAGCAAGGATGACAACCTGGAATTTAACTTCTTTCTGCCTTCACTAATTATACAAAATAGACATGCTGCAGTGGACTGACTACCAGGAAGGTAGGAAAAGGAAGTAACTAGAAAGATTGTAATTGTCCATGAACTAAGTAAATACCAAGACTAGCTGAATCTACATAGGTAAAGTAACTCAATACATAAGACAAAACATAAAACAGTAATAATAAGTCCTTTGAAGATTTTCTTTTCCTGGTTCTAGCCCAGTCAATTTTCAGCATAACAAATCTCAGAGGACTCTTGAGTAAAGTATATGGACAAATAAATGTGTTTTCAGTATTTATTGTCACCGATTTCATCTTTAACAATAAGACATTTTAGGATTTCTCTGGTAGTCCAGTAGCTAAAACTCTGACCTCCCAATGCAGGGGACCCAGGTTTGATCCCTGGACAGGAAACTAGATCTCAAATGACACAACTAAGATGCTGCAGTCAAATAAATAAGCAATAAGAAACTTTAGTTCTGAATTTAGAAGCATACTGATATAAGTCTGGAGACATCCAGGAGTACATGATGAAAGACAGCTGTGACTCTGAAGCTCAAGGTACCCAAAGCACTTAACCCAGTAGAGCACAGGGCATGCTTCATGCATTTATATTTTTGCCAACTATCTCCCCACCTAAAAACAATTTTTTGATGTAGCTACTAACATGAGATTATATTAAAATAAATTAAAAATTAAATTAATAAAGAAATCATTTACTAGGAAAAAGAGATGTACCAAGTGCATTTGCTAAGTTGCTTCAGTCATGTCCAACTCTTTGCGACCCTATCGACTGTAGTCCACCAGGCTCCTGTGTCCATGGGATTTCCCAGGCAAGAATACTGGTCACCATGCCCTCCTCCAGGGGATCTTCCCAACTGAGGGATCAAACCCACATCTCTTACGTCTCCTTAATGAACAAGAAATGTACCAAGTAGCTCACAACATTTTATTGCTCAACGAGTGTCAATATTAATTCTAGAACTCCTAAAAGACAAAGCAAAAAATAAAACTGTACTCTAATGCATTCATTCTGTCAGATTCAAAGAAACGAGATTTCCTGAGAAGCAAATTACATTCTCAGAAAACAAGGTACTCCCTTCAAAATTATGAAGTTTATCACATAACTCCTATAATGAGAGACAGGAGACTCATAATAGATCCTATTAGCCACTGCAGTTTTGTAAAAGATTCAAAGCCTCTAATGAAAAAGGGTATTTCTTAAATTGAAAGTGAAAGTATTAGTCACTCAGTTGTGTCCAACTCTTTGCAACCCTATGAACTGTAGCCCACCAGGCTTCTCTGTCCATGGGATTCTCAGGCAAGAATACTGGAGTAGGTTGCCACTCCTTTCTCCATGGGATCTTACCAACCTAGGGATCAAATCCAGGTCTTCCATACAGGCAGATTCTTTACCATCTGAGCCACCAGAGAAGTTTATTGATCTTGTATAGAAGCCAACCCACTCAAGTTCTCCTCTTCTCATTGGGGCACAATATTTAAAGTGTTTAACAATGAAATGACACAGGCCTTGGTCTTGATGCAGACCCTAAAAATCTAAGAATCCTTTTGTGTCAGGATTATTCCTTTTATTTGATACATTGTGGTCATGCCCTGGGGTCCCCAGGGAAAGTCTTTGATTGCAGGGACTTTGCTCAGCGGGCTGAGTACACTGATTTTTTTTAATTAATTAATTTATTTTAATTGGAGGCTAATTACTTTACAATATCGTGGTGGTTTTTATCAACTAGTAGAGAAGCGTTTTCATATTTTAACAGTTGGTGTGTCCAGACCTTTACACATAGCTCTGTGTGTTAGTCTAGAATGGAATATGAAGCACTACCTGCCGCCAGAAGAGAAAATAAATCATGAATTCAAAACCTCTTGCCTAAGTCCTGCACTCAATTTTTAGGTGATGGCTGACTGTGATTTTCATTTTGGTGCTCCCAGGTAAATTCTCAAGTGCAGCTGGCACTCATGAACTCCCCCATCCAGGAGTGTGGCTGTAAAGCTTTAAATAAAATAACATTTTGCAGAAGGTAAAGGTTCACTGACTTCCTTTTCAATTTGTGTTAGAGAGCAGCTCAAGACCCTGACCTGGAGGTGACAGGTGACAGTTGGCAGTGTCACAATCTAAGAATATATGTCTTTTCCATCCTCCTTATTTGGGTCAAATGAGCAAACTGGATGAAGAGCTACACACTTTCTACGTTGCACAAGTAGCTCAGGAAACTTGAAAAGATCAGCTTTCCTGAGAATCACCTTTTTTATTTAAATCTCTATAAAGTTGAGTTGCACAGAATATAAGTGACTTCAGTTGTTCATTTGCAAAAGCAATTAGACAGACATTACTGTTTGATTTAATCTGATACTTCATGTTACTATCAGGCAGTGACATTGGATGTCATTGATACCAACTTTTAAAAAAAGAACAACCCAAAAGAAGAAGTAAAGCATATTTCTGACTGGAGTAACCTAGCACTACATTAGAGAATGCAACTTGTGAAACTAAACTCAAACTCCTCCCTCCCCAGTCAGTTAGCACAACCCCAAGTTCCTCATTTTTAACAAGTTCTGGGCACTCTTAAGTGAGAATCAAATTCAGAGAAGTGAGTAACCCATAAGAGATGCTCTGCTATTATTTAAGGATGTTGAGGTTGGATGGGGGTAGAAATGTAGAAACACACATGCACAAACATGGGTTACTAAATAGTAAGCATCTTACACCACAGATAGAAGTTTGCAAAGAGATGGGGTCACTGGGCTGGCTTCCAAGAGACTTTATAAAGTTTTGCTTTGTTCGTTATTTAACATTATTCCCTGGTGCCTCAGATGGTAAAGAACCTGCCTGCAATGCAGGAGACTTGGGTTTGACCCCTGGGTTTGAAAGATGCCCTGGAGCAGAGTATGTCAACCCCTTCCAGTATTCTCACCTGGAGAATCCCCATGGACAGAGGAGCCTGGTGGGCTACAGTCCATGGGGTGGCAAAGAGTCGGACATGACTGAGTGACAAAGCACAAGTGCTGATCCCTAGACTGAAAATAGTTATGTTCTGGCTATCCTGTCTCTTAACCAAACAGATGTCAACCAGGTTCTCAAGGATTATGATCAAAACAAAGCTAGCAATCCCATAAGGAAAACAGAAATGCAACTGACATGTAGTCTGAAACACTGGATTGGCCAGTCATGCTGCTGTTGCTGCCGCCAAGTCGCTTCAGTCATGTCCAACTCTGGGCAACCCCATAGACGGCAGCCCACCAGGCTCCCCTGTCCCTGGGATTCTCCAGGCAAGAACATTGAAGTGGGTTGCCATTTCCTTCTCCAATGCATGAAAGTGAAAAGTGAAAGTGAAGTCACTCAGTTGTGTCCGACCCTCAGCGACCCCATGGACTGCATGTTGTTAATATAATTAAGGCATCAACATTTGAGAGTATGATTTAAGATGATAGTGGTAACTCTTCAGGTGCTATCTTTAAATTGTGAAAGAAAAGCCAACATCTGCTTGAGGCTTGAGACTGAAATGTGGGATGAGAGTAAAAGAGGTTGGGGAATTAGGATTAAGAGTGAAGGATATTGGGGAACTGGTGGCAGCAGATGCCTGAGGAATACAGAGGCCAGCGAGAAGTGGAGTGGCCCAGGCAGAGGGAAGGATGAGTCGACTGCTGTGAGGGGACCTCAGCTGGGAAACTAGGGAGGGGCCAACACCAAAATGGAGGCAGAAAGACATTATTTCATGGAAGGTGGAAAAGAAACTATTTAGTGTGTGGGCAACAGCTTGAGGTCTACGAAAGTTATTTACAAGCTTTTGAAATAGAATATTCTATAGAGATATAGGGGCAGATTCAGAGCATTAGAGGTAAGTACAACAGACAGTTGGGAAGAGAAAACAAAGTCTGTATATCATAAGTTAATTAGATCAAAATGTGCTTTCATCAAAAATGAATTCAGAGCAAGAGAGCATTGGATTGGGAGTCTGACTGCCTAGGATAGAAGTGTGGCCACGGCATGGACGAGGTGCCTGAAAATCTACTTAAATCTCCGAGTTCTCATCTACAAGTCAGAACCACCACACAGGGTGCACACTCAGTCGCTTCAGTCCTGTCTGATTCTTTTCAATCCCATGCACTGTAGCCCACTGGGTTCCTCTGTCCATGGGATTCTCCATGCAAGAATACTAGAGTGGGTAGCCATACCCCCCTCCAGGAGATCTTCTCAACCCAGGGATCAAACCCACATCTTTGGTGTCTCCTGCATTGCAGGTGGATTCTTTACCCCTGAGACACCAGGGAAGCCCCACACACAGGGTAGATATGAGGATTAAGTAAGTATATATGAAGCACTTAATACAATGCCAGGCATAGCTTTCACTACAGTGAATGTTATACAATTGTTTGGTATCATCATTATCACCATCATCACTGATATTATTAAATGAAAAATAGTAAGATTTAATTAGCAAGCACTCCAGTTTAATTCAGTAAATGTTTTTTTTCTAGCACTTTATGGATGCAATTATTATAAACAGTTATGAGAAGATGATTAAAATCGGTCTTTGGGCTCAATTCATTTTTGTAATTCAATCAGTCCATCAGCAAACATTTACTGAATGTCTACATATACTAGACATTGTATGTGGCAGAGTGTGAAAATCATAATAGAGTGTGATTCAAACAGAAAGTGGTTAGAGCCATGATAGAGAAACACACAAGTCCTATGTGATCACAGAGGGTGGTAGTAGTGTGAAAGTGGTCTGAACCCTTTGTAAAAGACTCAAAGGAAACCAACCAAGAGATTACCTAAAGGCTGCAGGCTGGCCATTTGACAGAATTTATTGAGTGTTTATAACCAGTTAGATTATAAACCTAACCTGGTCAGTGGGTAGAAGCTGTGCAGAAGGTAAATATTGTGAATGCCATCCCTCGAGAAGTCTAATCTCAAGGCTATCGTGTGTGTGTGTGTGTGTGTGTGTGTACATGGGTAGCATCTATATGGACCTTTGATGATAAGGCAATAATATACAGCAATATGAAAACAAATGCACCAAAGGAGACATATCAAGGTGAAGCTAGTGTGCAGATTTATAAATGGAGAAAGGGCTAGAGGATGATAAGACATTCTGGACATTCTGAGGTGCTAGTGGTCCAGGCAGCTTTTGTAGATGGTGCAGTGGTAGAGTCTACCTGCCAATGCAAGAAACTCAGGAAATGCAATTCAGGCTCTGGGTCAGGAAGATCTCCTAGAGAAGGGCATGGCAACCCACTCCAGTATTCTTGCTTGGAGAACCCAATGGATGGAGGAACCTGGTGGGGTTCCAGTCTGTGGAGTCACAAAGAGTTGGACATGACTGAGTGACTGAGCATGTAATGGTACAGAACATACATGTGTGGACTGAGTAGTCTGACATGTTTTTGCAATTTGTGAGTCTTAAAGATCTTGAAAAGGAAGGCACTTTATAAGAAGCATTTTGGAAAGGTTATTCTAAGTTCATTAGGAATGGGATGGTGGAAGGAGAGTGGCTATAACTATAGCTATAGCCCATCTGCTATAACTATAATCCTGGTGAAAAGGGATGAAGTTGTTAATCTGGGGCAGGGCTTAGGAAGATCATGAAGGGGTGATGAGTGACTGTTTAGTGATTGAGAGGCTTTATAATGATGACACACAGCTATCAAAGTTATCTAGTGTACAACACAAATCTTACATGTACTATATTTAAATGATAGTGGAATATATGAATCATTGCCTTAAAGACTACCACTCTCTTTACATGATATGCTTTTTTATTTTTTTAATAGACTTTCTTTTTTAGAGCAGTTTTAGGTTAATAGCAAAATTGAGTGAAAGCTAGTGCTTCTGTGATAGCTCAGTTGGAAAAGAATCTGCCTGCAATGCAGGAGACCCCAGTTCGATTCCTGGGTCAAGAAGATCCCCTAGAGAAGGGAAAGGCTACCCACTCCAGCATTATGGCCTGGAGGATTCCATGGACTGTATAGTCCACAAGGTTGCAAAGAGTTGAACATGACTGAGTGCCTTTCACTTCCACTTTACAGAGGTTTCCAGGTACCCTCATCCCCAGCATGTATGGCCTCCCTCACTATCAAGATTCGCCATCAGAGTGGTATGCTTGTTATTAATAAAATCAATGTGAACCTGCATTGACACATCAATTGTCTATAGGGTCTGTAGTTTGCATTAAGGCTCACTGTTGGTGTTATACATTATATGAGTTTTGGCAAATCCATAGGTAACATATATCCATTTTTATAATCATTATAGGGTCATACAGAGTAGTTTCACTATCCTAAATATAATATACATAGATGGTCTCCAACTTTTTTGGGGTGTTAGTTCTAAAAGGTATTGTAGGTCTTCATAAAATTTTTCAACTCCAGCTTCTTCAGCATTACTGGTTGGGGCATAGACTTGGATAACTGTGATATTGAATGGGGTTTGCCTTGGAAAAAAACAGAGATCATTCTGTCATTTTTGAGATTGCATCCAAGGACTGCATTTTGGACTCTTTTGTTGACCATGATGGCTACTCCATTTCTTCTGAGGGATTCGTACCCACAGAAGTAGATATAATACTCATCTGAGTTAAATTCACCCATTCCAGTCCATTTTAGTTCGCTGATTCCTAGAATGTCAATGTTCACCCTTGCCATCTCTTGTTTGACCACTTCCAATTTGCCTTGATTCATGGACCTGACATTCCAAGTTCCTATGCAANCTCCGAGAGATGGTAATGAACAGGGAGGCCTGGTGTGCTGCAATTCATGGGGTCGCAAAGAGTCGGACACGACAGAGCAACTGAACTGAACTGAACTGGTCTCCAACGGAAAATTGTTTATGATTTTCTAACTTTACAATAGTGTGAAGGCAATTCAGTATGACTGGTACTTTGAATTGTGATCTTTTGATCTTTTCTTGGGCTAGTGATATGTGGTATGATCCTCTCTTGTGACACTGCAAAATGAGCCACAGTTTCCAGTCATGTGAGTAAATAACTAGCATGCTTGCATCCACTGTGTACCCAGACAGCTATTCTGATTTTCACTTTCAGGGCAGTATACAATAAGTTGCATGAGATACTCAACACTGTTTTATAAAATAGTCTGTGCATTAGATGATGCTGCCCAACTATAGGCTAGTGGATGTGTTCTGAGCACATTTAAGGTTGGCTGTGTTAAGCCTATGTTTGATAGGACAGGTACATTAAAGACATTTCAACTTAACGTGGTTTATCAGGATATAAATACACTTGAGGAGGATCTGTACTTTTAAAGCAGAATGCACTTTTTTTTAGTTTACTAAAATTTGGAGCACACATTTATGAGTGATTTTAAAGTTTATCACACTCCTAGCAATTTCCAAGAAACTTTCTGTGGAAACACATTTTCCAGTAGTCTGTAATCATCCACAGTCTGCTTTGTATCCCGCACAGAAATATTTAAGTGTGTTGATGATATTCATTTTCACTTTCAATCTGGTTTAACTGGCAACTGGCAAAACCAGTTAAAATTAAGAAGATAGATATTTTGAGCTAAACTACAAACAATTCTGCTGGAAATAGAACGTGATAACTAAATTGCTATCATTCAAGCCTTGGTCTCTGAGAGCTGAATAATAGAGAATTAAAGAGGCTGTAACTTCTCTGTAGACAACAAAACAAAACTGTACTTTGGTTCTCCATGAGCATCCGAAATGTCCCCCAAACATCTTACAGATGCATGAAGAAAGTTAGTGCTAAAACAAACAGGATTGTCAGTCACCTCACCCCTTCATATGTTATGCAGGAATTTCTCCTTAAATGCTACCAGAGCCTATGAGAATATCTTTGTTAAAATGCACATTTAATTTATCACTGTATGCATTTCACACAAGTGTACTAGATCATTAATCTGATCCAGCTTTAGCAGTTAATAGAAAGATTTGGTGTGTCAGTCAAGCAGAGTGTGTCTTTAAATTTAACTATTTTTCAGACTTTGGAATCTCTTTAAACTAACAAAAAAAGGTCAGCCATCGTAGAGAGAAGGAGAAGGAACTTCTGTCCATCCCATCACACTTGGCTTGGTTTCTCTGCTAATTAAGCTCCTTGAACTACTGTGCTTTCATGACTCACTCCCCTGGTCTCTCCATAGAAAGTGGCCCCTGTAGTGGTCATAAATCTATTTTAAAAGAAAATAATTAGGTATTACTGCTTCTCAAAAAAATGAGACATGGAGGCCATATACACACACACAATGAGGAGTGTATCCTCAAAACACAAAATTTATTTTACAGGCAGGATTTTTTGTTGTTGTTATGGTAGCTGTTCTTCCTCTCTATACTTTTAGCTATTTTTAGTCCCATAGAAAAGAACCATTACTGTCCATTTTACTGTCTACCTGACAGACTACATTTTTAGTATCTATCAGACAGACTACATAAGCATACCCAAAAGCAAAATTGTGTCCCAAGACTGTAATAAGAGATAAAAAAAAAAAAAAAAAAAAAAAACCGCCCTAGAAAAAAGATGATTCGGGTAGCAGATCAGTCTTTGAGTTAGAATAATTCAGAAGATTTTCAGATTCTTGCATACTGTCAGGGAGTTTCAAGGAAAACCATCTCTCCACTGCAGGAGGAGACACAGAGAAGGGATCTTGGGAAAAACTCCTGTGAGAGGTACTTCTCCCATTCATTCACTATGAAGAATCATTACATGGTAGTTTTCAATCAAAATAGAAATGTGAGGAAGTATTGTTGACAGATATTGTGTCAATAGGCAGAATGTCTCTAACAACTGAACTCCTAGAAGTTCTTACCATATTTTATGCAGTAAAAGCACCTGTATTCATTTCATCTCCTATATTTAATCCTAATCATACTCAGCCCAGTAAAACTCAATATGTAATTAACCGGATAGAATTATAATTAATTGCAGTGAGTCAATAAATTGGTTTAAACGTACGCTAAGTGAAAAAATAAGCCCTTTTCCAATCTGAGCTGCACGAAACTTTTAGAATTTCTATCTATCCACTTCTTAAATGATGTCTTACTGGCCAGACCAGCTCCAGTTCTTGTTCAGTCAGTCCTCCTGCCTAGAATGAACCCTGTCTTCTCCCTCTTAGTTTTACTCAAGGTTTACTGAAAATCTCTTCTTGAAATTCTTTACCCTCAGGAAGCTACATCTTTCTCATTCCTTGGAATATATATAGCTTTGCTTTTGTCACTTAACTCTTGAGTGCCTGACAAAAATTCTTAGCTCCTCAGCTAAATCGTGCTTTCTTGAAGATGAGGAACTGTGATTCATATTTTTCTACACTTGATCAAAAGTCTTATTCATTAAATATATGTTGTTGTTGTTCGGTCGCTAAGTCATGTCTGATGCTTTGCCATCCCATGAACTGTAGCACACCAAGCTTTCCTGTCCTTCCTTGTCTCCCTGGGTTTGCTCAAACTCATATCCACTCAGTCTGTGATGCTATTAAGCCATCTCACCCTCTGTTGCCCTCTTCTCCTCTTGCCCTCAATCCTTCTTAGCATCAGGGTTTTTTTTACAATGAGTTGGCTGATCAGGTGGCCGAAGTATTGGAGCTTCAATTTCAGCATCAGTCCTTCCAATGAATATTCAGGGTTGATTTCCTTTAGGATTGACTGGTTTGGTCTCCTTGCAGTCCAAGGGACTCTCAAGAGTCTTCTCTAGCACCAGAGTTCAAAGACATTAATTCTTTGGCTCTCAGCCTTCTTTATGGTCCAACTTTCATACCCATATATGACTAATATACTGTACATTTCAATATTAATTATATAAAAAAAGCAAATAAACTATCAAAGAACATAGTTATTAAGTCCCTACCTGATGCAGAGTGTAGTCCCGAGTATGAAGGAAGATATAAAAATATATGCATAAGACAAGTTCTTTACCAAGTAGTTTTATTTTATAGTTAGGGAAATAAGAGCCAGATTGGTGAAAGGTCTCCAATAGTGCATATAACGATAAAATGAGCAGTGCAAAAGCATGTGTTAACAGTGTCTGGTGTAAGAGTTGAGTGGAAATATCAAGTAAAAACAAATCTGGACTTAGATAAGGAAAGAAATAGGTTAATTGTTTAAAAAAAGGCTATTGCAATAGGAGGAGGAAGGTCATTGGAGCAGGTGTGTGTGTATGGAGGGGGACTACTCCAATATGGTGAAGGGACCAGTTCAAGTCCAAACAGGACTTAGAAGGAAGAACATCCCCACTGTAAAATCTATAAGTGTCTTGAAGGTCAGGCAGAAGCTTTCCTTTTATGGAGACAAGGAGATAAATGGAGTGGTGGAGGGGAGAAAGATGAGTTGGTGTTGACACCTGATTTATTGGGAGGATTTTTTTCCTCGAAGTCAGTGGATTCTCAGGAGAGGTTGTTAGCGAAGGGGGCTATTCCTCATTCCAGTGCTCCAGGGTGGGCAACGTTCCGGGGCCTGGAAGAGGAGATCGATCAGCTGGATGAGATCAAGTATGGAAATCTGGACACTTAGCCTAACTGACTTCATTTCATACTATGAGAGAATCATGCATTTTCTTTATCTGTAAAATAAGAGCATTAGAGGAGGCGATGGCAGGGGTTCCCTTAAGCTCACTCTATTTATGCAAAATAAACACTTGGGGCACCACCTGACTAGAACAAAATACCTCCTAGCTGTTCGCACCAAGTAATTACTTTTATATAATGCATTCAGTCCGGAGGCTCAAGGCTCTACAAGTTTTTCTTCTACATAATCATTAGAAAATCTCCACAAGACAGGCATTATTCTCATCACTCTTTAAGAGACAAAATATAGTCTTAGAGAAATGATGCTGCTTATTTATGAAAGGGCAAGGAAGAGAAAAGCAGGCAGAGCCAGGAACGACCCTGACACCCCGGATAGTTTCATTTGCTATACTCTACAAGGTTCTCAAGAAAGGCTTGGCTGAAGTACCACTTTTCTGGGTCTAGAGAAAAAGAGGTCACTGAAACATGGAGAGAAGGTCTGAATCTTCCTGCTGGAGAAACCAAGAGCTGCCTGCTAGCTGAACTTGTGCGATTTGTACTACTTAGATACCAATGATGACCTTTTAAAAAATGATCCTAAGTGATAACTCAGTGGAGTAAAGAGTCACCACATTTCTTAGTGAAAGAATACTTGTTTCTACTAACCTCCTTGAGAAGCCTGGATTGTATATACTTTTCTGGGCCCAAGACATTCACTATGAGGGCAGTGATTAAAAATCTGCCTTGCAATGCAGACGACATGGATTCGAACCTCGGTCAGGGAACTAAGATCCTACATGCCACAGGGCAACTAAGTCCATGCAGCTGCAGAACCCACATGCCACAATGAAAGATCCCTCAAGCTACAACTAAGACCCAACACAGCCCAAAATAAATACTTATTTTTTTTTCAGTGTCATGAATTGAATCACAATCACCCTGATTCATTCACACAATGAACTTGTATTTTATTCCATTCAGTAATCCTCTGCTGAAGAGTTTAGAGTAACAAAATGAGGGGCACTTTTACTCTTCCAAAGTGGGATTCAGAAAGCTTCACCGAAGATACTGGCAAAGAGAAACCATTTGGAAATGCTCATGTTAGGATCTTGAAATTTATTTTTTGTCCCATGCTTAAGTTCTTCTTATAAATATCATAAATCCCTACTCCAGATTTGATGGTTATCTGTGAATATGTCCAGAGGAATTTACACTTGAGAGGATGACAAATGTCAACATGTTCTAGAAAATCTAATGAGTTTCCCAAGAGACATTATGGAAACCAGCAGCATCTTCTATGCCTATGTGGGTTTCCAGAAGCAAAGGTCAAAGTCAAGATCATCTAGCTCTTTCCTACACATCTGCCCTACACACACTGGGTCCACATATACTCAACCCACAGTTGAAGCTGAGTGTCACTGGCAGCCTTCCTGGGGGCAGAACAGGACTTCAGGATGATGCAGCCCTCGTGGTTGCCAGCATTGACCCTTCTTCCTGGGGCTGAGGACAGAGCAGAAGGTGTTAATTCTCATAACTCACACAGGCAGTGCAATAGCCTAGAGGTCTAAACTTGCAGGCCCTTTAAGCAGCCTATAAGTATTGGCTTTCCACTGGGGTGTAGAGGGTGCAGGGAGTAGGGAATAGAAATTTTGAACTTTAAAGAAATAGTCAAATCAAAGAAAATAATTCATGATTCTTTTTCAGGATAAATATGCTCACTACACTTGGGGTCATAAATTTAATAATCTCACGTGTTTGCTCTTATGAATAGATATGTATTGTGCTACATTATCTTCTAGGTTTTCTATTTTATTTTATTTTTTTATTTTTGGCTGTGCTGGGTCTTCACTGCTACGTGGGCTTTGTCTAGTTGTGGTGGGTGGGAGCCACTCTTCATTGAGGTGCACGGGCTTCTCATTGTGGTGGCTTCTCTTGTTATGGAGCACAGGCTCTAGGATGTGAGGGATTCAGTAGCCGCAGCACACAGGCTTAGTTTCTTCAAGACATGTGGCATCTTCCTGGACCAGGTATCGAACCTGTGTCCCCTGCATTGGCTGCCAGATTCTTAACCACTGGACCACCACAACCTCCTAGGTTTCCATTTTAAATTGGAAAGATGACTCTCATTTTAACTGGAAGCTGAGTAAACTGCTAAAGCAACAAGTGGCAGAGTGATTAAGGGGTTCCAGGTCCAACTGACTACACAGTCCACTCTTATCACTTTCTCTAGCTCAGCTCTTAGAGGATTGGCCAAGGTAGGAAGGTATTGACCATTCTAGGGCATCTTGTGTGAGTGGAAAGAGTGGGAGCCTGACTGTCAGAATGAAATGGTTTTGAATGCTGATTCTGCAATATACTCCATGGGTAAGCTTTAAACAAGCATTTTGATACCTTTTAATATCAGTTTTCCATCCTCTAAAATGAAAGAAACTGTGCTGTATATTTCTCTTAGTAGAAAGCCCCAAGTATGTTAGTGAGCTCACAGTGACTGTGAGATGTATTAGATGTCTCTTTTTCTTTCCTGGTGTGTGGGGAGAAGAAACAAAACACAAAACAAAAACTGGATGTTTTCTTGACCAAAAGTTGAGAAAAAACAAATAAAATTGCCAGCATCTCAGAGGAGAATAGTGTAACCAAATATGAAGCTAACACCATTGATTGGGAAATGAAGGAAATAAATTCAACAATCTGAGAAATACAGCGATGTTAAAGGATGCTGGAAAGAAGCAAAGTTTGTGAGTAAACATTTTAAAACAGTGTAGAAATGGAAAAAAGGACAATCTGATAAGAGCTCTGATGAAGTAGAGGCAAGTCCTTCAGTACAGAATCTTGATCTTCAAAGATAAATGAAATTAAACCATTCAGTTCTAGTCACAGGAATATCCTCTCTTCTCAATAAAAATAACACCTCTGTGAGAAAAATGCACAGGCTAACCTTAAATCAAAACCACATCCTGTATTCCAGTGGAAATATTAATATTTGCCTGGCAAATCTGACTTCACATTCTGTGATCAATATTCCCATTGTTCTTCAAGAACAAACAACTTTGGAATTTTTTTTTAATGTGCTAAAAGGAACCGTTTGAAAAATAATTCCTTAAATAGAGTGTGTAGCTGCTAATGGGCTATGACAAGCTATTTTTCCAGCCTTCCATTTTCAATCCATATTTCTGAATAGCTTTGTGAGATTTTGCATTAGTTTCACAGATTTCCCCAAATGATTATGCCGCGGCAATAGAATAAGAAGCATCTGCAGCAGACTGATTGTATCACGGTGTTTACCGAGAATGAAGGACTGTCACAGGCGGGCTGATCGGAGAAATAAGCTGGAAGATTATTATTATTAAACAACCAACTGCTTAAAGACTCACACAGCATATTACTGGGAAAAACAGAACAAGTTGGTTTTGTTGCTTAAGCCAAATATTTTGGAATTCATCCACATTAAGCTCTCACTTTTTCTCACCATGGTGCTTGATTTTGTGATAAGTTTGCATACATTATTCTTCCCTGAGGTACTTTTAGTTTAATTAAATTTTACCATTAAAAAGTATTAAAGCCTGCTTCTCATAGTCCACAGGAAGCCTGGCATGGAAACACCCTGCCTGCAGAGTGTTTTCCTGAAGGAGCTTAGACTGCTCTATGCAGGCAGGTTTGGAGACCAGACAGACATCCAAGCAGGACAGAGGAAAGGGCTGCACACAGTCCTCTCCCCAAACCCACTTCTCCCAGGCAGGATCACGTGGTAAAATGGCTCAAGGTTACAACACTGGTGTTCTACTTTGGAGTCAACCAGCTGACCTCAGCCCTTTCATAGTCTGTGTTATAATAATTACAATTATTTCTTGTCCTTACTGTTCTAGAGGCAAAAGTTCATATTTCAAAAAGCAGAAATGGAGGAGTCTTAAGGTGCTCCTTAGGCATCTGAGCTTGAGCGAGTCCAGGAGCTGGTCATTTCCTTGTTCTCTCATCTAGTGCTGACTGAGAACCTAGTGCGTGCTGAGTATCAAATGGGGTCTGCGCAGAAGAGGTTGCAATCTCATAATAAACCCCTTCTGACCTCATTCCTGTGTGACATTGATGGTTGCTCCCGAAGGAAGGGGAGCTTGAAGCTCTGTGCATCATTCTTGAAAGAGATGAAATGGGAAATCATGAGATGTCATGAGAAGGAAACCATCCTGATTAAAGAAACGCTGAAGGATGGAGGGAGACTCTTGAGAGTCCCTGGGACTGCAAGGAAATCCAACCAATCAATCCAAAAGAAAATCAATGCTAAATATTCATTGGAAAGACTGATGCTAAAACTGAAGCTCCAATACTTTGACCACCTGATGCAAAGAACTGAGTCATTGGAAAAGACCCTGATGCTGGGAAAGATTGAAGACAGGAGGAGAAGGGGGTGGCAGAGGATGAGATGGTTGGATGACATCACCAACTTGATGGACATGAGTTTGAGCACACTCTGGGAGATAGTGAAGGACAGGGAAGCCTGGTATGCTGCTGCACATGAGGTTACAAGAATAGGACACAACTTGGAAACTAAACAACAAGGGGCTGAAAATATCTGAAGGGAGTTTGTAGCATTTTCCCCCACATAGCCTTTCCTCTGACCAGTTAACCAAGTGCTCATGTGATCTGCTGTTGTCAACCATGCATATCCACAGTATTTAATAAAACAGAGCCCCACTCTGTCCTCAGAAAGCACCACATAGAGGTACTCCGGCATTAAGCAGGGTGCACAAAAACACACCAGTCACCCTGCACTAGATACTGAGAAATGCCTTCCAAGTCATAGTTCCTGCTGGAAGGTCATTAGCAGTGCGTCCATCCACAGTGAGGTGTTTCACAAATATGATGGCTGTAGCTACTCCTAATGTTTTCAAGCGTAGCATGAATGACTGAGCCATGCTAGTGCCAGACCATGGCAAAGGATCCTTTGTGGCCATTGTGTACTTTCTTCTGTATCCCGTACTTGGCAGCAGAGATGTCTGTAAAGTTTTGAATAACTCACGGGAGAAAGAACATAAAATGCTAATATAGATATACAGGGTTTTGGAAAAAACTAAGTCATTTCCAAGAAGTTTTCCAAGTGTCCTGTATTGATAACCTCAGATGCTGCCTTAAAAAAAAAAACACACACACACAAGGATTTCTTCTTCAAAACTGGTTGCATTTATACCCCCAAGAGCTTGCCTCTTTATGTTGCTTTTCTTTTTTTTTTTGCCATTTTTCTATGCTGCTATCAGTATAGTAGATCCCAGTTAGCTGGTGAACTTATCCATACTATTTTACCTCCACCAGGTTTTGAAGACAACAACAGACACATTCATACTCCAGCTCAACAACCTAATGTGCAATATCAAGTAAGGTTCTTATTTCTGGAGGCTTCAGTTTTCTCATCTGTAATTCATGGGTAGCTACAGCTTGTAGAAAGAGGAGAGTCTGGATGATGTTATGATAACAAACAGTCCCACACGGTGGCTTTTTCTTTGACTGCACTAGGTCTTCTTTGCTGCAGGAGATTTTCTCTAGTTTTGGCAAACAGGGGCTACTCTCTAGTTGTGGGTACACTTCTGATTGCCGCGGCTTCTCTTGTTGTAGAGCATGGGCTCTAGGGTGCATGGGCTTCAGCAGTTGCAGCTCCCAGGCTTTAAAGCACAGGCTCAATAATTGTGGCTCACAAGCTTAGTTGCATCTGGAAACTTCCCAAATCAAGGTTCGAACCCATGTCTCCTGCACTGGCATGCGAATTCTTTCCCATTGAACCACCAGGGACGTCCTTTATACACAGTAGTTTTAAACAATATATTGGTATTTCCTATTCATGCCAAGTCCCTGTGGGACCATAAGGCATCTCAGGGTTCTACGTCACCTAGTTATTTTGACCCTGCCAGCTCAACACAAAGTGTCCTCCTAGGATGGAGCAGAATCTCCCACTGACAACTGAGTGTCAGCCTGAGAGAGACACACACCAGGCCTGTTTCCAATGGCTAGAAATAAGCACATGGTCACATTCAGCCAGGAGGAGGCTAGAAGGGCAGCCTTCTCTGTGCTCAGGAAAGAAAAAACACAGAAACAGGTACTGATGAACATCAGTCATATTGTTGAACTTGGACAAACTCTGGGAGTTGGTGATGGACAGGGAAGCCTGGCATATTGCAGTTCAGGGGGTTGCAAAGAGTAAGACATGACTTGGCAACTGAACAACAACAGTAATATTTTTATCTACTAGAATTGCTTTTTGGATTAGTGAGATCATAGATGGAAATGTTCTCAACATATTTCCCAAAACAGTAGAAGCGAAATAAAAACGGAAGCCATGGTGCTGATGAGGTGAAGCTGACAGTGTCAGTGAGAAGATAGCTCAACGTACCAAATGAGTAAGTCATGAGTCAAGTCATGACTACTCCACTATTCCCGGGCCCATCACATGAAAAGTGAGTTTGTTGTCAGTTCCTATTTCAATCCCTGTTTCTACCTCTGATAAGACAAAAGTCTCTGACCAAAGCTACTAAAAAACAAACAAACAGGCTCTTTCCCTTGAATTGCTCTTACTTTTCACCCTGTCTCACATTATTGCTGTTGTTGTTGCTGTTTAGTCACTAACTTCTGTTTGACTCTTTTGCAATCCCATGGACTGTAGCCCACCAGGCTCCTCTGTCCATGGGATTTTCCAGGCAAGTGTACTGGAATGGGTTGCCATTTCCTTCTCCAGGGGCTCTTCCTGGGAAATTCTTAACTTGCCAAGCTACCATCCTCTTTCCCTGTCTTGAACTGGTCTGTTTCCTGTGCAACAACCCCAAGTAAACAACGTTTCGTTGCTCTAGGTTTCAAGACCGTGTCAGCCTACTGTCTATTATTCTCTGAATTTACTCATCAGAGCATCTTCCCTGAGATCAAATTCATTTTTCTCACATCCTTAGTAAAACTCTGACACTTTTGCAAACCCATTTCACACCACTACACAAGCCCAACAACCATTTTTCCAAAGGAGGAATGAAACAATTTTCTAGCTATAGAAATAGAAATAATTTTCTATTATTTTTATAGATAATGTTATAGCTAATTTTTATTTTTTTATTTTTTTTTAAGCATAAAT